>JASTWF010000515.1:204468-232109 GCA_030390025.1 Squalus acanthias
CAGGGTCTAGTGTAATATAAACAGAGACAGGGTCTAGTGTATTATAAACAGAGACAGGGTCTAGTGTAATATAAACAGAGACAGGGTCTAGTGTAATATAAACAGAGACAGGGTCTAGCGGAATATATAAACAGACAGGGTCTACTTTAATATAAACAGAGACAGGGTCTAGTGTAATATAAACAGAACAGGGTCTAGTGTAATATTAACAGAGACAGGGTCTAGTGTAATATAAACAGAGACAGGGTCTAGTGTAATATAAACAGAGACAGGGTCTAGTGTAATATAAACAGAGACAGGGTCTAGTGTAATATAAACAGAGACAGGGTCTAGTGTAATATAAACAGAGACAGGGTCTAGTGTAATATAAACAGAGACAGGGTCTAGTGTAATATAAACAGAGACAGGGTCTAGTGTAATATAAACAGAGACAGGGTCTAGTGTAATATAAACAGAGACAGGGCCGGTGTAATATAAACAGAGACAGGGTCAGTGTAATATAAACAGAGACAGTGTCTTGTGTAATATAAACAGAGACAGGGTCTAGTGTAATATAAACAGAGACAGGGTCCAGTGTAATAGAAACAGAGACAGGGCCCAGTGTAATATAAACAGAGACAGGGCCAGTGTAATATAAACAGAGACAGGGTCCAGTGTAATATAAACAGAGACAGGGTCCAGTGTAATATAACAGAGACAGGGTCCAGTGTAATATAAACAGAGACAGGGTCAGTGTAATATAAACAGAGACAGTGTCTAGTGTAATATAAACAGAGACAGGGTCTAGTGTAATATAAACAGAGACAGGGCCTAGTGTAATATAAACAGAGACAGGTTCTAGTGTAATATAAACTGAGAGAGCGTCAGTGTAATATAAACAGAGACAGGGTCCAGTATAATAGAAACAGAGACAGGGCCCAGTGTAATATAAACAGAGACAGGGTCCCAGTGTAATATAAACAGAGACAGGGTCTAGTGTAATATAAACAGAGACAGGGTCCAGTGTAATATAAACAGAGACAGGGTCTAGTGTAATATAAACAGAAACAGGGTCTCGTGTAATATAAACAGAGACAGGTTCTAGTGTATATAAACAGGGACAGGGTCTAGTGTAATATAAACAGAGACAGGTCTAGTGTAATATAAACAGAGACAGGTCTCGTGTATATAAACAGAACAGGGTCTCGTGTAATATAAACAGAAACAGGGTCTCGTGTAATATAAACAGAGACAGGGCCCAGTGTAATATAAAGAGAGACAGGGTCTAGTGTAATATAAACAGAGACTGGGTCCAGTGTAATATAAACAGAGACAGGGTCCAGTGTAATATAAACAGAGACAGGGTCCAGTGTAATATAAACAGAGACAGGGTCAAGTGTAATATAAACAGAGACAGGTACTAGTGTAATATAAACAGAGACAGGGTCCAGTGTAATATAAACAGAGACAGGGTCGAGTGTAATATAAACAGAGACAGGGCCTAGTGTAATATAAACAGGGACAGGGTCTAGTGTAATATAAACAGAGACAGGGTCTAGTGTAATATAAACAGAGACAGGGTCGAGTGTAATATAAACAGAGACGAGGTCCAGTGTAATATAAACAGAGACAGGGTCCAGTGTAATATAAACAGAGACAGGGTCGAGTGTAATATAAACAGAGACGAGGTCCAGTGTAATATAAACAGAGACAGGGTCCAGTGTAATATAAACAGAGACAGGGTCTAGTGTAATATAAACAGAGACAGGGTCTAGTGTAATATAAACAGAGACAGGGTCGAGTGTAATATAAACAGAGACAGGGCCTAGTGTAATATAAACAGGGACAGGGTCTAGTGTAATATAAACAGAGACAGGGTCTAGTGTAATATAAACAGAGACAAGGGTCTAGTGTAATATAAACAGAGACAGGTTCTAGTGTAATATAAACAGAGACAGGTTCTAGTGTAATATAAACAGAGACAGAGTCTAGTGTAATATAAACAGAGACAGGGTCTAGTGTAATATAAACAGAGGCAGGGCCTCGTGTAATATAAACAGAGACAGGGTCTAGTGTAATATAAACAGAGGACAGGGCCCAGTGTAATATAAACAGAGACAGGGTCCAGTGTAATATAAACAGAAACAGGGTCTAGTGTAATATAAACAGAGACAGGGTCGAGTGTAATATAAACAGAGACAGGGTCCAGTGTAATATAAACAGAGACAGGGTCTAGTGTAATATAAACAGAGACAGGGTCTAGTGTAATATAAACAGAGACAGGGTCTAGTGTAATATAAACAGAGACAGGGTCTAGTGTAATATAACTGAGACAGGGTCTAGTGTAATATAAACAGCGACAGGGTCCAGTGTAATATAAACAGAGACAGGGTCTAGTGTAATATAAACAGAGACAGGGTCTAGTGGAATATAAAGAGAGACAGGGGTCTAGTGTAATATAAACAGAGACAGGGTCCGGTGTAATATAAACAGAGACAGGGTTCTAGTGTAATATAAACAGAGACAGTGTCTAGTGTAATATAAACAGAGACAGGGTCTAGTGTAATATAAACAGAGACAGGGTCCAGTGTAATAGAAACAGAGACAGGGCCCAGTGTAATATAAACAGAGACAGGGTCCAGTGTAATATAAACAGAGACAGGGTCTAGTGTAATATAAACAGAGACAGGGTCTAGTGTAATAAGACAGAGACAGTGTCTAGTGTAATATAAACAGAGACAGGGTCTAGTGTAATATAAACAGAGACAGGGCCTAGTGTAATATAAACAGAGACAGGTTCTAGTGTAATATAAACAGAGACAGGGTCCAGTGTAATATAAACAGAGACAGGGTCCAGTGTAATAGAAACAGAGACAGGGTCCAGTGTAATATAAACAGAGACAGGGTCCAGTGTAATATAAACAGAGACAGGGTCCAGTGTAATATAAACATAGACAGGGTCTAGTGTAATATAAACAGAAACAGGGTCCTCGTGTAATATAAACAGAGACAGGTTCTAGTGTAATATAAACAGGGACAGGGTCTAGTGTAATATAAACAGAGACAGGGTCTAGTGTAATATAAACAGAAACAGGGTCTCGTGTAATATAAACAGAAACAGGGTCTCGTGTAATATAAACAGAAACAGGGTCTAGTGTAATATAAACAGAGACAGGGCCAGTGTAATATAAACAGAGACAGGGTCTAGTGTAATATAAACAGAGACTGGGTCCAGTGTAATATAAACAGAGACAGGGTCCAGTGTAATATAAACAGAGACAGGGTCCAGTGTAATATAAACAGAGACAGGGTCTAGTGTAATATAAACAGAGACAGGGACTAGTGTAATATAAACAGAGACAGGGTCCAGTGTAATATAAACAGAGACAGGGTCTAGTGTAATATAAACAGAAACAGGGTCTCGTGTAATATAAACAGAAACAGGGTCTAGTGTAATATAAACAGAGACAGGGCCCAGTGTAATATAAACAGAGACAGGATCTAGTGTAATATAAACAGAGACAGGGCCCAGTGTAATATAAACAGAGACAGGGTCCAGTGTAATATAAACAGAGACAGGGTCTAGTGCAATATAAACAGAGACAGGGTCTAGTGTAATATAAACAGAGACAAGGTCTAGTGTAATATAAACAGAGACAGGGTCTAGTGTAATATAAACAGAGACAGGGTCCGGTGTAATATAAACAGAGACAGGGTCTAGTGTAATATAAACAGAGACAGTGTCTAGTGTAATATAAACAGAGACAGGGTCTAGTGTAATATAAACAGAGACAGGGTCTAGTGTAATATAAACAGAGACAGGGTCTAGTGTAATATAAACAGAGACAGGGTCTAGTGTAATATAAACAGAGACAGGGTCCAGTGTAATAGAAACAGAGACAGGGCCAGTGTAATATAAACAGAGACAGGGTCAGTGTAATATAAACAGAGACAGGGTCGAGTGTAATATAAACAGAGACAGGTCTAGTGTAATATAAACAGAGACAGAGTCCAGTGTAATATAAACAGAGACAGGGTCCAGTGTAATATAAACAGAGACAGGGTCTAGTGTAATATAAACAGAGACAGGGTCTAGTGTAATATAAACAGAGACAGGGTCTGGTGTAATATAAACAGAGACAGGGTCTGGTGTAATATAAACAGAGACAGGGACTAGTGTAATATAAACAGAGACAGGGTCTAGTGTAATATAAACAGAGACAGGGTCTAGTGTAATATAAACAGAGACAGGGCCTAGTGTAATATAAACAGAGACAGGGTCTAGTGTAATATAAACAGAGACAGGGTCTAGTGTAATATAAATAGAGACAGGGTCCAGTGTAATATAAACAGAACAGGGTCTCGTGTAATATAAACAGAGACAGGTTCTAGTGTAATATAAACAGAGACAGGGTCCTGTGTAATATAAACAGAGACAGGGTCTAGTGTAATATAAACAGAGACAGGGTCTGGTGTAATATAAACAGAGACAGGGTCGAGTGTAATATAAACAGAGACAGGGTCCAGTGTAATATAAACAGAGACAGAGTCTAGTGTAATATAAAGAGAGACAGGGTCTAGTGTAATATAAACAGAGACAGGGCCCAGTGTAATATAAACAGAGACCGGGTCCAGTGTAATATAAACAGAGACAGGGTCTGGTGTAATATAAACAGAGACAGGGCCGAGTGTAATATAAACAGAGACAGGGTCTCGTGTAATATAAACAGAGACAGGGTCCAGTGTAATATAAACAGAGACAGGGTCTAGTGTAATATAAACAGAGACAGGGTCTAGTGTAATATAAACAGAGACAGGGTCTAGTGTAATATAAACAGAGACAGGGTCTAGTGTAATATAAACAGAGACAGGGTCTAGTGTAATATAAACAGAGACAGGGTCTAGTGTAATATAAACAGAGACAGGGTCTAGTGTAATATAAACAGAGACAGGGTCAAGTGTAATATAAACAGAGACAGGGTCTAGTGTAATATAAACAGAGACTGGGTCCAGTGTAATATAAACAGAGACAGGGTCTAGTGTAATATAAACAGAGACTGGGTCTAGTGTAATATAAACAGAGACTGGGTCCAGTGTAATATAAACAGAGACAGGGTCCAGTGTAATATAAACAGAGACAGGGTCTAGTGTAATATAAACAGAGACAGGGTCTAGTGTAATATAAACAGAGACAGGGTCCAGTGTAATATAAACAGAGACAGGGTCTAGTGTAATATAAACAGAGACAGGGTCCAGTGTAATATAAACAGAGACAGGGTCTAGTGTAATATAAACAGAGACAGGGTCTAGTGTAATATAAACAGAGACAGGGTCTAGTGTAATATAAACAGAGACAGGGTCTAGTGTAATATAAACAGAGACAGGGTCTAGTGTAATATAAACAGAGACAGGGTCTAGTGTAATATAAACAGAGACAGGGTCTAGTGTAATATAAACAGAGACAGGGTCTAGTGTAATATAAACAGAGACAGGGTCCAGTGTAATATAAACAGAGACAGGGTCTAGTGTAATATAAACAGAACAGGGTCTCGTGTAATATAAACAGAGACAGGGTCTAGTGTAATATAAACAGAGACAGGGTCTAGTGTAATATAAACAGAGACAGGGTCCAGTGTAATATAAACAGAGACAGGGTCCAGTGTAATATAAACAGAGACAGGGTCTAGTGTAATATAAACAGAGACAGGGACTAGTGTAATATAAACAGAGACAGGGTCTAGTGTAATATAAACAGAGACAGGGTCTAGTGTAATATAAACAGAGACAGGGTCCAGTGTAATATAAACAGAGACAGGGTCCAGTGTAATATAAACAGAGACAGGGTCTAGTGTAATATAAACAGAGACAGGGTCAGTGTAATATAAACAGAGACAGGGTCCAGTGTAATATAAACAGAGACAGGGTCTAGTGTAATATAAACAGAGACAGGGTCTAGTGTAATATAAACAGAGACAGGGTCTAGTGTAATATAAACAGAGACAGGGTCTAGTGTAATATAAACAGAGACAGGGTCTAGTGTAATATAAACAGAGACAGGGTCTAGTGTAATATAAACAGAGACAGGGCCTCGTGTAATATAAACAGAGACAGGGTCTAGTGTAATATAAACAGAGACAGGGTCTAGTGTAATATAAACAGAGACAGGGTCTAGTGTAATATAAACAGAGACAGGGTCTAGTGTAATATAAACAGAGACAGGGTCTAGTGTAATATAAACAGAGACAGGGTCTAGTGTAATATAAACAGAGACAGGGTCTCGTGTAATATAAACAGAGACAGGGTCTAGTGTAATATAAACAGAGACAGGGTCTAGTGTAATATAAACAGAGACAGGGTCCGGTGTAATATAAACAGAGACAGGGTCTAGTGTAATATAAACAGAGACAGTGTCTAGTGTAATATAAACAGAGACAGGGTCTAGTGTAATATAAACAGAGACAGGGTCCAGTGTAATATAAACAGAGACAGGGTCTAGTGTAATATAAACAGAGACTGGGTCTAGTGTAATATAAACAGAGACAGGGTCTAGTGTAATATAAACAGAGACAGGGTCTAGTGTAATATAAACAGAGACAGGGTCTAGTGTAATATAAACAGAGACAGGGCCAGTGTAATATAAACAGAGACAGGGTCAGTGTAATATAAACAGAGACAGGGTCTAGTGTAATATAAACAGAGACAGGGTCTAGTGTAATATAAACAGAGACAGGGTCTAGTGTAATATAAACAGAGGACAGGGTCTAGTGTAATATAAACAGAGACAGGGTCTAGTGTAATATAAACAGAGACAGGGTCCAGTGTAATATAAACAGAGACAGGGTCCAGTGTAATATAAACAGAGACGAGGTCTAGTGTAATATAAACAGAGACAGGGTCCAGTGTAATATAAACAGAGACAGGGTCTAGTGTAATATAAACAGAGACAGGGTCTAGTGTAATATAAACAGAGACAGGGTCTAGTGTAATATAAACAGAGACAGGGTCTGGTGTAATATAAACAGAGACAGGGTCTAGTGTAATATAAACAGAGACAGGGTCTAGTGTAATATAAGCAGAGACAGGGTCAAGTGTAATATAAACAGAGACAGGGTCCAGTGTAATATAAACAGAGACAGGGTCTAGTGTAATATAAACAGAGACAGGGTCCGGTGTAATATAAACAGAGACAGGGTCTAGTGTAATATAAACAGAGACAGGGTCTAGTGTAATATAAACAGAGACAGGGTCTAGTGTAATATAAACAGAGACAGGGTCCAGTGTAATATAAACAGAGACAGGGTCCAGTGTAATATAAACAGAGACTGGGTCCAGTGTAATATAAACAGAGACAGGGTCTAGTGTAATATAAACAGAGACAGGGTCTCGTGTAATATAAACAGAGACGAGGTCTAGTGTAATATAAACAGAGACAGGGTCTAGTGTAATATAAACAGAGACAGGGTCTAGTGTAATATAAACAGAGACAGGGTCTCGTGTAATATAAACAGAAACAGGGTCTAGTGTAATATAAACAGAGACAGGGCCCAGTGTAATATAAACAGAGACAGGGTCTAGTGTAATATAAACAGAGACAGGGTCTAGTGTAATATAAACAGAGACAGGGTCTAGTGTAATATAAACAGAGACAGGGTCCAGTGTAATATAAACAGAGACAGGGTCCAGTGTAATATAAACAGAGACAGTGTCTAGTGTAATATAAACAGAGACTGGGTCCAGTGTAATATAAACAGAGACAGGGTCTAGTGTAATATAAACAGAGACAGGGTCTCGTGTAATATAAACAGAGACGAGGTCTAGTGTAATATAAACAGAGACAGGGTCTAGTGTAATATAAACAGAGACAGGGTCTAGTGTAATATAAACAGAGACAGGGTCCAGTGTAATATAAACAGAGACAGTGTCTAGTGTAATATAAACAGAGACTGGGTCCAGTGTAATATAAACAGAGACAGGTTCTAGTGTAATATAAACAGAGACAGGGTCTCGTGTAATATAAACAGAGACGAGGTCTAGTGTAATATAAACAGAGACAGGGTCTAGTGTAATATAAACAGAGACAGGGTCTAGTGTAATATAAACAGAGACAGGGCCTAGTGTAATATAAACAGAGACAGGGTCGAGTGTAATATAAACAGAGACAGGGCCTAGTGTAATATAAACAGGGACAGGGTCTAGTGTAATATAAACAGAGGCAGGGTCTAGTGTAATATAAACAGAGACAGGGTCCAGTGTAATATAAACAGAGACAGGGTCTAGTGCAATATAAACAGAGACAGGGCCCAGTGTAATATAAACAGAGACAGGGTCTGGTGTAATATAAACAGAGACAGGGCCCAGTGTAATATAAACAGAGACAGGGCCCAGTGTAATATAAACAGAGACAGGGTCTAGTGTAATATAAACAGAGACAGGGTCTAGTGTAATATAAACAGAGACAGGGTCTAGTGTAATATAAACAGAGACAGGGTCTAGTGTAATATAAACAGAGGCAGGGTCTAGTGTAATATAAACAGAGGCAGGGTCTCGTGTAATATAAACAGAGACAGGGCCCAGTGTAATATAAACAGAGACAGGGTCCAGTGTAATATAAACAGAGACAGGGCCTAGTGTAATATAAACAGAGACAGGGTCTAGTGTAATATAAACAGAGACAGGGTCTAGTGTAATATAAACAGAGACAGGGTCCAGTGTAATATAAACAGAGACAGGGTCCAGTGTAATATAAACAGAGACAGGGCCTAGTGTAATATAAACAGAGACAGGGTCTAGTGTAATATAAACAGAGACAGGGTCTGGTGTCATATAAACAGAGACTGGGTCTAGTGTAATATAAACAGAGACAGATTCTTGTACTGTAATCAGCGAGACTGGACCTAGTGTAATGAAGAGTGATGCGGTCTTATGTAATATAAACAGAGACATGCTTTAAAGCAGGAATTAAAGAGCCATGGTCTGGTGTAATACAAACAGTCATGGTCTAGTACAGTAATAACTGAGATAGGTTCTAGTGTTATGTAGAAAGAGACTGTGTCCAGTCACTATTACCGAGACAGGATATAATGTAACATAAACAGAGAAATGATCTGGTATTGTAGTTTCAGGCCAGTCACTTCAGTGGTGGGACAATTATTGGAAAAAATTCTGAGGGACAGTATTAATCATCATTTAGAAAGTTACGATTAATCAAGAACAGTCAGCATGGATTTGTTAATGGAAGGTCGTGTCTGACTAACTTCATTGAATTTTTTGAGGAGGTAACAAGGAGGGTCGACGAGGGTAATGCATTTGATGTAGTCTGCATGGATTTTAGCAAGGCGTTTGACAAGGTCCCACATGGCAGACTGGTCAGAAAAACTTTAGCCTGGGGTCCAAGAGAAAGTGGAAAGTTGGATCCACAATTGTCTCAGTGGCAGGAAGCAAAGGGTAATGGTCGATGGGTTCTTGTGTGACTGGAAGGCTGTTTCCAGTGGGGTTCCGCAGGGCTCAGTACTCGGTCCCTTGCTGTTTGTGGTATATATCAATGATTTAGACTTCACTGTATGGGGCAAGCTTAAAAATTTGCAGATGATACAAAAATTGGCCATGTGGAGGTTAGTGAGGAAGAATGAAGATATCAATGGCCTGGTCAAGTGGGCAGAAAAGTGGCAAATGAAATTCAATCCGGAGAAGTGTGAGGTAATGCATTTGGGCGGGCTAACAAGAGAAGGGAATACACAATAAATAGTAGGATACCGAGAATGGAGAGGAACAGGACATTGCAGTACATGTCCACAGATCCCTGAAGGTAGCAGGACAGGTAGATAAGATGGTTAATAAGGCATACAGGATATTTTCCTTTATTAGCCGAGGCATAGAATATAAGAGCAGGGAGGTTATGCTTGAACTGTATAAAACACTAGTTAGGACACAGCTGGAGTACTGCGTACAGTTCTGGTCACCACATTACAGGAAAGATGTGGTTGCACTAGAGAGGGTACAGCGGAGATTTACAAGGATGTTGCCAGGACTGGAGAATTTTAGCTATGGGGAAAGATTGGCTAGGCTGAGGTTGTTTTCTTTGGAACAGAGCTTGCTGAGGGGAGACTTGATTGAGGAGTATAAAATTATGAGGGGCCCAGATAAAGTGGATAGGAAGGACCTATTTCCCTTCGCAGAGAGGTCAATAACCAGGGGGCATAGATTTAAAGTAATTGGTAGAAGGATTCATGGAGAGATGAGGAGAATTTCTTTCACCCAGAGAGTGGTGGGGGTCTGAAACTCACTGCCTGAAAGGTTCATCGAGGCAGAAACCCTCATCGCATTAAAAAAGTACTTGGATAAGCACCTGAAGAGCCGAAACCTGCAGGGCTACGGACCAAGAGCTGGAATGTGGGATCAGGCTGGAATGTGGGATGAGGCTGGAATGTGGGATCAGGCTGGAATGTGGGATGAGGCTGGAATGTGGGATGAGGCCGGAATGTGGGATGAGCCCGGAATGTGGGACCAGGCCGGAATGTGGGATGAGGCTGGAATGTGGGATGTGGCCGGAATGTGGGATGAGGCTGGAATGTGGGATGAGGCTGGAATGTGGGACCAGGCCGGAATGTGTGATGTGGCCGGAATGTGGGACCAGGCCGGAATGTGGGACGAGGCTGGAATGTGGGATCAGGCTGGAATGTGGGACCAGGCTGGAATGTGGGACCAGGCTGGAATGTGGGACCAGGCTGGAATGTGGGATCAGGCTGGAATGTGGGATCAGGCTGGAATGTGGGACGAGGCTGGAATGTGGGACGAGGCTGGAATGTGGGATCAGGCTGGAATGTGGGACGAGGCTGGAATGTGGGATGAGGCGGGAATGTGGGATGAGGCTGGAATGTGGGATTAGGCTGGAATGTGGGATGAGGCTGGAATGTGGGATCAGGCTGGAATGTGGGATGAGGCTGGAATGTGGGATGAGGCTGGAATGTGAGACGAGGCTGGAATGTGGGATGAGGCTGGAATGTGGGATGAGGCGGGAATGTGGGATCAGGCTGGAATGTGGGATCAGGCTGGAATGTGGGATGAGGCTGGAATGTGGGATGGGGCTGCAATGTGGGACGAGGCTGGAATGTGGGACGAGGCGGGAATGTGGGACGAGGCTGGAATGTGGGACGGGGCTGGAATGTGGGATGAGGCGGGAATGTGGGATCAGGCTGGAATGTGGGATCAGGCTGGAATGTGGCATCAGGCTGGAATGTGGGATTAGGCTGGAATGTGGGATCAGGCTGGAATGTGGGATGAGGCTGGAATGTGGGATGAGGCTGGAATGTGGGATGAGGCTGGAATGTGGGATGAGGCTGGAATGTGGGATGAGGCTGGAATGTGGGATTAGGCTGGAATGTGGGATCAGGCTGGAATGTGGGATCAGGCTGGAATGTGGGATGGGGCTGGAATGTGGGATCAGGCTGGAATGTGGGATCAGGCTGGAATGTGGGATGAGGCTGGAATGTGGGATCAGGCTGGAATGTGGGACGAGGCTGGAATGTGGGATCAGGCTGGAATGTGGGATCAGGCTGGAATGTGGGATCAGGCTGGAATGTGGGACCAGGCTGGAATGTGGGACGAGGCTGGAATGTGGGATGAGGCGGGAATGTGGGATGAGGCTGGAATGTGGGATGAGGCTGGAATGTGGGATGAGGCGGGAATGTGGGATCAGGCTGGAATGTGGGATGGGGCTGGAATGTGGGATGGGGCTGGAATGTGGGATCAGGCTGGAATGTGGGATCAGGCTGGAATGTGGGATGAGGCTGGAATGTGGGATGAGGCTGGAATGTGGGATGAGGCTGGAATGTGGGATGAGGCTGGAATGTGGGATCAGGCTGGAATGTGGGATCAGGCTGGAATGTGGGATGAGGCTGGAATGTGGGACGAGGCTGGAATGTGGGACGAGGCTGGAATGTGGGATCAGGCTGGAATGTGGGATGAGGCGGGAATGTGGGATGAGGCTGGAATGTGGGATGAGGCTGGAATGTGGGATGAGGCTGGAATGTGGGATGAGGCGGGAATGTGGGATCAGGCTGGAATGTGGGATGGGGCTGGAATGTGGGATCGGGCTGGAATGTGGGATGAGGCGGGAATGTGGGATCAGGCTGGAATGTGGGATGGGGCTGGAATGTGGGATCGGGCTGGAATGTGGGATCGGGCTGGAATGTGGGATGAGGCTGGAATGTGGGATGGGGCTGGAATGTGGGATGAGGCTGGAATGTGGGATCAGGCTGGAATGTGGGATTAGGCTGGAATGTGGGACCAGGCTGGAATGTGGGACCAGGCTGGAATGTGGGATGAGGCTGGAATGTGGGATTAGGCTGGAATGTGGGATGAGGCTGGAATGTGGGATGGGGCTGGAATGTGGGATCGGGCTGGAATGTGGGATTAGGCTGGAATGTGGGACGAGGCTGGAATGTGGGACCAGGCTGGAATGTGGGATGAGGCTGGAATGTGGGATGAGGCTGGAATGTGGGATGAGGCTGGAATGTGGGATGAGGCTGGAATGTGGGATGAGGCGGGAATGTGGGATGAGGCGGGAATGTGGGATCAGGCTGGAATGTGGGATCAGGCTGGAATGTGGGATCAGGCTGGAATGTGGGATCAGGCTGGAATGTGGGACGAGGCTGGAATGTGGGACGAGGCTGGAATGTGGGACGAGGCGGGAATGTGGGATCAGGCTGGAATGTGGGATCAGGCTGGAATGTGGGATGGGGCTGGAATGTGGGATCAGGCTGGAATGTGGGATGAGGCCGGAATGTGGGATCAGGCCGGAATGTGGGCTCAGGCCGGAATGTGGGATGAGGCTGGAATGTGGGATGAGGCTGGAATGTGGGATCAGGCTGGAATGTGGGATCAGGCTGGAATGTGGGATCAGGCTGGAATGTGGGATGAGGCTGGAATGTGGGATCAGGCTGGAATGTGGGATCAGGCTGGAATGTGGGACGAGGCTGGAATGTGGGATCAGGCTGGAATGTGGGATGAGGCTGGAATGTGGGATGAGGCTGGAATGTGGGATCAGGCTGGAATGTGGGACGAGGCTGGAATGTGGGATGAGGCTGGAATGTGGGATGAGGCTGGAATGTGGGATGAGGCTGGAATGTGGGATGAGGCTGGAATGTGGGATGAGGCTGGAATGTGGGATCAGGCTGGAATGTGGGATGAGGCTGGAATGTGGGATGAGGCTGGAATGTGGGATCAGGCTGGAATGTGGGACGAGGCTGGAATGTGGGATGAGGCGGGAATGTGGGATGAGGCTGGAATGTGGGATGAGGCTGGAATGTGGGATGAGGCTGGAATGTGGGATGAGGCTGGAATGTGGGATGAGGCTGGAATGTGGGATCAGGCTGGAATGTGGGATCAGGCTGGAATGTGGGATGAGGCTGGAATGTGGGATGAGGCTGGAATGTGGGATGAGGCTGGAATGTGGGATGAGGCTGGAATGTGGGATGAGGCTGGAATGTGGGATGAGGCTGGAATGTGGGATGAGGCTGGAATGTGGGATGAGGCTGGAATGTGGGATGAGGCTGGAATGTGGGATCAGGCTGGAATGTGGGACGAGGCTGGAATGTGGGATCAGGCTGGAATGTGGTATGAGGCGGGAATGTGGGATGAGGCTGGAATGTGGGATTAGGCTGGAATGTGGGATCAGGCTGGAATGTGGGATCAGGCTGGAATGTGGGACGAGGCTGGAATGTGGGACGAGGCTGGAATGTGGGACGAGGCTGGAATGTGGGATGAGGCTGGAATGTGGGATGAGGCTGGAATGTGGGATGAGGCTGGAATGTGGGATGAGGCTGGAATGTGGGACCAGGCTGGAATGTGGGACCAGGCTGGAATGTGGGACGAGGCTGGAATGTGGGATGAGGCTGGAATGTGGGATGAGGCTGGAATGTGGGACGAGGCTGGAATGTGGGATGAGGCTGGAATGTGGGATCAGGCTGGAATGTGGGATGAGGCTGGAATGTGGGATGAGGCTGGAGAGCTCTTTTTCCACCGGCGCAGACGCGATGGGCCGAATGGCCTCCTTCTGTGCTGTAAACCTCTGTGATTCGATCACAACCTTTCATAACTTTGATCACCTCTATTAAATCACCCTTTAACCTTCTCTGCTCTAAGTCGAGCAATCCCAGCTTCTCCAGTCTCCGCATAACTGAAATCCCACATCCCGGATACAATTCCAGTAAATCTGCTCTGCACCATCTCCAAGAAAGTGACATCTTCCTAAAGTCTGGATTGAAATAAAGTCAATCTTTATTGCTCCTTCAGAGTATTTCTGGGGATACATTTGGTCTCTTGAAACTGGACTGAGCAGTAATCTGAGTATTATTAATGATGAATTGATGACAATGATTTGATTGTTCTGACAGTGCTGACGTCTGTGCTCAGCAAGATCGGCCTCCGCGAGATTCATCGTTCAATCAGCTCACTGTCGCCCCCTGCTGGTGATAAACAGCTACTGCAGGTCCAGAGGTTCCTTTTAAACATGATTCAGAATTCCACAGACAGCAACTTGCACTGACCCAGTGACGCTCACCCAGAGGAGTTTCTCAGATCAAACCACAAGAGGGCCAAGGTGAATGAAGGGAGGAAGGACCAAAATTACTGCTTTAAATTCACAGGAGCTTTTCGTGGGAAGGTGGGAAGTTATTTTGGAAGAAAGTGGCAATGAAGAAGGTAAAGGCAACTGTAAAACCCACAAACCACCTGGAATGGTGGTGGAGGAGGAACAGCTGCATCTGGAAGGGTCGCATCGTGGCTCTGTTACTGGGCCAGTAATCCAGGGACCTGGACTAATGATCCAGAGACGTGAGTTCATATCTCACCACGGCAGCTGGGGAATTTAAATTCCATTCATTAAATCAATCTCTGAAATGGCCCAGCAAGCCTCTCAGTTGTAACAATCCGCTACAAAAAGCAATAAGAATAATAAAACCGGACGGCCCACCCGGCATCGACCGAGGCACCGGCTTCGGCACACCCAGCCCAGTCGACCCTGCAAAGCCCTCCTCACTAACATCTGGGGACTTGTACCAAATTTGGGAGAGCTGTCCCACAGACTAGTCAAGCAACAGCCTGACATTGTCATCCTCACAGAATCATACCTTTCAGCCAATGTCCCAGACTCCTCCATCACCATCCCAGATCCCAGGACAGACCCACCAGGGGTGGCGGCACAGTGGTATACAGTCGGGAAGGAGTGGCCCTGGGAGTCCTCAATAGTGACTCCGGACCCCATGAAGTCTCATGGCTTCAGGTCAAGCCTGGGCAAGGAAACCTCCTGCTGATTACCACCTACCGCCCTCCCTCAGCTGATGAATCAGTACTCCTCCATGTTGAACACCATTTGGAAGAAGCACTGAGGGTAGCAAGGGCACAGAATGGGGGACTTCAATGTCCAGCACCAAGACTGCCTCGGTAGCACCACTACTGACCGAGCTGGCCAAGTCCTGAAGGACATACCTGCCAGACTGGGCCTGCGGCAGGTGGTGAGAGAACCAACATGAGGGAAAACCCTACTTGACCTCGTCCTCACCAATCTAGCTGTCGTAGATGCATCTGTCCATGACAGCATTGGTAGCAGTGACCAGCGCACAGTCATTGTGCGAAGTCCTGTCTTCACACTGAGGACACCCTCCATCGTGTTGTGTGGCACTACCACCGTGCTAAATGGGATAGATTCAGAACAGATCTAGCAGCTCAAAACTGGGCATCCATGAGGCGCTGTGGGCCATCAGCAGCAGAGAATTATATTCCACCTCAATCTGTAACCTCATGGCCCGGCATATCCCTCACTCTACCATTGCCATAAAGCCAGGGGACCAACCCTGCTTCAATAAGGAGTGTAGAAGAGCATGCCAGGAGCAGCACCAGGTGTATCTACAAATGAGGTGCCAACCTGGGGAAGCTGCAACACAGGATTACATGCATGCTAAAAAGCAGAAGCAGCATTCTATAGACAGGGCTAAGCGATCCCACAATCAATGGATCAGATCAAAGCTCTTCAGTCCTGCCACATCCAGTCGTGAATGGTGGTGGACAATTAAACAGCTAACGGGAGGAGGAGGCTCCGTGATTATCCCCATCCTCAATGATGGCAAAGCCCAGCACACAAGTGCAAAAGACAAGGCTGAAGCGTTTGCAAAAATCTTCAGCCAGAAGTGCCGAGTGGATGATCCATATCGGCCCCCTCCTGAGGTCCCCACATCACAGAAGCCAGTCTTCAGCCAATTCGATTTACTCCACGTGATATCAAGAAACGGCTGAGCGCACTGGATACAGCAAAGGCTATGGGCCCTGACAACATCCCGGCTGTCGTGCTGAAGACTCGTGCTCCAGAACGAGCCGCGCCTCGAGCCAAGCTGTTCCAGAACAGCTACAACACTGGCATCTACCCGAATATGTGGAAAACTGCCCAGGTATGTCCTGTCCACAAAAAGCAGGAGAAATCCAATCCGGCCAATTACCGCCCAATCAGTCTACTCTCAATCATTAACAAAGTGATGGAAGGTGTCATCGACAGTGCCATCAAGCGGCTCTTACTCACCAATAACCTGCTCACTGATGCCCAGTTTGGGTTCCGCCAAGGCCACTGGGCTCCCGATCTCATTGCAGCCTTGGTCCAAGATGGACAAAAGAGCTGAATTCCAGAGGTGACATCAAGGCAGCATTTGACCGAGTGTGGCATGAAGGAGCCCTAGTAAAATTGGAGTCAATTGGAATCGGGGGGGAAAACTCTCCACTGGCTGGAGTCATACCTAGCACAAGGAAGATATTTGTGGTTGTTGGAAGTCAATCATCTCAGCCCCAGGACATCGCTGCAGGAGTTCTTAAGGGCAGTGTCCTAGGCCCAGCCATCTTCAGCTGCTTCATCAATAGCCTTCGCTCCATCATAAGGTCAGAAGAGGGGATGTTCGCTGATGATTGCACAATGTTCAGTTCCATTTGCAACTCCTCAGATAGTGAAGCAGTCCGTGCCCGTATGCAGCAAGATCTGGACGACATTCAATCTTAGGCTGATAAGTGGCATGGAACATTCGCACCACAACAAGTGCCAGGCAATGACTAACGCCAAGAAGCGAGAGTCTAACCACCGCCCCTTACTATTAAACAGCATTACCATCGCCGAATCCCTCGCCATAAACATCCGGGGCATCACCATTGACCAGAAACTTAACTAGACTGTGGCAACAAGAGCAGGTCAGAGACTGGGTATTCTGCGGCGAGTGTCTCACCTCCTGACTCCCCAAAGCCTTTCCCCCATCTACAAGGCACAAGTCAGGAGTGCGATGGAATACTCTCCACTTGCCTGGATGAGTGCAGCTCCAACAACACTCAAGAAGCTCGACACCATCCAAGACAAAGCAGCCCGCTTGATTGGCACCCCATCTACCACCTTAAACATTCACTCCCTCCACCACCGGCGTACCGTGGCTGCAGTGTGTACCATCTACAAGATGCACTGCAGCAACTCGCCAAGGCTTCTTCGGCAGCACCTCCCAAACCTCTAGCACCGAGTAGGACAAGGGCAGCAGGCGCAGGGGAACACCACCACCTCCAAGTTCTCCTCCAATTCACACACCATCCTGACTTGGAAATATATCGCCGATCCTTCATCGTCGTTGGGTCAAAATCCTGGAACTCCCTCCCTAACAGCACTGTGGGAGCACCTTCACCACACGGATTGCAGCGGTTCAAGGCGGTGGCTCACCACCACCTTCTCAAGGGCAATTAGGGATGGGCAATAAATGCTGGCCTTGCCAGTGACACCCACATCCCATGAACAAATAAAAAAAAGCAATGGCTAGCATTTAAAGAAGTAATATATAATTTACAACAAATATACATTCCTTTAAGGCACAAAAGCCCCACAGGAAAAGTGGTCCAATCGTGGCTAACAAGAGAAGTTAAAGATAGTATTAGATCAAAGGAAGAGGCTTATAATATTGTCAAAAAGAGCAGTAAGCCTGAGGATTGGGAGGATTTTAGAATTCAGTAAAGGAGGACCAAGAAATTAATCAAGAAAGAGTAAATAGAATGAGAGTAAACTAGCGAGAGACATAAAAACAGACTGTAAAAGCTTCTCTAGGTATGTAAAAAGGAAAAGATTAGCGAAAGTAAATGTGGGTCCCTTACAGGCTGAGACAGGAGAAATTATAATGGGGAATAAGGCCAACAGAATGTTGGCTTTTATTGCTAGGGGGATAGATTATTGCTGCAGTTATAGAAGGTATTTGTGAGACCGCACCTGGAATACTGCATACAGTTTTGGTGTCCATACTTAAGAAAAGACATACTTGCTCTCGAGGCAGTACAAAGGTTCACTCGGTTAATCCCCGGGATGAGGGGGTGGACATACGAGGAGAGGTTGAGTAGATTGGGACTCTACTCATTGGAGTTCAGAAGAATGAGAGGCGATCTTATTGAAACATATAAGATTGTGAAGGGGCTTGATCGGGTGGATACGGTAAGGATGTTCCCAAGGATGGGTGAAACTAGAACTAGGGGGCATAATCTTAGAATAAGGGGCTGCTCTTTCAAAACTGAGATGAGGAGAAACTTTTTCACTCAGAGGGTAGTGGGTCTGTGGAATTTGCTGCCCCAGGAAGCTGTGGAAGCTACATCATTAAATAAATTTAAAACAGAAATAGACAGTTTCCTAGAAGTAAAGGGAATTAGGGGTTACGGGGAGCGGGCAGGAAATTGGACATGAGGCTGAATTCGGATCGGTCGAGGCCCTGTGGGTGGTGGAGCGGGCCCAGGGGCTGAGTGGCCGGGTCCTGCTCCTACTTCTTGTGTTCTTTAGATTTGAGGTGAGGATCAGATCAGCCATGATCTTATTGAATGGCGGAGCAGGCTCGAGGGGCCGATTGGCCTACTCCTGCTCCTATTTCTTATGTTCTTATGTACTTATGGAATAAGGAAATGGCAGAGAAATTAAACAAATACCTTGTGTCTGTCCTCTCGGAAGAAGATGCATAAAACCTCCCGGAAATACTGGAGAACCACGGGTCTGGTGAGAATGAGGAACTGAAAGAAATTAGGATTAGTAAAAAAAAATAGTACTGGAGAAATTAATGGGACTGAAAGCCGATAAATCCCCTGGACCTGATGGCCTACATCCTAGGGTTTTGAAAGAGGTGGCTATAGAGATAGTGAATGCATTGGTTCTCATCCTCCAAAATGCCATTGATTTTAGAATGGTTCCCGCAGATTGGAAGGAGGCAAATGTCACCCCACTATTTAAGAAAGGAGGGACAGAGAAAACGGGGAACTACAGACCAGTTAGCCTGACATCAGTAGTAGGGAAAATGCTAGAATCTATTATTAAGGACCTGGTAACAGGGCACGTAGAAAATAAGGATTGGGCAGAGTCAACACGGATTTATGAAAGGGAAATCATGTTTGACAAATCTGTTAAGAGCATTTTTTAGGTTCTAACTAGCAGAATAGATCAGGGGGAACCAGTGGATGTGGTGTATTTGGATTTTCAGAAGGCATTCGATAAGGTGCCACACAAGAGGTTATTAAACAAAATTAGGGCTCATGGGATTGGGGGTAATATACTAGCATGGATTGAGGATTGGTTAACGGACAGAAAACAGAGAGTAGGAATAAACGGGTCATTTTCGGGTTGACAGGCTGTAACTAGTGGGGTACCGCAAGGATCAGTGCTTGGGCCTCAGCTATTCACATCTCGATCAATGATTTGTACAGAACTGTCATAAGTATGAGTGGGAATGACTAAAAAATACACGAACACGTGAAATAAATGTGAAATAAACATTACATATATAAAATTAATTAAAATGGCATTTAATTAAAGATTTTAAACAAAAATTTAATTTTGGGGGAAAAAAATGTATATGCTTTAACGGGGCTAAAAATAAACGTCCCTTATTGGACAGGGTTTTTAATGTATAAATGAGTGATAAAATGTTATTTTTCTATTTTTTCAAACTCTTATGCTGGTAAACCAGGCGTAAGAATTCCACGGCCTTTCAGCGGGCGGAGGTTGGGCCAATAGCGCCCTTTTCCTGGGGATGTGGCGGATCTGTCAAGAGAATTCTTGACAGATCGCAAGTGCCGGGTTTTAGTGTATGTGCTACACATGCCTAAACCCGGCACGTGTGCAGCCCCTCCGGGCACATGCGCACCTCGTACGCACCCGTAGGGGTCGCAAAATACGGCCCAATATATCCAAGTTTGCTGATGATACAAAGCTGGGTGGGACTGTAAGTTTTGAGGAGGATGCAAAGAGGCTTCAAGGGGAAATAGACAGGCTGAGTGAGTGGGGCAAGAACATGGCAAATGGAATATAATGTGGAGAAACGTGAAGTTATCCACTTTGGTCGGAAAAATAGAAAAGCAGAGTATTTTTTAAATGGTGAGAGATTGGGAAATGTTGGTGTTCAGAGGGACCTGGGTGTCCTTGTACACGAATCACTGAAAGTTAACATGCAGGTACAGCAAGCAATTAGGAAAGCAAATGGTATGTTGGCCTTTATTACAAGAGGATTTGAGTATAAGAGTAAAGACGTCTTACTGCAATTATATAGGGCCCTGGTGAGACCATACCTGGAGTATTGTGTGCAGTTTTGGTCTCCTTACCGAAGGAAGGATATACTTGCCATAGAGGGAGTGCAACGACGGTTCACCAGACTGGTTCCTGCAATGGGGGGGATTGTCTTGAGGAGAGATTGAGTAGACTGGGCCTGTATTCACTAGAGTTTAGAAAAATGAGAGTTGATCTCTTTGAAACATACAAAATTCTTACAGGGCTTGACAGGGTAGCTGCAGGGAGGATGTTTCCCCTGGCTGGGGAGTCTGGAACCAGGGGTCAGAGTCTCAGGATAAGGGGTCGGCCATTTGGGACTGAGATGAGGAGGAATGTCTTCACTCAGAGGGCGGTGAACCTGTGGAATTCTCTACCCCAGGGGGCTGTGGAGACTCAGTCATTGAAGGAACCAAGGGATGTGGGGATAGTGCAGGAAAGTGGAGATGAGGGAGATGAGCCATGATCTGATTGGATGGTGGAGCAGGCTCGAGGGCCCGAATGGCCCACTCCTGCTCCAGGTCCTTTTGTTCTGATGAGGTCACCGGCTGGGCGCCGCGCATGCTCAGGAGGCACAACTCAGGCCGACAATCCGGCCGCTGCTGCGCCTGCGCGCTGGGGTCACCGGGGCAACCGCGCGGGGCCTCCTGGGTAAGGTGAACGGGCGGCCGTTGAGGCCGAGTCACCGACGGAAAGTGAGTTTGCTGCACCGAGTTAGCTGGCGGTTGGGCAGGGAGATGGTACAGGGGGCGGAGAGAGAGAGAATAAAGTAAAATACAAACCCGAGAGTCGGGCGGGAGCTCCCCGGACGCGGAGTGGAGCGGATTCAGCCGCGTCCATCACTCGGGGTGGCGAGGGGGCGGAGTGAACTGGAGCACGTGACCGCGGGGCGCGGCCTGACTGACGGGAGCTCCGACCAATAGGAAGAGCGGGGCGGGGCTGGAGGACCGAGCGGGCGGCGGGTCCTCCAACCAATGGCGGTGCAGCAAGGGGGCGGGGCCTGGTGAGCAGCTCAGGTGCGCTGGGGCCGATTGTGACGCGCTGTCCCCAGGTGAGAGCAGCTCAGTCAGCACAGAGCTGGGGCTGGAATCTGGGAGAGGGGCCGCAGTCAGCGGGCCTGGCAAAGGGACAGTCACTGATTGAATGGTAGGGATAAGGGGACACTAACCCAACATCATATCTATAGCTCAGGTAGATAGACTTTTAATGATGGGACCGATTGCTGCAATTCCTGTGCCAGGTGGGAACTCCAGGACGCTTCACGTGTCCCGGATAACCGCGGGTGCAGGAAGTGCCTCCAGTGGCTGGAACCCGAGCTCAGGGTTTCTGAGGCAGGCAGTGCAGGAATCCTCCGGGAGCGTGGCACTCGCAAACCGGTTTTCAGTGCTGACCAATGGTGAGGGTGACAACACCTCGGGGGAGTGCAGTCTGGAGAGCATCCACTGCACTGTGGGGCAAATGACTGCACAGGGGGGGCACAGCAAAGTGTAGAAATGCAGTGGTCATAGGGAATTCAATAGTCAGGGGGTTAGACAGGTGTTTCTGCAACCCTGGATGTGAGTCCCAATGTGTTGTCTCCCTGGTGCCAGGGTAAAGGACATCACGGAGAGGGTGCAGAACATTTTATGCGGGGGGAGAGCTGAACAGCTCGGAGTCGTAGTCCATATGGGAACCAATGACACAGGGAAGAAGAGGGTTGTGGTCCCGCAGTCAGTGTTTCAGGAACTCTGGAGGAAATTAAAGAGCAGGACCTGAAAGGTAGCAATCTCTGGATTACTCCCAGTGCCATGCACTAGTGAGTATAGGAATAGTCGGATAAGACAGGTTAACACATGGCTGGAGAAATTAAGCAGGAAGGAGGACTTCAGATTCCTGGGGCATTGGGACCAGTTCTGGGGCAGGAGGGACCTGTCCAAGGTGGACGGGTTGCACCTCAACAGAGCTGGGACCAACGCCCTCACGGGAAGGTTAACTGGTGCTGTGGGGGAGGGTTTAAACTAAATTGGCAGGAGCTGTGCTCCAGGATGAAACATTAGAGAGGTGCACAGAGGACATGGAGAGGCAAAGAGCACTAGATTAAAGAATAGTTCAGAAATGGGAGGGATCAGACGGGGGGACAAATGCAAAGTAGTCTAAGATGGGTTTGGAGTGCATGTGCGTAAATGCACGGAGCGTGGGAAATAAGGTTGGTGAGCCACAGGCACAAGTCACCACATGATGCAATGAAATAGTGGGAATAACAGAGACCTGGCTCAAAGAAGGGGGAGGATTGGGAACTTAATATTTCTGGCTACAAGATATTCAGGAAAGAGAGGGAAGGGGTAAACAAAGGAGGAGGTGACAATACTGATCAATGAAACTATTATAGCACTGGAGAGGGATGATGTCATTGGGGTGAAAGACAGAATCTATTTGGTTTGAATTAAGGAACAGCAGAGGAGCTATTACGCTACAGGGTGTATACTGTAGGCCACCAAATAATGGGAAGGAGATAATGGAGCAAATTTGCAGGCAAATTACAGAAAGATACAGGAACTACGGAGTAGTGATAATAGGAGACTTCAGTTATCCTAATATAGTCTGGGATAGCAACAGTCTAAAGGGCAAAGACGGGGAGGAATTCCTGAAATGCATACAAGAGAATTTTCTTGAACACTGTTTCCAGCCCAATGAGGAAGGAAGCAGAGCTGGATCTAGTTCTGGGGCATGAAGTGGGGCAAGTGGAGCATGTTTCAGTGGGGGAGCATTTGGGGAACAGTGATCAGAACATTGTCAGGTTAAAAATAGTTATGGAAAAGGACAAGTGTAAAAATATTTAACTGGAGGAGGGCTAACTTCAGTGAGTTGAAAAGGGATCTGGCCCAGGTGGATTGGAATCAAAAGTTGGTAGACAAAGCAGTAATTGAACAATGGGAGGGCTTCAAAGAGGAGATGGTTTGTGTACAGAGTAGACACATTGCCATGAGGGGGAAAGGAAGGGCATCCAAAGCTAGAGCTCCCTGGATGACTAAAGATACAGCGGTTAAAAGAAGACAGAAAAAGGAGGCTTATGACAATTCTAAAGTTAATAAGATAGTAGAAAACCAAGCTGAATATAGAAAGTACAGAGGAGATAAAGAAAGGGAATAAGAGGGGCAAAGAGAGAGTATGAGAATAGATTAGCGGCTAACATAAAAGGGAACCCAAAAGTCTTTTATAAACACATAAATAGTAAAAGGGTAGTCAAAGGAAGGCTGGGGCCGATTCGGGACCAAAAACATCATCTTGTGGAGGCAGAGGGCAATGGCTGAGATACTAAATGAGTACTTTACTTCAGTCTTCACCAGAGAAGAGGATGCTGCCAATGTAGCAGTAAAGGAGGAGGCAGTAACAATATTGCATAGGATAAAAATAGATGAAGAGGATGTACAAGGTTGGGGGGACTTTAATCTTCATATAGACTGGACAAATCAAATTGGCAAAGGTAGTCTGGAGGACGAGTCCATGGAATGCATTCGGGACAGTTTCCGAGAACAATATGTCATGGAACCAACCAGGGAACAGGCTATTTTAGATCTTGTATTGTGTAACGAGACAGGGTTAATTAACAATCTCATAGTAAAGGATCCTCTGGGGCCGAGTGATCACAGCAGAAATGTTAAACTAATATTTTGTATCTGTCTTCACAGTAGAAGACAAAAAGCATACCGAAAATGGTGGGGAACCAAGGGTCCAATGAGGGTGGGGAACTTAACGTAATTAATATAAGTAGAGAAACTAATGGGACTAAAAGCCGACAAATCCCCTGGATCTGACGGCCTACATCCTAGGGTTCTAAAAGAGGTGGCTGAAGAGATAGTGGATGCATTGGTTTTGATCTTCCAAAATTCCCTCGATTCTGGAATGGTCCCAGCGGATTGGAAGGTCGCAAATGTAACACCGCTATTCAATAAAGGAGGGAGAGAGAAAACAGGGAACTACAGGCCAGTTCGCCTGACATCAGTTGTTGGGAAAATGCTGGAATCCATTATTAAGGAAGTGGAATCATGGCACTTAGAAAATCATAACATGATTAGGCAGAGTCAACATGGTTTTATGAAAGGGAAATCGTGTTTGACAAATTTATTAGAGTTTTTTGAGGGTGTAACTAGCAGGTGAGATAAAGGGGAACCAGTGGATGTAGTATATTTGGATTTCCAAAAGGCATTCGATAAAGTGCCACATAAAAGGTTATTACACAAGATTAGGGCTCATGGGGTTGGGGGTAATATAGCAGCATGGATAGAGGATTGGTTAACGGACAGAAAGAAGGGATAAACGGATCTTTTTCAGGTTGGCAGTCTGTAACTAGTGGGGTGCCACAAGGATCATTGTTGGGGCCTCAGCTATTTACAATCTATATTAATGACCGAGATGAAGGGACCGAGTGTAATGTATCCAAGTTTGCTGATGATACAAAGCTTGGTGGGACAGTTGCAAGGAGGCACCTCCGGCCCAGGCCGGTGCAGGGAGGGACCTCGGCGGCGCCGTTGCAAGGCGGCACCTCCGGCCCGGTGCAGGGAGGGACCTCGGCGGGGCCGTGCAAGGAGGCACCTCCGGCCCAGGCCGGTGCAGGGAGGGACCTCGGCGGCGCCCAGGGACCGTGCAAGGAGGCACCTCCGGCCCGGGCCGGTGCAGGGAGGGACCTCGGCGGCCCCCAGGGACCGTGCCAGGAGGCACCTCCGGCCCGGGCCGGTGCAGGGAGGGACCTCGGCGGGGCCGTGCAAGGAATAAAAGACAAGAGGAATAAAAAAACAAGAGGAAAATAAAGACTCGAGCAATAAAAGACAAGATAAATTAAAGAAAAGATAAATAAAGGACGAGAGGAATACAAGACGAGAGGAATAAAAAGACAAGAGAAATGAAAGACAGGAGGAATAAAAGACAGGAGGAATAAAAGACAAGAGGAATAATGAACACGAGAAGTAAAAGACAAGTGAAATAAAAGACAAGAGTAATAAAAGACCAGAGGAATAACAGACAAGCGGAATAAAAGACAAGGGGAAAAAAAGACAAGAGAAATGAAAGACAGGAGGAATAAAAGACAAGAGAAATAAAAGACAGGAGGAATAAATGACAAGAGGAATTAAAGACAAGAGAAATGAAAGACAGGAGGAATAAAAGACAAGTGAAATAAAAGACAAGAGTAATAAAAGACCAGAGTAATAAAACACAAGTGGAATAAAAGAAAAGAGGAATTAAAGACAAGAGGAATAAAAGAAAAGAGGAATAAAAGAAAAGAGGAATAAAAGAAAAGAGGAATAAAAGACAAGAGGAATAAAAGAAAAGAGGAATAAAAGACAAGAGGAATAAAAGACAAGAGGAATAAAAGACAAGAGGAATAAAAGACAAGAGGAATAAAAGAAAAGAGGAATAAAAGACAAGAGGAATAAATAAAAAGAGGAATAAAATACAAGAGGAATAAAAGACTCGAGTAATAAAAAACAAGAGGAATAAAAAACAAGAGGAATAAAAGACAAGAGTAATAAAACACAAGTGGAATAAAAGACAAGAGGAATAAAAGAAAAGAGGAATAAAAGACAAGAGGAATAAAAGACAAGAGAAATAAAAGACAAGAGGAATAACAGACAAGAGTAATTAAAGAAAAGAGGAATAATAGACGAGAGGAATAAAAGACAAGAGAAATAAAAGACAAGAGGAATAAAAGACAAGATAAATAAAAGAAAAGAGGAATAAAAGACAAGGGGAAATAAAAGACAAGAGGAATAAAAGACTCGAGTAATAAAAAACAAGAGGAATAAAAGACAAGAGGAATAAAAGACAAGTGGAATAAAAGATAAGAGTAATAAAAGAAAAGAGGAATAAAAGACAAGAGGAAAAAAAGACAAGGGGTCTAAAATACAAGAGAAATAAAAGGCAGGAGGAATAAAAGACAGGAGTAATAAAAGATAAGAGCAATAAAAGAAAAGAGGAATAAAAGACAAGAGGAATTAAAGACAAGAGGAATTAAAGACAAGAGAAATGAAAGACAGGAGGAATAAAAGACAAGTGAAATAAAAGACAAGAGTAATAAAAGACCAGAGTAATAAAACACAAGTGGAATAAAAGACAAGAGGAATAAATAAAAAGAGGAATAAAAGACAAGTGGAATAAAAGACAAGAGGAATTAAAGACAAGAGGAATAAAAGACAAGAGTAATAAAAGACCAGAGTAATAAAAGACAAGTGGAATAAAAGACAAGAGGAATAAAAGACAAGGGGTCTAAAATACAAGAGAAATAAAAGAACAGAGGAATAAAAGAAAAGAGGAATAAAAGACAAGAGGAATAAAAGACAAGAGGAATAAAAGAAAAGAGGAATAAAAGACAAGAGGAATAAAAGACAAGAGGAATAAAAGATAAGAGGAATAAAGGACAAGAGGAATAAAAGGCAAGAGGAATAAAAGACACGGGGAAATAAAAGACAAGGTGAGGGGTGGGGGAGAGAGAGAGACCTGGGGGGGGGGGGAGAGAGAGAGACCTGGGGGGGGGGGGAGAGAGAGAGACCTGGGTGGGGGAGAGAGAGAGAGAGACCTGGCAGGGGGAGAGAGAGAGACCTGGGGGGGGGTAGAGAGAGAACTGGGGGGGGAGAGATAGACCTGGGGGGGGGAAGAGAGAGAGAGACCTGGTGGGGGGGAGAGAGAGAGAGACCTGCGGGGGGAGAGAGAGAGACCTGGGGGGGGTGGAGAGAGAGACCTGGGGGGGGAGAGAGAGAGAGACCTGGGGGGAGAGAGAGAGAGACCTGGGGGTGGAGAGAGAGACAGACCTGGGGGGTGGGGAGAGAGAGAGACGGGGGGGGGGGGAGAGAGAGACCTGGGGGGGGAGAGAGAGAGAGACCTGGAGGGGGGAGAGAGAGAGAGACCTGGGGGGGTGGGGAGAGACCTGGGGTGGGGGAGAGAGAGAGACCTGGGGGGGGGGAGAGAGAGAGACCTGCGGGGGGGAGAGAGAGAGAGACCTGGGGGGAGAGAGAGAACGAGAGACCTGGGTGGGGGAGAGAGAGTGAGAGACCTGGCAGGGGGAGAGAGAGAGACCTGGGGGGGGGGGGAGAGAGAGACCTGGGGGGGAAGA
>JASTWF010000515.1:242691-341757 GCA_030390025.1 Squalus acanthias
GGGGGGGGGTTAGGGTTAGGGTTAGGGTTAGGGTCAGTGTCAGGGTTAGGGTTAGTGTATTTCGGGTTAGCGTTAGGGTATTTCGGGTTAGTGTTAGTGTTCGGGTTAGGGTTAGGGTATTTAGGTTAGGGTTAGGGTTAGTAACACTGCATTTAAGGTGAGGGTTAGTGTTAGGGTTAAGGTTCGGGTATTTAGTTTTAGGGTATTTAGAGTTAGGGTTAGGGTTCAGGCATTTAGGGTTGGGTTTGGCATTTAGGGTTAGGGTTAGGGTATTTTGTGTTCGGGATAGGGTTAGGGTTTATGGTAAGGGTTAAGGTTAGGGTTACGTGTTTGGGTTAGGGGTAAGGGTTAGGGTTAGCGTTATGTTGCATTTAGTGTAAGGGTTAGGGTTAGGGTTAGGGTTAGGGTTAGCATTAGGGTTAGGGTTAGGGTTAGAGTTAGGGTTAGGGTTAGGGTTAGCATTAGGGTTAGGGTTAGGGTTAGAGTTAGTGTAAGGGTTAGGGTTAGGGTTAGCATTAGGGTTAGGGTTAGGGTTAGGGTTAGGGTTAGGGTTAGCATTAGGGTTAGGGTTAGAGTTAGTGTTAGGGTTAGGGTTAGCATTAGGGTTAGGGTTAGGGTTAGAGTTAGGGTTAGAGTTAGGGTTAGGGTTAGAGTTAGGGTTAGGGTTAGGGTTAGCATTAGGGTTAGGGTTAGGGTTAGAGTTAGGGTTAGAGTTAGGGTTAGGGTTAGCATTAGGGTTAGGGTTAGACCGCACAAAGTGGAGGAGAAGCATCCGGGAAGGCCCCGAACACCTTGAGTCTCTTCGCCGGGAGCAAGCGGAAGCCAAGCAGAAGGAGCGCACGTCAGCCCAAGCACCCCACCCACCCGTCCCTGATAGAAAGACTCCCTTCTTTAAAAGATTCTCTGATTTTGATACTCCCTCTTTAAAAGCGCTCCCTGATAGAAGGACTTCCTCTTTAAAAGGTGACCTGATGGCGAAACTCACTCTTTAAAAGGCGTCCCTGATCGGGAGACTTCCTCTTTAATAGGGTTCCATGATGGTGACTCCCTCTTTAAAAGTGTTCCCTTATGGTGAGACTCCCACTTTAATAGGAGTCCATGATGTAGTATCTCCCTCTTTAAAAGGGATCTCTGATGGTGAGACTCACTCTTTAAACGGGGTCCCTGATGGTAAGACTCACTTTAAAAGGGCTACATGAGAGAAATACTCCCTCTTTAAAAGGGGTCCCTGATGGCGAAACTCTCTCTTTAAAAGGGGAACTGATGGCGAAACTCTCTCTTTAAAAGGTGCCCCTGATCGGGAGACTGCCTATTTAAATGAGTTCCCTGATGGTGAGACTCCCCCTTTAAACGGGGTCCCTGATGGTGAGACTCCCATTTTAATAGGAGTCCCTGATGTAAAATCTCTCTCTTTAACATGGATCTCTGATGGTGAGACTCACTCTTGAAAAGGGCTCCCTGACAGAATGATCCACTCTTTAAAAGGGGTCCCTGATGGCGAAACTCTCTCTTTAAAAGGGGTCCCTGATCGGGAGACTGCCTCTTTAAAAAGGTTCCATAACAGTGAGACTCCCTCTTCAAAAGAGGTCCCTGATGGCGAGTCGCTTTAAAAGGGGTCCCTAATGGGGAGTCTCTCTTTAAAAATGGTCCCTGATAGAACGACACTGTCTTTAAAAAAGAGTCCCCAAGGGTGAGACTCCCTCTTTAAAAGGTGAATCTGATTGTGAGACTCCCTCTTTAAAGTGGGTCCCTGATGTGAAGTGATAATTACAATCCTAGAACCTTTAGGGCTGCCACAGATCAGGCGTATTCCTCATTCTTTCACTTTGAACTAAAATTTGACGTAGCCGAATCCTAAAGACGCTTGATTGGGTCTAAAGTTCTGGTCTATCTCTCCCTAAAAGAAAGGAACAACCTGAAGATGTTACCGTCCTCCAGATAGCACTTTTAATAAGTTTAGCTAGACTGTAACATTCCAGATATTATGAGGGTCCGGAAAACAAACTCCCCCAGAATTCTGCAACTCCTCACCAAATAGCATACAGAGATGAGTTTGCGTGTTTGATACAGAAGTATTATGTGAGACAATTCTAAAAAATATACAGATTTATTAAAGAACCGACCAGCAATTACATTAGGTAATTAGGGATCCCTTTCAAATAGGGAGTCTGACCATCAGAGACACTTTTAAAGAGGGGGTCTCACCATCAGAGTCCCTTTTAAAGAGGGAGTCTCACCATCAGGGACCCCTTATATTGTGGAGCATCACCATCTGGGACACATTTTAAACGAGAGAGTCTCCCCATTAGGGAACCCTATTAAAGAGGGAGTCTCACCACCAGGGACCCCTATTAAAGAGGGTGTATCACCATCAGGGACCCCTTTTAAAGAGGGAGTCTCAACATCAGGGACCCCGTTTAAAGAGGGTGTCTCACCCAGGGACCCCATTTAAAGAGGGTGTCTCACCATTAGGGACCCCTTTTAAAGAGGGAGTCTCAACATCAGGGACCCCGTTTAAAGAGGGAGTCTCACCCAGGGACCCCATTTCAAGAGGGTGTCTCACCATTAGGGACCCCTTTTAATGAAGGAGTCTCACCATCAGGGACCCCTTTTGACGAGCGACTCACTCTATCAGGGACCCCTTTTAAAGGGGGTGTCTCAGCATCAGGGGTCATTTTAAAGAGGGAGTCTCTCCATTAGGGATCCCTATTAAAGAGAGATTTTCGCCATCTGGGTCCTCTTTTAAAGAGGGCATCTTTCTATGAGGGACCCCTAAAAAATCGGCTGTTTCAGCATGAGGGACTCCGAGTAAAGAGGGAATCTCACCGTCGGGGACCCCTTTTAAAGAGCGAATCTTACCATCAGGACCCCATTTAAAGAGGGAGCCTTTCTATCATGGACCCATTTTAAAGAGGAAGTCTCAGTATCGTGGACCCCATTTAAAGAGATTATTTCCCCATGAGGGATCACTTTTAAAGAAGAAGTCTCACCATCAGGGATCTCTTTTAAAGAGGGAGTCTTTCTATCAGTTAGTGCTTTTAAAGAGGAAGTCTCACCATCAGAATCCCAACTTAAAGAGAGAGTCGCAACATCAGGGACCCCTTTTAAAGAGGGTGTCTCACCAACAGGATTCCCTTATAAAGAGGGAGTCTCACCATCATGGACCCCTTTTAAAGAGGGAGTCTTTCTATCAGGGAGCTATTTTAAAGAGAGCCTTACCGTCAGGGATCCCTTTTAAAGAGGGAGTCTTTCTATCAGGGAGAACATTTCAAGAGGGACTCTCACCATTAGAGAACCTTTTAAAGATGGAGACTTTCTCTAAGGTATCACTTTTAAACAGATTCGTATCATCAGGGATCCTTTTTAAAGAGGGAGTCTCACCATCAGGGACCCCTTTTAAAGAGGGAGACTCACCAACAGGGTCCCCTTTTTAAGAGTGAGTATCTCCCCATTAGGGATCCTTTTTTATAACAGGGAGTCTCACCATCAGGGACACTTTTCTAGAGTGTGTTTCGCCATCAGGGACCCCTTTTAAAGAGGGAGTCTCACCATCAGTGACCCCTTTTAAAGAGGGAGTCTCACCATCAGGGACCCCTTTTTAAGAGTGAGTATCTCCCCATTAGGGATCCTTTTTTATAACAGGGAGTCTCACCATCAGTGTCTCCTTTTAAAGAGGGAGTCTCACCATCAGGGACCCCTTTTAAAGAGGAAATCATTCTATCAGATGTCGGCTTCGCAAAATCCCCCAGAAACTCGAACAGATCCCTAAAGGGAGTGATTTTTGGACGTTTCATACAAACTTGGGATGATGGGACCTAAGTGAAGTGATTTGTTGTAAAAACCTCAGTCTTGGACATTTTAAAGATCAGGGAAGAAAAACCCTGAGGAAAATGACTTTTGAATCTTACTGTTTGGAAAGATACCTTTCACAGACATTAGACAGGCTGCGGTTTAACTGCTTTTATTACAGACTTTGCGTTTCCTTGTGTTCCAAGTTCAACACGTAAATAATATGATAGAGTGATTTTCATCATCAGGGATCCATTTTAAAGAGGGACCCTCACACTCAGGGACCCATTTTAAAGAGGGTATCTCACCATTAGGGACCCCTTTTAGAGACGAGTCTCACCATAAGGCACCCCTTTTAAAGAGAGATTTTTTGTATCAGGGACCCCTTTTAATGGGGGTGCCTCACCATCAGGGACGCCTAATAAAGAGAGAGTCTCACCATCAGGGACCCATTTTAAAGAGGGCGTCTTTCTATCAGGGACACCTTTTGAAGAGAGAGTTTCGCCATCATGGTCCCTTTTAAAGAGGGATTCTCACAATGAGGGACATAATTTAAGAAGGCAGTCTCGACATCTCGGTCCCCTTTAAATAGATTGCTTTAGCATCCGGCAATCCGATTAAAGAGGAAGTCTCACCATCAGAGATGGCTTTTAAAGAGCGAGTGATTCCATCAAGGACCCCTTTTAAAGAGAGAGTTTCTCCATCAGTGACACCTTTTGAAAGAGTGAGTTTCAGCATCAAGGACCGCTTTTAAAGAGATAGTCTCTCCATCAGGGACACATTTTAAAGAGAGCGTCACACCATCAGGGTCCCCTTTTAAAGAGTGTGTTTCGCCATCAGGGACCCCTTTTAAAGAGGGTCTCATCATCAGTTAACCCTTTTAAGGAGAGAGTTTCGCCATCAGGGATCCTTTTTAACGCGAGACTCTCCCCATTTGGGACCCCTTTTAAAGATTTGTTTTTTTATCAAGGACACCTTTTAAAGAGGGATTCTTCCTATCAGGAACCCCCTGTAAAGAGAATCTTCCTATTAGGGACACCTTTTAATTAGATAGCCTTAACATCAGGAACCAATTTTAAAGAGAATCACCGTCAGGATCTCCTTTTAAAGAGGGAGTCTCACCATCAGGGGCCCATTTTAAAGAGGGATTCTCACCATCAGGGACCGCTTTTAAAGAGAGAATCTCCCCATTAGGGATTCCTTTTAAAAAATAAGTCTCACCATCAGAGACCACTTTTAAAGAGAGAGACTCACCATCAGGGACCCCTTTTAAAGAGGGAGTCTCACCCTCGGGGACTCTTTTTAAAGAGAGAGTCTTTCGATCAGGGACCCCTTTTAAAGAGGGAGTCTAACCATCAGGGACCCCTTTTAAAGAGGGAGCACTTCTATCTGGGAAACATTTTAACGTGAGAGTCTCCCCATAAGGGACCGCTTTTAAAGAAGGAGTCTCAACATCAGCGATCCCTTTTAAAGAGGGCGTTTCAGCCTCGGGGACCCATTTTAAAGAGAGAGCCACCATCTGGTACCCCTTTTAAAAAGATTGTCTCCTCTTTAGATATCCCTTTTTAAGAGGGAGTCTCGCTATCAGAGACCCTTTTAAAGAGCGAGTCTTTCCATCAGGGAGCCCTTTTAAATAGGGAGTCTCATACTTGGGGACCCGTTTTAAAGAGAGAGTCTTTCTATCAAGGTACCATTTTAAAGGGGGAGTCTTTGTATCAGGGACACCTTTTAAAGAGGGAGAATCTCCACCAGAGACCTTTAAAAGAGAGAGTCCCATCATCAAGGACCAATTTAAATAGAGAGTCTCACCAGAAGGGGCACCTTTTAAACAGAGAGTCTCACCATCAGGGACACCATTTAAAAGAGAGTTTGTCTATCAGTAACCCATTTAAAGAGAGTCTCTCTCCCTCGGGCACCCCATTTATAGAGGGCGTATTTCTATCAGGGACACGTTTTAAATAGAGTGTCTCCCCATTAGTGACCCCTTTTAAAGAGGGGTTCACACCATATGAGACCCCTTTTAAAGAGAGGGTCTCACCATCAGGGACCCCTTTGAAAGATGCAGTTTCAGCATTATGGCCCCTTTTTAAAGAGAGAATCTCACCATCATTGGTCCCTTTTAAATTGGGAGTCTCAACATCAGGTAACACTTTTTTTAGAAGGTGGTAAAAGGAAGTCTCACCATTAGGGACCCCTTTTTAAGAGAGAGTTTTTTCTATCAGGGACCCCTTTTAAAGAGGGCGTCTTTCAATCAGGCTCCCCTTTAACAGAGAGAATCTCCCCATGGGACCATTTTAAAGAGGGAGTCTTTCTTTCAGGGATGCCTTTTAAAGAGAATTCTTCCTATTAGGTACCTCTTGTAAAGAGAGTGTCTCACCATCAGGGACCCCTTTTGAAGACATAGTTTACTATCAGGGACCCCTTTTAAGCTGGGAGCCTCACGGACCCATATTAAAGAGGGCTTCTTTCTATCAGGGACCCCTTTTACAGAGAGAGTCTCAAAATCAAGGATCCCTTTTAAAGAGGGAGTCTCCCTATAAGGGACCCCTCTAAAAGAAGGGATCTCAACATCAGCGATCCCTTTTAAAGAGGGCGTTTCAGCATGGGATCCCTTTTAAAGAGAACGTCTCCTCATTAGAGATCCCTTTTTAAGAGGGTGTCTCGCTATCAGAAACCCTTTTAAAGAGGGTGTCTTTCCATCAGGGAGCCCTTTTAAATAGGGAGTCTCATCCTTGGTGACCCCTTTTAAAGAAATATTTTTTCGATCAAGGTACCATTTTAAAGGGGGAGTCTTTGTATCACAAACCCTTTTAAAGAGGGAGTATGACCATCAGAGACACCTTTTAAAAGAGAGAATCCCACCATAAGGGATCAATTTAAAGAGGGAGTCTCACCATCAGGGACTATGTTTAAAGAGGGAGTCTCACCATCAGGGACCCCTTTTAAAGAGGGAGACTCACCATCATGGACCCCTATTAAAAAGAGACTTTTACTATCGTGGACCCCTTTTAAAGAGTGCTTCTTTCTATCAGGCTCCCGTTTTACAACGAGAATCTCCCCATAAGGGACCACTTTTAAAGAGGGAGTTTCAACATCAGGTTACACTTATTAAGAGGTTGTTTCAGCATCAAGGACCCATTTTAAAGAGGGAGTCTTTCTTTCAGGGATGCCTTTTAAAGCGAGTCTTAACATCAGGAACCCCTTTTCAAGAGGGTGTCTCACTATCAGGGACCCCTTTTAAAGAGTGAGTGTTTCTATCACGGATCCCTTTTAAAGAGGGCGTCTCATCGTCGGGGACCCCTTTTAGAGAGGGAGTCTGACCATCAGGGACCCTTTCTAAATAGGGAGTATCAACATCAGGGAACCACTTTTAATGGGGAGTCGCAACATCAGGTACCCCTTTTAAAGAGGGAGTCTCACCCTCAAGAACCCCTTTTAAAGAGGGAGTCTGACCATCAGGTACCCCTTTTAAAGAGGGTGTCTCACCATCAGGGACCCTTTTAAAGAGGGAGTCTCTCTATCACGGACCCCTTTTAAAGAGGGCTCCTCAGCATCAGTGACCTCTTTTAAATTGGGAGTTTCAACATCATGGTTCGATGCTGCAGAGATCGTCTCTCCATCAGGGAATCCTATTAAAGAGAGAGTCACGCCATCAGGGAACCCTTTTAAAGAGGGTGTCTCAGCATCAGGTAGACATTTTAAAGAGGGAGCATCACCATCAAGAACCCCTTTTAAAGATGGAGGCTCACCATCAGGGACACATTTTAAAGAGAGAGAGTCTCAACATCAGACACCCTTTAAAAGGCCGAGACGTTCTATCATTGACCCCTTTTAAAGAGGGTGTCTCACCTACAGGGACACCTTTTAAAGAGTGTGTCTCATCATCAGCGACATCTATTAAAGAGGGAGTCTCACCCTCGGGAATCCATTTTAAAGTGAGACCCTGATAGTGAGACTCCACCTTTAGAAAGGATCACTGATGCTGAAACACCCTCATTATAAGAATAAACCTAATGGTGAGCCGGTTTAAAAGAGGTCCCTAATGAAGGCACTCTCTCTCTAAAAGTTGTACCTGATAGAAAGACGCCCTATTTTGAATGGGTCCACGAGGGTGAAATATCCTCTTTAAAAGGGATCCCAAATGGAGAGACTCTCTCTTTTAAACGGGTCCCTAATAGAAAGAATCTCTCTTTAAAAAGAGTCCCCGAGGGTGAGATTCCCTTTTTAAAAGGCTCCCTGATAGAAAGACTCTCTCTTTAAAATGGGTCTCTGATGTTGCGACTCCCCTTTAAAAGCGTTCCCTGATGGTGAGACACCCTTGTTAAAAAGGGTCCCTATTGGTCAGACTCCCACTTTAAAAGTGTCCCTGACGATGAGACACATTCTTTAAAAGGGATCCGTGATAGAATCACTCACTCTTTCAAAGGGGTCCATGATAGTGAGACACCCTCTTGAAAAGGGGTCCCTGATGTTAAGACTCACTTTAAAAGGACTCCCTGATAGAAAGACTCCCTCGTTAAAAGGCTCCCTGTTCTTGAGACTCCCGCTTTACATGGACTCCCTGATAGAAAGTCTTCCTCTTTAAAAGGGGTCCCTGATGGCGCAACTCTCTCTTTAAATAGGGGCCTGAAGACGAAACTCTCTCTTTCAAAGGCGTCCCTGATCGGGAGACTGCCTATTTAAATGAGTTCCCTGATGGTGAGACTCCCCCTTTAAACGGGGTCCCTGATGGTGAGACTCCCATTTTAATAGGAGTCCCTGATGTAAAATCTCTCTCTTTAACATGGATCTCTGATGGTGAGACTCACTCTTGAAAAGGGCTCCCTGACAGAATGATCCACTCTTTAAAAGGGGTCCCTGATGGCGAAACTCTCTCTTTAAAAGGGGTCCCTGATCGGGAGACTGCCTCTTTAAAAAGGTTCCATAACAGTGAGACTCCCTCTTCAAAAGAGGTCCCTGATGGCGAGTCGCTTTAAAAGGGGTCCCTAATGGGGTGTCTCTCTTTAAAAATGGTCCCTGATAGAACGACACTGTCTTTAAAAAAGAGTCCCCAAGGGTGAGACTCCCTCTTTAAAAGGTGAATCTGATTGTGAGACTCCCTCTTTAAAGTGGGTCCCTGATGTGAAGTGATAATTACAATCCTAGAACCTTTAGGGCTGCCACAGATCAGGCGTATTCCTCATTCTTTCACTTTGAACTAAAATTTGACGTAGCCGAATCCTAAAGACGCTTGATTGGGTCTAAAGTTCTGGTCTATCTCTCCCTAAAAGAAAGGAACAACCTGAAGATGTTACCGTCCTCCAGATAGCACTTTTAATAAGTTTAGCTAGACTGTAACATTCCAGATATTATGAGGGTCCGGAAAACAAACTCCCCCAGAATTCTGCAACTCCTCACCAAATAGCATACAGAGATGAGTTTGCGTGTTTGATACAGAAGTATTATGTGAGACAATTCTAAAAAATATACAGATTTATTAAAGAACCGACCAGCAATTACATTAGGTAATTAGGGATCCCTTTCAAATAGTGAGTCTGACCATCAGAGACACTTTTAAAGAGGGGGTCTCACCATCAGAGTCCCTTTTAAAGAGGGAGTCTCACCATCAGGGACCCCTTATATTGTGGAGCATCACCATCTGGGACACATTTTAAACGAGAGAGTCTCCCCATTAGGGAACCCTATTAAAGAGGGAGTCTCACCACCAGGGACCCCTATTAAAGAGGGTGTATCACCATCAGGGACCCCTTTTAAAGAGGGAGTCTCAACATCAGGGACCCCGTTTAAAGAGGGAGTCTCACCCAGGGACCCCATTTAAAGAGGGTGTCTCACCATTAGGGACCCCTTTTAATGAAGGAGTCTCACCATCAGGGACCCCTTTTGACGAGCGACTCATTCTATCAGGGACCCCTTTTAAAGGGGGTGTCTCAGCATCAGGGGTCATTTTAAAGAGGGAGTCTCTCCATTAGGGATCCCTATTAAAGAGAGATTTTCGCCATCTGGGTCCTCTTTTAAAGAGGGCATCTTTCTATGAGGGACCCCTAAAAAATCGGCTGTTTCAGCATGAGGGACTCCGAGTAAAGAGGGAATCTCACCGTCGGGGACCCCTTTTAAAGAGCGAATCTTACCATCAGGACCCCATTTAAAGAGGGAGCCTTTCTATCATGGACCCATTTTAAAGAGGAAGTCTCAGTATCGTGGACCCCATTTAAAGAGATTATTTCCCCATGAGGGATCACTTTTAAAGAAGAAGTCTCACCATCAGGGATCTCTTTTAAAGAGGGAGTCTTTCTATCAGTTAGTGCTTTTAAAGAGGAAGTCTCACCATCAGAATCCCAACTTAAAGAGAGAGTCGCAACATCAGGGACCCCTTTTAAAGAGGGTGTCTCACCAACAGGATTCCCTTATAAAGAGGGAGTCTCACCATCATGGACCCCTTTTAAAGAGGGAGTCTTTCTATCAGGGAGCTATTTTAAAGAGAGCCTTACCGTCAGGGATCCCTTTTAAAGAGGGAGTCTTTCTATCAGGGAGAACATTTCAAGAGGGACTCTCACCATTAGAGAACCTTTTAAAGATGGAGACTTTCTCTAAGGTATCACTTTTAAACAGATTCGTATCATCAGGGATCCTTTTTAAAGAGGGAGTCTCACCATCAGGGACCCCTTTTAAAGAGGGAGACTCACCAACAGGGTCCCCTTTTTAAGAGTGAGTATCTCCCCATTAGGGATCCTTTTTTATAACAGGGAGTCTCACCATCAGGGACACTTTTCTAGAGTGTGTTTCGCCATCAGGGACCCCTTTTAAAGAGGGAGTCTCACCATCAGTGACCCCTTTTAAAGAGGGAGTCTCACCATCAGGGACCCCTTTTTAAGAGTGAGTATCTCCCCATTAGGGATCCTTTTTTATAACAGGGAGTCTCACCATCAGGGACACTTTTAAAGAGGGATTATCACCATCAGTGTCTCCTTTTAAAGAGGGAGTCTCACCATCAGGGACCCCTTTTAAAGAGGAAATCATTCTATCAGATGTCGGCTTCGCAAAATCCCCAGAAACTCGAACAGATCCCTAAAGGGAGTGATTTTTGGACGTTTCATACAAACTTGGGATGATGGGACCTAAGTGAAGTGATTTGTTGTAAAAACCTCAGTCTTGGACATTTTAAAGATCAGGGAAGAAAAACCCTGAGGAAAATGACTTTTGAATCTTACTGTTTGGAAAGATACCTTTCACAGACATTAGACAGGCTGCGGTTTAACTGCTTTTATTACAGACTTTGCGTTTCCTTGTGTTCCAAGTTCAACACGTAAATAATATGATAGAGTGATTTTCATCATCAGGGATCCATTTTAAAGAGGGACCCTCACACTCAGGGACCCATTTTAAAGAGGGTATCTCACCATTAGGGACCCCTTTTAGAGACGAGTCTCACCATAAGGCACCCCTTTTAAAGAGAGATTTTTTGTATCAGGGACCCCTTTTAATGGGGGTGCCTCACCATCAGGGACGCCTAATAAAGAGAGAGTCTCACCATCAGGGACCCATTTTAAAGAGGGCGTCTTTCTATCAGGGACACCTTTTGAAGAGAGAGTTTCGCCATCATGGTCCCTTTTAAAGAGGGATTCTCACAATGAGGGACATAATTTAAGAAGGCAGTCTCGACATCTCGGTCCCCTTTAAATAGATTGCTTTAGCATCCGGCAATCCGATTAAAGAGGAAGTCTCACCATCAGAGATGGCTTTTAAAGAGCGAGTGATTCCATCAAGGACCCCTTTTAAAGAGAGAGTTTCTCCATCAGTGACACCTTTTGAAAGAGTGAGTTTCAGCATCAAGGACCGCTTTTAAAGAGATAGTCTCTCCATCAGGGACACATTTTAAAGAGAGCGTCACACCATCAGGGTCCCCTTTTAAAGAGTGTGTTTCGCCATCAGGGACCCCTTTTAAAGAGGGTCTCATCATCAGTTAACCCTTTTAAGGAGAGAGTTTCGCCATCAGGGATCCTTTTTAACGCGAGACTCTCCCCATTTGGGACCCCTTTTAAAGATTTGTTTTTTTATCAAGGACACCTTTTAAAGAGGGATTCTTCCTATCAGGAACCCCCTGTAAAGAGAATCTTCCTATTAGGGACACCTTTTAATTAGATAGCCTTAACATCAGGAACCAATTTTAAAGAGAATCACCGTCAGGATCTCCTTTTAAAGAGGGAGTCTCACCATCAGGGGCCCATTTTAAAGAGGGATTCTCACCATCAGGGACCGCTTTTAAAGAGAGAATCTCCCCATTAGGGATTCCTTTTAAAAAATAAGTCTCACCATCAGAGACCACTTTTAAAGAGAGAGACTCACCATCAGGGACCCCTTTTAAAGAGGGAGTCTCACCCTCGGGGACTCTTTTTAAAGAGAGAGTCTTTCGATCAGGGACCCCTTTTAAAGAGGGAGTCTAACCATCAGGGACCCCTTTTAAAGAGGGAGCACTTCTATCTGGGAAACATTTTAACGTGAGAGTCTCCCCATAAGGGACCGCTTTTAAAGAAGGAGTCTCAACATCAGCGATCCCTTTTAAAGAGGGCGTTTCAGCCTCGGGGACCCATTTTAAAGAGAGAGCCACCATCTGGTACCCCTTTTAAAAAGATTGTCTCCTCTTTAGATATCCCTTTTTAAGAGGGAGTCTCGCTATCAGAGACCCTTTTAAAGAGCGAGTCTTTCCATCAGGGAGCCCTTTTAAATAGGGAGTCTCATACTTGGGGACCCGTTTTAAAGAGAGAGTCTTTCTATCAAGGTACCATTTTAAAGGGGGAGTCTTTGTATCAGGGACACCTTTTAAAGAGGGAGAATCTCCATCAGAGACCTTTAAAAGAGAGAGTCCCATCATCAAGGACCAATTTAAATAGAGAGTCTCACCAGAAGGGGCACCTTTTAAACAGAGAGTCTCACCATCAGGGACACCATTTAAAAGAGAGTTTGTCTATCAGTAACCCATTTAAAGAGAGTCTCTCTCCCTCGGGCACCCCATTTATAGAGGGCGTATTTCTATCAGGGACACGTTTTAAATAGAGTGTCTCCCCATTAGTGACCCCTTTTAAAGAGAGGGTCTCACCATCAGGGACCCCTTTGAAAGATGCAGTTTCAGCATTATGGCCCCTTTTTAAAGAGAGAATCTCACCATCATTGGTCCCTTTTAAATTGGGAGTCTCAACATCAGGTAACACTTTTTTTAGAAGGTGGTAAAAGGAAGTCTCACCATTAGGGACCCCTTTTTAAGAGAGAGTTTTTTCTATCAGGGACCCCTTTTAAAGAGGGCGTCTTTCAATCAGGCTCCCCTTTAACAGAGATAATCTCCCCATGGGACCATTTTAAAGAGGGAGTCTTTCTTTCAGGGATGCCTTTTAAAGAGAATTCTTCCTATTAGGTACCTCTTGTAAAGAGAGTGTCTCACCATCAGGGACCCCTTTTGAAGACATAGTTTACTATCAGGGACCCCTTTTAAGCTGGGAGCCTCACGGACCCATATTAAAGAGGGCTTCTTTCTATCAGGGACCCCTTTTACAGAGAGAGTCTCAAAATCAAGGATCCCTTTTAAAGAGGGAGTCTCCCTATAAGGGACCCCTCTAAAAGAAGGGATCTCAACATCAGCGATCCCTTTTAAAGAGGGCGTTTCAGCATGGGATCCCTTTTAAAGAGAACGTCTCCTCATTAGAGATCCCTTTTTAAGAGGGTGTCTCGCTATCAGAAACCCTTTTAAAGAGGGTGTCTTTCCATCAGGGAGCCCTTTTAAATAGGGAGTCTCATCCTTGGTGACCCCTTTTAAAGAAATATTTTTTCGATCAAGGTACCATTTTAAAGGGGGAGTCTTTGTATCGCAAACCCTTTTAAAGAGGGAGTATCACCATCAGAGACACCTTTTAAAAGAGAGAATCCCACCATAAGGGATCAATTTAAAGAGGGAGTCTCACCATCAGGGACTATGTTTAAAGAGGGAGTCTCACCATCAGGGACCCCTTTTAAAGAGGGAGACTCACCATCATGGACCCCTATTAAAAAGAGACTTTTACTATCGTGGACCCCTTTTAAAGAGTGCTTCTTTCTATCAGGCTCCCGTTTTACAACGAGAATCTCCCTATAAGGGACCACTTTTAAAGAGGGAGTTTCAACATCAGGTTACACTTATTAAGAGGTTGTTTCAGCATCAAGGACCCATTTTAAAGAGGGAGTCTTTCTTTCATTGATGCCTTTTAAAGAGAATCTTCCTATTAGGGACCCCTTGTAAAGAGAGTGTCTCACCATCAGGGACCGCTTTTGATGAAGGAGTTTCACCATCAGGGAACCCTTTTAAAGAGGGAGTCTTTCTTTCAGGGATGCCTTTTAAAGTGAGTCTTAACATCAGGAACCCCTTTTCAAGAGGGTGTCTCACTATCAGGGACCCCTTTTAAAGAGTGAGTGTTTCTATCACGGATCCCTTTTAAAGAGGGCGTCTCATCGTCGGGGACCCCTTTTAGAGAGGGAGTCTGACCATCAGGGACCCTTTCTAAATAGGGAGTATCAACATCAGGGAACCACTTTTAATGGGGAGTCGCAACATCAGGTACCCCTTTTAAAGAGGGAGTCTCACCCTCAAGAACCCCTTTTAAAGAGGGAGTCTGACCATCAGGTACCCCTTTTAAAGAGGGTGTCTCACCATCAGGGACCCTTTTAAAGAGGGAGTCTCTCTATCACGGACCCCTTTTAAAGAGGGCTCCTCAGCATCAGTGACCTCTTTTAAATTGGGAGTTTCAACATCATGGTTCGATGCTGCAGAGATCGTCTCTCCATCAGGGAATCCTATTAAAGAGAGAGTCACGCCATCAGGGAACCCTTTTAAAGAGGGTGTCTCAGCATCAGGTAGACATTTTAAAGAGGGAGCATCACCATCAAGAACCCCTTTTAAAGATGGAGGCTCACCATCAGGGACACATTTTAAAGAGAGAGAGTCTCAACATCAGACACCCTTTAAAAGGCCGAGACGTTCTATCATTGACCCCTTTTAAAGAGGGTGTCTCACCTACAGGGACACCTTTTAAAGAGTGTGTCTCATCATCAGCGACATCTATTAAAGAGGGAGTCTCACCCTCGGGAATCCATTTTAAAGTGAGACCCTGATAGTGAGACTCCACCTTTAGAAAGGATCACTGATGCTGAAACACCCTCATTATAAGAATAAACCTAATGGTGAGCCGGTTTAAAAGAGGTCCCTAATGGGGGCACTCTCTCTCTAAAAGTTGTACCTGATAGAAAGACGCCCTATTTTGAATGGGTCCACGAGGGTGAAATATCCTCTTTAAAAGGGATCCCAAATGGAGAGACTCTCTCTTTTAAACGGGTCCCTAATAGAAAGAATCTCTCTTTAAAAAGAGTCCCCGAGGGTGAGATTCCCTTTTTAAAAGGCTCCCTGATAGAAAGACTCTCTCTTTAAAATGGGTCTCTGATGTTGCGACTCCCCTTTAAAAGCGTTCCCTGATGGTGAGACACCCTTGTTAAAAAGGGTCCCTATTGGTCAGACTCCCACTTTAAAAGTGTCCCTGACGATGAGACACATTCTTTAAAAGGGATCCGTGATAGAATCACTCACTCTTTCAAAGGGGTCCATGATAGTGAGACACCCTCTTGAAAAGGGGTCCCTGATGTTAAGACTCACTTTAAAAGGACTCCCTGATAGAAAGACTCCCTCGTTAAAAGGCTCCCTGTTCTTGAGACTCCCGCTTTACATGGACTCCCTGATAGAAAGTCTTCCTCTTTAAAAGGGGTCCCTGATGGCGCAACTCTCTCTTTAAATAGGGGCCTGAAGACGAAACTCTCTCTTTCAAAGGCGTCCCTGATCGGGAGACTGCCTATTTAAATGAGTTCCCTGATGGTGAGACTCCCCCTTTAAACGGGGTCCCTGATGGTGAGACTCCCATTTTAATAGGAGTCCCTGATGTAAAATCTCTCTCTTTAACATGGATCTCTGATGGTGAGACTCACTCTTGAAAAGGGCTCCCTGACAGAATGATCCACTCTTTAAAAGGGGTCCCTGATGGCGAAACTCTCTCTTTAAAAGGGGTCCCTGATCGGGAGACTGCCTCTTTAAAAAGGTTCCATAACAGTGAGACTCCCTCTTCAAAAGAGGTCCCTGATGGCGAGTCGCTTTAAAAGGGGTCCCTAATGGGGAGTCTCTCTTTAAAAATGGTCCCTGATAGAACGACACTGTCTTTAAAAAAGAGTCCCCAAGGGTGAGACTCCCTCTTTAAAAGGTGAATCTGATTGTGAGACTCCCTCTTTAAAGTGGGTCCCTGATGTGAAGTGATAATTACAATCCTAGAACCTTTAGGGCTGCCACAGATCAGGCGTATTCCTCATTCTTTCACTTTGAACTAAAATTTGACGTAGCCGAATCCTAAAGACGCTTGATTGGGTCTAAAGTTCTGGTCTATCTCTCCCTAAAAGAAAGGAACAACCTGAAGATGTTACCGTCCTCCAGATAGCACTTTTAATAAGTTTAGCTAGACTGTAACATTCCAGATATTATGAGGGTCCGGAAAACAAACTCCCCCAGAATTCTGCAACTCCTCACCAAATAGCATACAGAGATGAGTTTGCGTGTTTGATACAGAAGTATTATGTGAGACAATTCTAAAAAATATACAGATTTATTAAAGAACCGACCAGCAATTACATTAGGTAATTAGGGATCCCTTTCAAATAGGGAGTCTGACCATCAGAGACCCTTTTAAAGAGGGGGTCTCACCATCAGAGTCCTTTTAAAGAGGGAGTCTCACCATCAGGGACCCCTTATATTGTGGAGCATCACCATCTGGGACACATTTTAAACGAGAGAGTCTCCCCATTAGGGAACCCTATTAAAGAGGGAGTCTCACCACCAGGGACCCCTATTAAAGAGGGTGTATCACCATCAGGGACCCCTTTTAAAGAGGGAGTCTCAACATCAGGGACCCCGTTTAAAGAGGGTGTCTCACCCAGGGACCCCATTTAAAGAGGGTGTCTCACCATTAGGGACCCCTTTTAAAGAGGGAGTCTCAACATCAGGGACCCCGTTTTAAAGAGGGAGTCTCACCCAGGGACCCCATTTCAAGAGGGTGTCTCACCATTAGGGACCCCTTTTAATGAAGGAGTCTCACCATCAGGGACCCTTTTGACGAGCGACTCATTCTATCAGGGACCCCTTTTAAAGGGGGTGTCTCAGCATCAGGGGTCATTTTAAAGAGGGAGTCTCTCCATTAGGGATCCCTATTAAAGAGAGATTTTCGCCATCTGGGTCCTCTTTTAAAGAGGGCATCTTTCTATGAGGGACCCCTAAAAAATCGGCTGTTTCAGCATGAGGGACTCCGAGTAAAGAGGGAATCTCACCGTCGGGGACCCCTTTTAAAGAGCGAATCTTACCATCAGGACCCCATTTAAAGAGGGAGCCTTTCTATCATGGACCCATTTTAAAGAGGAAGTCTCAGTATCGTGGACCCCATTTAAAGAGATTATTTCCCCATGAGGGATCACTTTTAAAGAAGAAGTCTCACCATCAGGGATCTCTTTTAAAGAGGGAGTCTTTCTATCAGTTAGTGCTTTTAAAGAGGAAGTCTCACCATCAGAATCCCAACTTAAAGAGAGAGTCGCAACATCAGGGACCCCTTTTAAAGAGGGTGTCTCACCAACAGGATTCCCTTATAAAGAGGGAGTCTCACCATCATGGACCCCTTTTAAAGAGGGAGTCTTTCTATCAGGGAGCTATTTTAAAGAGAGCCTTACCGTCAGGGATCCCTTTTAAAGAGGGAGTCTTTCTATCAGGGAGAACATTTCAAGAGGGACTCTCACCATTAGAGAACCTTTTAAAGATGGAGACTTTCTCTAAGGTATCACTTTTAAACAGATTCGTATCATCAGGGATCCTTTTTAAAGAGGGAGTCTCACCATCAGGGACCCCTTTTAAAGAGGGAGACTCACCAACAGGGTCCCCTTTTTAAGAGTGAGTATCTCCCCATTAGGGATCCTTTTTTATAACAGGGAGTCTCACCATCAGGGACACTTTTCTAGAGTGTGTTTCGCCATCAGGGACCCCTTTTAAAGAGGGAGTCTCACCATCAGTGACCCCTTTTAAAGAGGGAGTCTCACCATCAGGGACCCCTTTTTAAGAGTGAGTATCTCCCCATTAGGGATCCTTTTTTATAACAGGGAGTCTCACCATCAGGGACACTTTTAAAGAGGGATTATCACCATCAGTGTCTCCTTTTAAAGAGGGAGTCTCACCATCAGGGACCCCTTTTAAAGAGGAAATCATTCTATCAGATGTCGGCTTCGCAAAATCCCCCAGAAACTCGAACAGATCCCTAAAGGGAGTGATTTTTGGACGTTTCATACAAACTTGGGATGATGGGACCTAAGTGAAGTGATTTGTTGTAAAAACCTCAGTCTTGGACATTTTAAAGATCAGGGAAGAAAAACCCTGAGGAAAATGACTTTTGAATCTTACTGTTTGGAAAGATACCTTTCACAGACATTAGACAGGCTGCGGTTTAACTGCTTTTATTACAGACTTTGCGTTTCCTTGTGTTCCAAGTTCAACACGTAAATAATATGATAGAGTGATTTTCATCATCAGGGATCCATTTTAAAGAGGGACCCTCACACTCAGGGACCCATTTTAAAGAGGGTATCTCACCATTAGGGACCCCTTTTAGAGACGAGTCTCACCATAAGGCACCCCTTTTAAAGAGAGATTTTTTGTATCAGGGACCCCTTTTAATGGGGGTGCCTCACCATCAGGGACGCCTAATAAAGAGAGAGTCTCACCATCAGGGACCCATTTTAAAGAGGGCGTCTTTCTATCAGGGACACCTTTTGAAGAGAGAGTTTCGCCATCATGGTCCCTTTTAAAGAGGGATTCTCACAATGAGGGACATAATTTAAGAAGGCAGTCTCGACATCTCGGTCCCCTTTAAATAGATTGCTTTAGCATCCGGCAATCCGATTAAAGAGGAAGTCTCACCATCAGAGATGGCTTTTAAAGAGCGAGTGATTCCATCAAGGACCCCTTTTAAAGAGAGAGTTTCTCCATCAGTGACACCTTTTGAAAGAGTGAGTTTCAGCATCAAGGACCGCTTTTAAAGAGATAGTCTCTCCATCAGGGACACATTTTAAAGAGAGCGTCACACCATCAGGGTCCCCTTTTAAAGAGTGTGTTTCGCCATCAGGGACCCCTTTTAAAGAGGGTCTCATCATCAGTTAACCCTTTTAAGGAGAGAGTTTCGCCATCAGGGATCCTTTTTAACGCGAGACTCTCCCCATTTGGGACCCCTTTTAAAGATTTGTTTTTTTATCAAGGACACCTTTTAAAGAGGGATTCTTCCTATCAGGAACCCCCTGTAAAGAGAATCTTCCTATTAGGGACACCTTTTAATTAGATAGCCTTAACATCAGGAACCAATTTTAAAGAGAATCACCGTCAGGATCTCCTTTTAAAGAGGGAGTCTCACCATCAGGGGCCCATTTTAAAGAGGGATTCTCACCATCAGGGACCGCTTTTAAAGAGAGAATCTCCCCATTAGGGATTCCTTTTAAAAAATAAGTCTCACCATCAGAGACCACTTTTAAAGAGAGAGACTCACCATCAGGGACCCCTTTTAAAGAGGGAGTCTCACCCTCGGGGACTCTTTTTAAAGAGAGAGTCTTTCGATCAGGGACCCCTTTTAAAGAGGGAGTCTAACCATCAGGGACCCCTTTTAAAGAGGGAGCACTTCTATCTGGGAAACATTTTAACGTGAGAGTCTCCCCATAAGGGACCGCTTTTAAAGAAGGAGTCTCAACATCAGCGATCCCTTTTAAAGAGGGCGTTTCAGCCTCGGGGACCCATTTTAAAGAGAGAGCCACCATCTGGTACCCCTTTTAAAAAGATTGTCTCCTCTTTAGATATCCCTTTTTAAGAGGGAGTCTCGCTATCAGAGACCCTTTTAAAGAGCGAGTCTTTCCATCAGGGAGCCCTTTTAAATAGGGAGTCTCATACTTGGGGACCCGTTTTAAAGAGAGAGTCTTTCTATCAAGGTACCATTTTAAAGGGGGAGTCTTTGTATCAGGGACACCTTTTAAAGAGGGAGAATCTCCACCAGAGACCTTTAAAAGAGAGAGTCCCATCATCAAGGACCAATTTAAATAGAGAGTCTCACCAGAAGGGGCACCTTTTAAACAGAGAGTCTCACCATCAGGGACACCATTTAAAAGAGAGTTTGTCTATCAGTAACCCATTTAAAGATAGTCTCTCTCCCTCGGGCACCCCATTTATAGAGGGCGTATTTCTATCAGGGACACGTTTTAAATAGAGTGTCTCCCCATTAGTGACCCCTTTTAAAGAGAGGGTCTCACCATCAGGGACCCCTTTGAAAGATGCAGTTTCAGCATTATGGCCCCTTTTTAAAGAGAGAATCTCACCATCATTGGTCCCTTTTAAATTGGGAGTCTCAACATCAGGTAACACTTTTTTTAGAAGGTGGTAAAAGGAAGTCTCACCATTAGGGACCCCTTTTTAAGAGAGAGTTTTTTCTATCAGGGACCCCTTTTAAAGAGGGCGTCTTTCAATCAGGCTCCCCTTTAACAGAGAGAATCTCCCCATGGGACCATTTTAAAGAGGGAGTCTTTCTTTCAGGGATGCCTTTTAAAGAGAATTCTTCCTATTAGGTACCTCTTGTAAAGAGAGTGTCTCACCATCAGGGACCCCTTTTGAAGACATAGTTTACTATCAGGGACCCCTTTTAAGCTGGGAGCCTCACGGACCCATATTAAAGAGGGCTTCTTTCTATCAGGGACCCCTTTTACAGAGAGAGTCTCAAAATCAAGGATCCCTTTTAAAGAGGGAGTCTCCCTATAAGAGACCCCTCCAAAAGAAGGGATCTCAACATCAGCGATCCCTTTTAAAGAGGGCGTTTCAGCATGGGATCCCTTTTAAAGAGAACGTCTCCTCATTAGAGATCCCTTTTTAAGAGGGTGTCTCGCTATCAGAAACCCTTTTAAAGAGGGTGTCTTTCCATCAGGGAGCCCTTTTAAATAGGGAGTCTCATCCTTGGTGACCCCTTTTAAAGAAATATTTTTTCGATCAAGGTACCATTTTAAAGGGGGAGTCTTTGTATCACAAACCCTTTTAAAGAGGGAGTATGACCATCAGAGACACCTTTTAAAAGAGAGAATCCCACCATAAGGGATCATTTAAAGAGGGAGTCTCACCATCAGGGACTATGTTTAAAGAGGGAGTCTCACCATCAGGGACCCCTTTTAAAGAGGGAGACTCACCATCATGGACCCCTATTAAAAAGAGACTTTTACTATCGTGGACCCCTTTTAAAGAGTGCTTCTTTCTATCAGGCTCCCGTTTTACAACGAGAATCTCCCTATAAGGGACCACTTTTAAAGAGGGAGTTTCAACATCAGGTTACACTTATTAAGAGGTTGTTTCAGCATCAAGGACCCATTTTAAAGAGGGAGTCTTTCTTTCAGGGATGCCTTTTAAAGAGAATCTTCCTATTAGGGACCCCTTGTAAAGAGAGTGTCTCACCATCAGGGACCGCTTTTGATGAAGGAGTTTCACCATCAGGGAACCCTTTTAAAGAGGGAGTCTTTCTTTCAGGGATGCCTTTTAAAGTGAGTCTTAACATCAGGAACCCCTTTTCAAGAGGGTGTCTCACTATCAGGGACCCCTTTTAAAGAGTGAGTGTTTCTATCACGGATCCCTTTTAAAGAGGGCGTCTCATCGTCGGGGACCCCTTTTAGAGAGGGAGTCTGACCATCAGGGACCCTTTCTAAATAGGGAGTATCAACATCAGGGAACCACTTTTAATGGGGAGTCGCAACATCAGGTACCCCTTTTAAAGAGGGAGTCTCACCCTCAAGAACCCCTTTTAAAGAGGGAGTCTGACCATCAGGGACCCCTTTTAAAGAGGGTGTCTCACCATCAGGGACCCTTTTAAAGAGGGAGTCTCTCTATCACGGACCCCTTTTAAAGAGGGCTCCTCAGCATCAGTGACCTCTTTTAAATTGGGAGTTTCAACATCATGGTTCGATGCTGCAGAGATCGTCTCTCCATCAGGGAATCCTATTAAAGAGAGAGTCACGCCATCAGGGAACCCTTTTAAAGAGGGTGTCTCAGCATCAGGTAGACATTTTAAAGAGGGAGCATCACCATCAAGAACCCCTTTTAAAGATGGAGGCTCACCATCAGGGACACATTTTAAAGAGAGAGAGTCTCAACATCAGACACCCTTTAAAAGGCCGAGACGTTCTATCATTGACCCCTTTTAAAGAGGGTGTCTCACCTACAGGGACACCTTTTAAAGAGTGTGTCTCATCATCAGCGACATCTATTAAAGAGGGAGTCTCACCCTCGGGAATCCATTTTAAAGTGAGACCCTGATAGTGAGACTCCACCTTTAGAAAGGATCACTGATGCTGAAACACCCTCATTATAAGAATAAACCTAATGGTGAGCCGGTTTAAAAGAGGTCCCTAATGGGGGCACTCTCTCTCTAAAAGTTGTACCTGATAGAAAGACGCCCTATTTTGAATGGGTCCACGAGGGTGAAATATCCTCTTTAAAAGGGATCCCAAATGGAGAGACTCTCTCTTTTAAACGGGTCCCTAATAGAAAGAATCTCTCTTTAAAAAGAGTCCCCGAGGGTGAGATTCCCTTTTTAAAAGGCTCCCTGATAGAAAGACTCTCTCTTTAAAATGGGTCTCTGATGTTGCGACTCCCCTTTAAAAGCGTTCCCTGATGGTGAGACACCCTTGTTAAAAAGGGTCCCTATTGGTCAGACTCCCACTTTAAAAGTGTCCCTGACGATGAGACACATTCTTTAAAAGGGATCCGTGATAGAATCAATCACTCTTTAAAAGGGGTCCATGATAGTGAGACACCCTCTTGAAAAGGGGTCCCTGATGTTAAGACTCACTTTAAAAGGACTCCCTGATAGAAAGACTCCCTCGTTAAAAGGCTCCCTGTTCTTGAGACTCCCGCTTTACATGGACTCCCTGATAGAAAGTCTCCCTCTTTAAAAGGGGTCCCTGATGGCGCAACTCTCTCTTTAAATAGGGGCCTGAAGACGAAACTCTCTCTTTCAAAGGCGTCCCTGATCGGGAGACTGCCTCGTTAAAAGTGTTCCCGGATGGAGAGAATCCCTCTTTAAACGTGGTCCCTGATGGTGAGACTCCCATTTTAATAGGAGTCCCTGATGTAGAATCTCCCTCTTTAAAAGGGATCTCTGATGTTGAGTCTCACTCTTTAAAAGTTTGACTCACTTTTAAGGGGCTCCCTGATAGAAAGACTCTCTCTTTAAAAGGGGTCCCTGATGGAGAGACTCTCTCTTTTAAAGGGCTCCCTGATAAAATTATTCCCTCTTTAAAAGGGGTCCCTGATGGCCAACCTCTCTCTTTAAAAGGTGTCTCTGATGGCGAACCTCCCTCGTTAAAAGGGGACCTGATTGCGAAACTGTCTCTTTAAAAGGGGTCCCTGATCGGGAGTCTGCCTCTTTAAAATGGTTCCCTGATGTTGAGACTCCCTCTTTAAAAGGTGTCCCTAATGGGGAGGCTCTCTCTTTAAATGTGGTCCCTGATAGAAAAACTCCCCGAGGGTGAGACTCCCTCTTTAAAATGGGTCACTGATGGTGAGGCTCTTTATGTGTTCCCTAATGGGGGACTCTCTCTTTAAAAGGGGTACCTGATCGAAAGACGCCTTATTTGGAAGGGGTCCCGGACAGATCGTCTCTCTCTTTAAAATGGGTCCACGAGGTTGAAACAAACTCTTTAAAAGCAGTCTCTGATGGTGAGCTTCTTTATAAGGGGTCCCGAATGGAGAGACTCTCTCTTTTAAAGGGGTCGCTAATAGAAAGACTCTCTCTTTAAAAAGAGTCCCCGAGGGTGAGATTCCATTGTTAAGAGGGGTCCCTGTTAGAAGGAATCCCTCTTTAAAATGTGTCACTGATGTTGCGACTCCCCTTTAAAAGTGGTCCCTGATGTTGAGATTACATCTTTCAAAAGGGGCCCTGATGGGAAGACTTTCTTTTTAAAAGTGGTCCCTGATAGAAAGACTCCCTTCTTTAAAAGATTCTCTGATTTTGATACTCCCTCTTTAAAAGCGCTCCCTGATAGAAGGACTTCCTCTTTAAAAGGTGACCTGATGGCGAAACTCACTCTTTAAAAGGCGTCCCTGATCGGGAGACTTCCTCTTTAATAGGGTTCCATGATGGTGACTCCCTCTTTAAAAGTGTTCCCTTATGGTGAGACTCCCACTTTAATAGGAGTCCATGATGTAGTATCTCCCTCTTTAAAAGGGATCTCTGATGGTGAGACTCACTCTTTAAACGGGGTCCCTGATGGTAAGACTCACTTTAAAAGGGCTACATGAGAGAAATACTCCCTCATTAAAAGGGGTCCCTGATGGCGAAACTCTCTCTTTAAAAGGGGAACTGATGGCGAAACTCTCTCTTTAAAAGGTGCCCCTGATCGGGAGACTGCCTATTTAAATGAGTTCCCTGATGGTGAGACTCCCCCTTTAAACGGGGTCCCTGATGGTGAGACTCCCATTTTAATAGGAGTCCCTGATGTAAAATCTCTCTCTTTAAAATGGATCTCTGATGGTGAGACTCACTCTTGAAAAGGGCTCCCTGACAGAATGATCCACTCTATAAAAGGGGTCCCTGATGGCGAAACTCTCTCTTTAAAAGGTGTCCCTGATCGGGAGACTGCCTCTTTAAAAAGGTTCCATAACAGTGAGACTCCCTCTTCAAAAGAGGTCCCTGATGGCGAGTCGCTTTAAAAGGGGTCCCTAATGGGGTGTCTCTCTTTAAAAATGGTCCCTGATAGAACGACACTGTCTTTAAAAAAGAGTCCCCAAGGGTGAGACTCCCTCTTTAAAAGGTGAATCTGATTGTGAGACTCCCTCTTTAAAGTGGGTCCCTGATGTGAAGTGATAATTACAATCCTAGAACCTTTAGGGCTGCCACAGATCAGGCGTATTCCTCATTCTTTCACTTTGAACTAAAATTTGACGTAGCCGAATCCTAAAGACGCTTGATTGGGTCTAAAGTTCTGGTCTATCTCTCCCTAAAAGAAAGGAACAACCTGAAGATGTTACCGTCCTCCAGATAGCACTTTTAATAAGTTTAGCTAGACTGTAACATTCCAGATATTATGAGGGTCCGGAAAAGAAACTCCCCCAGAATTCTGCAACTCCTCACCAAATAGCATACATGAGTTTGCGTGTTTGATACAGAAGTATTATGTGAGACAATTCTAAAAAATATACAGATTTATTAAAGAACCGACCAGCAATTACATTAGGTAATTAGGGATCCCTTTCAAATAGTGAGTCTGACCATCAGAGACACTTTTAAAGAGGGGGTCTCACCATCAGAGTCCCTTTTAAAGAGGGAGTCTCACCACCAGGGACCCCTATTAAAGAGGGTGTATCACCATCAGGGACCCCTTTTAAAGAGGGAGTCTCAACATCAGGGACCCCGTTTAAAGAGGGAGTCTCACCCAGGGACCCCATTTAAAGAGGGTGTCTCACCATTAGGGACCCCTTTTAATGAAGGAGTCTCACCATCAGGGACCCCTTTTGACGAGCGACTCATTCTATCAGGGACCCCTTTTAAAGGGGGTGTCTCAGCATCAGGGGTCATTTTAAAGAGGGAGTCTCTCCATTAGGGATCCCTATTAAAGAGAGATTTTCGCCATCTGGGTCCTCTTTTAAAGAGGGCATCTTTCTATGAGGGACTTTTAAAAATCGGCTGTTTCAGCATGAGGGACTCCGAGTAAAGAGGGAATCTCACCGTCGGGGACCCCTTTTAAAGAGCGAATCTTACCATCAGGACCCCATTTAAAGAGGGAGCCTTTCTATCATGGACCCATTTTAAAGAGGAAGTCTCAGTATCGTGGACCCCATTTAAAGAGATTATTTCCCCATGAGGGATCACTTTTAAAGAAGAAGTCTCACCATCAGGGATCTCTTTTAAAGAGGGAGTCTTTCTATCAGTTAGTGCTTTTAAAGAGGAAGTCTCACCATCAGAATCCCAACTTAAAGAGAGAGTCGCAACATCAGGGACCCCTTTTAAAGAGGGTGTCTCACCAACAGGATTCCCTTATAAAGAGGGAGTCTCACCATCATGGACCCCTTTTAAAGAGGGAGTCTTTCTATCAGGGAGCTATTTTAAAGAGAGCCTTACCGTCAGGGATCCCTTTTAAAGAGGGAGTCTTTCTATCAGGGAGAACATTTCAAGAGGGACTCTCACCATTAGAGAACCTTTTAAAGATGGAGACTTTCTCTAAGGTATCACTTTTAAACAGATTCGTATCATGAGGGATCCTTTTTAAAGAGGGAGTCTCACCATCAGGGACCCCTTTTAAAGAGGGAGACTCACCAACAGGGTCCCCTTTTTAAGAGTGAGTATCTCCCCATTAGGGATCCTTTTTTATAACAGGGAGTCTCACCATCAGGGACACTTTTAAAGAGGGATTATCACCATCAGTGTCTCCTTTTAAAGAGGGAGTCTCACCATCAGGGACCCCTTTTAAAGAGGAAATCATTCTATCAGATGTCGGCTTCGCAAAATCCCCCAGAAACTCGAACAGATCCCTAAAGGGAGTGATTTTTGGACGTTTCATACAAACTTGGGATGATGGGACCTAAGTGAAGTGATTTGTTGTAAAAACCTCAGTCTTGGACATTTTAAAGATCAGGGAAGAAAAACCCTGAGGAAAATGACTTTTGAATCTTACTGTTTGGAAAGATACCTTTCATAGAAACATAGAAACATAGAAAATAGGTACAGGAGTAGACCATTCGGTCCTTCGAGCCTGCACCGCCATTCAATGCGTTCATGGCTGAACATGCTACCTCAGTACCCCATTCCTGCTTTCTCGCCATACCCCTTGATCCCCCTAGTTGTGAGTATTATATCTAACTCCCTTTTGAATATATTTAGCGAACTGGCCTCAACAACCTTCTGTGGAAGAGAATTCCATAGATTCACCACTCTCTGGGTGAAGAAGTTCCTCCTCAGCTCAGTCTTAAATGGCTTCCCCTTAATCCTTAGACTGTGACCCCTGGTTCTAGTTTTCCCTAACATTGGGAACATTCTGCCCGCATCTAATTTGTCTAAACCAGTCAGGATTTTAAATGTCTCTATAAGATCCCCCCTCATTCTTCTGAACTCCAGAGGATACAAGTTCAGTTGACCCAATCTTTCTTGATATGTCAGTCCGGCCATCCCAGGAATCAATCTAGTGAACCTACGCTGCACTCCCTCAATAGCAAGAATGTCCTTCCTTAAGTTAGGAGACCAAAACTGCGCACAATACTCCAGGTGTGGCCTCACCAAGGCCCTGTACAACTGCAGCATCACCTCCCTACTCCTGTACTCAAATCCCCTTGCTATGAAGGCCATCATTCCGTTTGCTTTCTTGACTGCCTGCTGCACTTGCATTCCCACCTTCAGTGACTGATGTACCATGACGCCCAGGTCTCGTTGCACCTCCCCTTTCCCTAATCTGCCACCATTCAGGTAATAGTCCGCCTGTCTATTTTTACCACCAAAGTGGATAACCTCACATTTATCCACATTGTACTTCATCTGCCATACATTTGCCCATTCACCCAACCTGTCCAAGTCACTCTGTAGCCTCCTAGCATCCTCCTCATTGTTCACACTGCCTCCCAATTTAGTGTCATCCGCAAATTTGGAGATATTACATTTAATCCCTTCGTCCAAATCATTAATATATAATGTAAACAGCTGGGGTCCCAGCACCGAACCCTGCGGTACCCCGCTGGTCACTGCCTGCCATTCTGAAAAGTATCCATTTACTCCTACTCTTTGTTTCCTGTGTGCCAACCAGTTCTCAATCCACGTCAACACATTACCCCCAATCCCATGTGCTTTAATTTTGCTCACCAATCTCTTGTGTGGGACCTTGTCGAAGGCCTTCTGAAAGTCCAAATACACCACATCTACTGGTTCCCCCCTGTCCACCCTATTGGAAACATCCTCAAAAAATTCCAGAAGATTTGTCAAGCATGATTTCCCTTTCACAAATCCATGCTGACTTGGACCTACCATGTCGCCACTTTCCAAATGGTCTGTTATGACATCTTTAATAATTGCTTCCATCATTTTACCCACAACCGATGTCAGGCTGACTGGTCTGTAATTCCCTGCTTTCTCCCTCCCTCCTTTTTTAAAAAGAGGGGTTACATTGGCCACCCTCCACTCCATCGGAACTGATCCAGAGTCTAAGGAATGTTGGAAAATGATCGTCAATGCATCCACTATTTCCAAGGCCACCTCCTTAAGTACTCTGGGATGCAGACCATCAGGCCCTGGGGATTTTTCAGCCTTCAGTCCCATCAATTTCCCCAATACCTTTTCCCGACTAATAAGGATTTCCCTCAGCTCCTCCCTCTTACCAGATCCTCTGACCCCTTTTATTTCCGGCAGGTTGTGTGTGTCCTCCACAGTAAACACCGAACCAAAGTACTTGTTTAATTGATCTGCCATTTCCTTGTTCCCCATTACGACTTCCCCTGTTTCCGACTGCAGGGGACCAACGTTTGTTTTTACTAACCTCTTTCTTTTTACATATTTATAGAAGCTTTTGCAGTCCATTTTAATGTTCTCTGCAAGCTTCCTTTCATATTTTATTTTCCCTGCCCTAATCAAACCCTTCGTCCTCCTCTGCTGAGTTTTGAAGTTCTCCCAGTCCCCGGGTTTGCTGCTACTTCTGGCCAATTTGTATGCAACTTCCTTGGTTTTAATACTATCCCTGATTTCCCTTGTTAGCCATGGTTGTGCCACCTTCCCTTTTTTATTTTTACGCCAGACCGGGATGTACAATTGTTGTAGTTCATCCATGCGATCTCTAAATGTCTGCCATTGCCCTTCCACTGATAGCCCCTTAAATATCGCTTGCCAATTTAACCTCGCCAATTCACGCCTCATACCCTCAAAGTTGCCCTTATTTAAGTTCTGGACCATGGTCTCTGAATTAACTGTTTCCTTCTCCATCCTAATGTAGAACTCCACCATACTATGGTCACTCTTCCCCAGGGGGCCTCGTACCACAAGATTGCTGATTAGTCCTTCCTCATTACACAACACCCAGTCCAGGATGGCCTCCCCTCGAGTTGGTTCCTCAACATATTGGTTTAGGAAACCATCCCTTAAACACTCCAGGAAATCCTCCTCCACCGTATTGCTTCCAGTTTGAGTAGCCCAATCTATATGCATATTAAAGTCACCCATGATAACTGCCGTGCCTTTTTTGCACGCACCTCTGATTTCCTGTTTCATACCCTCCCCCACCTCACTACTGCTGTTTGGAGGTCTGTACACAACTCCCACTAACGTTTTCTGCCCTTTGGTGTTCTGCAGCTCAACCCATATTGATTCCACATCCTCCAAGCTGATGTCCTTCCTAGCTATTGCATTAATCTCCTCTTTAACCAGCAATGCTACCCCACCCCCTTTTCCTTTTATTCTATCCTTTCTGAATGTTGAATACCCCTGGATGTTCAGTTCCCAGCCTTGATTGTTCTGGAGCCACGTCTCTGTAATCCCAATCACATCGTATCCGTTAACATCTATTTGCACAGTCAATTCATCCACCTTATTACGGATACTCCTTGCATTAAGACACAGAGCCTTTAGGCTTGTTTTATTAACATCCTTTGTCCTTTTAGACTTATGATTTAGTATGGCCCTTTGTGTTTCTTGCCTTTGTTTACTCGGCCTTCCCCTATTGTTTCTCACCCTTCTAACATATGCTCCTGACTGCATATTACTTCCCCCTGTTTCGCTACATAGGTTCCCCTTCCCCTGCCATATTAGTTTAAATCCTCCCGAACTGCTTTAGCAAATATTACCCCGAGGACATCGGTTCCAGTCCTGCCCAAGTGCAGACCGTCCCTTTTGTACAGGTCCCACTTCCCCCAGAACTGGTTCCAATGCCTCAGGAATTTGAATCCCTCCCTCCTGCACCACTGCTCAAGCCACGTATTCAATCTCACTATCCTGTTCTCTCTATTCTGATTAGCACGTGGCCCTGGTAGCAATCCAGAGATTACTACCTTTGAGGTCCTACTTTTTAATTTAGCTCCTAGCTCCCTAAATTCTGCTTGTAGGACCTCTTCCCGCTTTTTACCTATATCGTTGGTACCTACATGCACCACGACAGCTGGCTGTTCACCCTCCCTCTTCAGAATGTTCTGCAGCCGCTCCGAGACATCCTTGACCCTTGCACCAGGGAGGCAACATACCATCCTGGAATCTCGGTTGCGGCCGCAGAAACTCCTGTCTATTCCCCTTACAATTGAGTCCCCTATCACTATAGCCCTACCACTCTTTTTCCCGCCCTGCTGTGCAGCAGAGCCAGCCATGGTGCCATGAGCCTGGCTGCTGGTGCCTTCCCCTGGTAGGCCATCTCCCCCAACAGTATCCAAAGCGGCATACCTGTTTTGGAGGGAGATGACCACAGGGGACTCCTGCACTACCTTCCTGATATTGCCCTGTTTCTTGGTCACCCATTCACTGTCTGTCCTAGCCTTTACCTGCGGTGTGGACAACTCACTAAATGAGCGATTCACCGAGTTCTCGGCATCGTGCATGCTCCAGAGTGAGTCCACCCGCAGCTCCAGCACCGCCATGCGGGCTGTCAGGAGCTGCAGCTGGACACACTTCCCGCACACGTAGTTATCAGGGACACTGGAAGTGTCCCTGGTTTCCCACATGGCACAGGACGAGCATGAAACGGGTCCGAGACTTCCTGTCATGACTTAACCCTTATATTACTTTATTACTAAAATTTAAACTTATTTATCTTAGGTCCAGGAGTTAAGTCCCTGAAAACAAAATATAAAATCGAACCTACCTTTTAAATTCCCTCTACCGCTAAAGGTTAGAGGAGGTGGGAGGGTGGGAGTCACTACTAGTGTAGTGTCTCGGGTTTAGCAACCGCTCCACCTATATACGGGTACCAATGAATTGTCCCCGCCCCCTGCCTTTGAAAAAGCCCGCGAAGCTCTTACCCCGCTGGGGAAAAAGGCCACGTAGGTAAGTTTAATGACTCACCTCAGGCCTCTGCTGCTCCAACCAGGTCCGCCTCCTCCTTCCCCGCTGCCGACCGCTCTGTGGGAGAGAGAAAGAAAGGCTCCTCCTCCCCTCACAGACATTAGACAGGCTGCGGCTTAACTGCTTTTATTACAGACTTTGCGTTTCCTTGTGTTTCAAGTTCAACACGTAAATAATATGATAGAGTGATTTTCATCATCAGGGATCCATTTTAAAGAGGGACCCTCACACTCAGGGACCCATTTTAAAGAGGGTATCTCACCATTAGGGACCCCTTTTAGAGACGAGTCTCACCATAAGGCACCCCTTTTCAAGAGAGATTTTTTGTATCAGGGACCCCTTTTAATGGGGGTGCCTCACCATCAGGGACGCCTAATAAAGAGAGAGTCTCACCATCAGGGACCCAATTTAAAGAGGGCGTCTTTCTATCAGGGACACCTTTTAAAGAGAGTTTCGCCATCATGGTCCCTTTTAAAGAGGGATTCTCACAATGAGGGACATAATTTAAGAAGGCAGTCTCGACATCTCGGTCCCCTTTAAATAGATTGCTTTAGCATCCGGCAATCCGATTAAAGAGGAAGTCTCACCATCAGAGATGGCTTTTAAAGAGCGAGTGATTCCATCAAGGAATCAAAGAGAGAGTTTCTCCATCAGTGACACCTTTTGAAAGAGTGAGTTTCAGCATCAAGGACCGCTTTTAAAGAGATAGTCTCTCCATCAGGGACACATTTTAAAGAGAGCGTCACACCATCAGGGTCCCCTTTTAAAGAGTGTGTTTCGCCATCAGGGACCCCTTTTAAAGAGGGTCTCATCATCAGTTAACCCTTTTAAGGAGAGAGTTTCGCCATCAGGGATCCTTTTTAACGCGAGACTCTCCCCATTTGGGACCCCTTTTAAAGATTTGTTTTTTATCAAGGACACCTTTTAAAGAGGGATTCTTCCTATCAGGAACCCCCTGTAAAGAGAATCTTCCTATTAGGGACACCTTTTAATTAGATAGCCTTAACATCAGGAACCAATTTTAAAGAGAATCACCGTCAGGATCTCCTTTTAAAGAGGGAGCATCACCATCAAGAACCCCTTTTAAAGAGGGATTCTCACCATCAGGGACCGCTTTTAAAGAGAGAGAGTCTCAACATCAGACACCCTTTAAAAGGCCGAGACGTTCTATCATTGACCCCTTTTAAAGAGGGTGTCTCACCTACAGGGACACCTTTTAAAGAGTGTGTCTCATCATCAGCGACATCTATTAAAGAGGGAGTCTCACCCTCGGGAATCCATTTTAAAGTGAGACCCTGATAGTGAGACTCCACCTTTAGAAAGGATCACTGATGCTGAAACACCCTCATTATAAGAATAAACCTAATGGTGAGCCGGTTTAAAAGAGGTCCCTAATGGGGGCACTCTCTCTCTAAAAGTTGTACCTGATAGAAAGACGCCCTATTTTGAATGGGTCCACGAGGGTGAAATATCCTCTTTAAAAGGGATCCCAAATGGAGAGACTCTCTCTTTTAAACGGGTCCCTAATAGAAAGAATCTCTCTTTAAAAAGAGTCCCCGAGGGTGAGATTCCCTTTTTAAAAGGCTCCCTGATAGAAAGACTCTCTCTTTAAAATGGGTCTCTGATGTTGCGACTCCCCTTTAAAAGCGTTCCCTGATGGTGAGACACCCTTGTTAAAAAGGGTCCCTATTGGTCAGACTCCCACTTTAAAAGTGTCCCTGACGATGAGACACATTCTTTAAAAGGGATCCGTGATAGAATCAATCACTCTTTAAAAGGGGTCCATGATAGTGAGACACCCTCTTGAAAAGGGGTCCCTGATGTTAAGACTCACTTTAAAAGGACTCCCTGATAGAAAGACTCCCTCGTTAAAAGGCTCCCTGTTCTTGAGACTCCCGCTTTACATGGACTCCCTGATAGAAAGTCTCCCTCTTTAAAAGGGGTCCCTGATGGCGCAACTCTCTCTTTAAATAGCCCCGCACAAAGATATCGGCTCCGTTGCCCCGCACAAAGATAGCTACTCCGACGCCCCTAACAAAAATGGCGGCTCCGGCATCCCGCTCAAAACTGGCGGTCCGGCATCCCGCACAAAGATGGCGGCTCTTGGGCCCCATAACAAAGATTCCGGCTCTGGTTACATCATTATAACTCTTTATAAATCATTATGATCATTAATAAATTATTGTTTGATTCATTCTTGGAATATGGACGTCGCAGGCAAGGCCAGCATTTATTGTCCATCCCTAATTGCCCTGGAGAAAGTGGTGGTGAGCCGCCTCATACAACAAAGTGGCTTTCCAGGCCATTTCAGCTGGTCGTTAATCGCCAACCACATTGCTTTGGGTTTGAAGTCACATTTCGTCCAAAATGGCCAATGACAGCAGCTTCCCTTCCTGAAGGACATTAGTGAAGCAGATGTGCTGTTACCGACAATCTGGTACTTTCATGGTCACCATTACTGACACTAACTTTTTATTCCTGATTTGTTTAATTAATATAATTTAAATTCCCCAGCTGGTGGGATTTTAACTCAGGATTATTCGTCCAGGCATCTGGTTTACTAGCCTAGAAATATAACCATTATGCTACCTACAATTATATCGTCTTTCCTTCATTGTCATTGGGTCAAAAGCCTGAAATTCCTTCGGTAATATTATTGTGGGAGCACCTTCACCACACGGACTGCAGCGGTTCAAGGTGAATGCACAACATCTTATCATGGGTAACTGGGAATGGGCAAGTAAAAACAGCCTTGACAGAGCCATCCATTTCCTGAGAACACATAAATGTAAAAAACAAAATGGGAATTAAATCACTGTAATTGAAATGAACTGATTGAAAACTGGCGAGCTCTGTGGTCAGAGTGGGAAGTCATGTTCCACTAAAACAATGTCAACACAACTTGCCTCACCAATTCTATGGTTTTATGATTGATACTACTCACACTTTCCCAATGGCCCTATATTTTGAAAAGGTGCTTGATAAAGTCCCACATATTACCAAAACAGAAGCCCATGGGATTAAAGTGGCAGTGGCACCAGTGAGTGGTGCGAGGTATATCAGTATTACAGTGAGTGGTGTGGTGTGTTAAGTTCCGGAGTGTGACATGTATCAGAGTGTTACCGTGAATGGAGTGGCGTATATCAGAGTGTTACAGTGAGGGTTGATGGGTATATCAGAGTGTTACAGTGAGGGGTGTGGGGTATATCAGTGTTACAGTGAGGGGTGTGGGGTATATCAGTGAGGGGTGTGGGGTATATCAGTGTTGCAGTGAGGGGTGTGGGGTATATCAGTGTTACAGTGAGGGGTGTGGTGTATATCAGTGTTACAGTGAGGGGTGTGGTGTATATCAGTGTTACAGTGAGGGGTGTGGGGTATATCAGTGTTACAGTGAGGGGTGTGGGGTATATCAGTGTTACAGTGAGGGGTGTGGGGTATATCAGTGTTACAGTGAGGGGTGTGTGGTATATCAGTGTTACAGTGAGGGGTGTGGGGTATATCAGTGTTACAGTGAGGGGTGTGGGGTATATCAGTGTTACAGTGAGGGGTGTGGGGTATATCAGTGTTACAGCGAGGGGTGTGGGGTATATCAGTGAGGGGTGTGGGGTATATCAGTGTTACAGTGAGGGTTGTGGGTATATCAGTGTTACAGTGAGGGTTGTGGGGTATATCAGTGTTACAGTGAGGGGTGTGGGGTATATCAGTGTTACAGTGAGGGGTATGGGGTATATCAGTGTTACAGTGAGGGGTGTGGGGTATATCAGTGTTACAGTGAGAGGTGTGGGTATATCAGTGTTACAGTGAGAGGTGTGGGTATATCAGTGTTACAGTGAGGGGTGTGGGTATATCAGTGTTACAGTGAGGGGTGTGGGGTATATCAGTGTGTTACAGTGAGGGGTGTGGTGTATATCAGTGTTGCAGTGAGGGGTGTGGTGTATATCAGTGTTGCAGTGAGGGTTGTGGGTATATCAGTGTTACAGTGAGGGGTGTAAGGGTATATCAGACCGTTAATGTGAGGAGAGTGTGGTATATCAGAGTGTTCCAGTGAGGGGTGTGGGGTATATCATTGTTACAGCGAGGGGTGTGGGGTATATCAGAGTGTGTTACAGTGAGTGGGAGGAGTATATCAGAGTTTTAACGTGAGTGGTGTGGGGTATATCAGAGAATGATACAGTGAGGGCTGTCGGTATATCAGAATGTAATAGTGAGCGGTGTGGGTTATATCAGAGTGTTACCATGAGCGGTGTGGGTTATATCAGAGTGCTACCATGAGGGGTGCGGGGTATATCAGAGTGATACAGTTAGTGGTGTGGTGTAAATCAGATTGTTACATTGAGGGGTGTGGGGTATATCATAATTTTACAATCAGGAGTGTGGGGTATTTCAGAGTGCTGATGTGTGGGTTTTTTCAGATTGTTACAGTCTGGGTTGTGGAGTATATCAGAGTGTGTTACAGAGAGGGGGTGCAGTATATCAGAGTGTGTTACAGTGAGCGGTGCGAAGTATATCAGTATTACAGTGAGTGTTGTGGGGAGTAACAGCCCAGTGTGTGGCATATATCAGATTGTTACAGTGAGTGGTGTGGGGTATATGGGGAGAGAGCGGGAACATGATATTGAGATAAAGGATCAGCCATGATCATGTTGAATGGCGGAGCAGGCTCGAAGGGCCGTATGGCCTACTGCTGCTTCTATTTTTCAATGTTTCGATGCATATTAGAGTATTATAGTGAAGGGTGTGGGTATATCAAAGGGTTACAGAGTGATGTGTGGTTATATCAGACTGTTATAGTGAGGGGTGTGTAGTATATAATAGAGTTACTGTGAGTGGTGTGCGGTATGTCAGATGTTTACAGTGAGGTGTGTGGGGGATATCAGAGTGATAAAGTGTTGGGTGTGTTCCAGTGAGTGGTGTGGGATAGATAAGAGTGCTTCTGGGGTGTGGCATGTATCTGAGTGTTACATGAGGTTTCTGGGGTATATCATAGTGTTACTTTGGGTTGGGGGCTATATCAGAGTGTTACAGTGAGGTACATCAGAGTGTTACAGTATGTGGTGTGGGGCATATCAGAGTTCTACAGTGAGGCATGTGTGGTATATCAGACTATGACAGTGAGGGGTGTGGTGTATATCGAAGTGTTACAGTGAGGGGTGTGGGGTATATCAGAGAGTGTTACTGTGAGTGTTATGGGATATATCAGAGATAGAGAGTAAAGCTCCCTCTACACTGTACCATCAAGCACGTCAAGGGCAAATGCTGCTCTGGTGACACACAAAGTAAAGCTTCCTCTACACTGTCCCACCAAACAATGTCACGATAGGTACAACATGAGTTCGATAGAGAATAAATTTCCCTCTACACTGTCCCATCAAACACTCCCAGAGCAGGAACAGCATGGGTTAGATACAGAGACATGGTCACTCTAGACTTGGCCATCAAACCTCCCAAAACAGGTGCAGCACTGGTTTGATATAGAGTAAACCTCACTCTACACTGTACCATCAAACACTCCCAGGGCAAATACAGAACGGGTTAGATACTTAGTAAACCTCACTCAACACTGTACCATTAAACAATCCCAGGTCAAGTCCTCTCTGGTGACACACAGAGTAAAGCTTCCACTGCACTGTCCCACCAAACACTCCCAGGGCAGGTACAGCATGAGTTAGATAGCGATTAAATCTCCCTTTACACTTTCCCATCAAACACTCCCAGGGCAGGCACAACACGGGTTAATAAAAGTAAAGCTCCCTCTGCACTGCCCCATCAAACCCTCCCACGATATGTACAGCACGGGTTAGATACAGAGTAAGGCTCCCTCTACACTGTCCTATCAATCACGCTCAGGGCACGTAAAACAATGGTTAAATAAAGAGTAATGCTTCCTCCACATTGTCCGATCAAACACTCCCATGGCAGGTAAAGCACGGTTTCGATACAGAATAAATCTCCCTCTGCACAGTCCCATCAACAACCCCAAAGTTGGTAAGGCACTGGTAAGATACACCGTCAAGCTTCTTCTACATTGTCCCAGCAAACAATCCCAGTGCTGGTACAGCACGGGTTAGATAAAGAGTAAAGCTCCCTCTACACTGTCGCATCAAACACTAGCAGGGCAGGTAAAGCACGGGGTAGCTGCAGAGTTAACCACATGCTACAGTGTCACATCACACACTCCCAGGGCTGTTACAGCCCGGGTTAGATACAGATTAAATCTCCCTTTACGCTATCCCATCCAACACTCTCCGGGCACGTAAAGCAATGGTTCGATTAAGAGTTAAGCTTCCTCCATATTGTCCCATCCGTCACATCCAGGGCACGTACAACACTCGTTAGATACAGAGTAACTCTCCCTCTACAATGTCCCATCAAACTCTCCTTGGGCAGTTTCAGCACCGGTGAGGTACAGATTAAATCTTCCACTGCATCGACCTATCAAGCATTCCCTGTGCAGGTACATCACGAGTTAGATACAGGGTGATTCTTGCTCTTCACAGCAATGCAGCATTTGATCGAGTGTGGCATGAAGGTGCCATAGTAAAATTGGAGTCAATGGGAATCGGGGGAAAAAATCTCCGCTGGCTGGAGTCATACATAGCACAAAGGAAGATGGTTGTGGTGACTGAAGGTCAATCATCACAGCCCCAGCACATCGCTGCAGAAGTTCCTCAGGGCAGTGTCCTGGGCCCAACCATCTTCAGCTGCTTCATCAATGAACATCCCTCCAACAGAAGGTTAGAAATGGCGATGTTCGCTGATGACTGCACTTTTTTCAGTACATTTCACAATTCCTCAGATAATGAACATAAGAACATAAGAATTGGAAACAGGAATAGGTCACTTGTCCCCTCGAGCCTGTTCCGCCATTCAATGAGATCATGGCTGATCTTGGGCTCAAAGCTACTTCCCCGCCCGCTCCCCATAACCCTTCACTCCCTCTTCATGCAAAAAGCTGTCTATCTCCACGCTGAATGTATTTAATGACCCAGCCTCCACAGCTCTCTGGAACAGAGAATTCCACAGTTCTACGACCCTCTGAGAGAAGAATTTCCTCCTCATCTTAGTTCTAAAAGGCCGACCATTTATTCTAAAACTGTGCCCCCGCGTTCTAGATTTCCCCCGAGGGGAAACATCCTCTCTGCATCTATCGTGTCGAGGCCCCTCAGTATCTTTTATGTTTCAATAAGATCACCTTTCATTCTTCTAAATTCCAATGAGTATCGGCCCAGCCTGCTCAACCTTGCCTCACAGGTCAATCCCCTTATGTCGTCTCTGAACTGCCTCCAATGCAAGTATATCCTTCCTTAAATAAGGAGATCAAAACTGTACACAGTACTCCAGGTGTGGTCTCACCAAAACCCTGTACAGTTGTAGCAGGACTTCCCTGCTGTTATACTCCAACCCCCTTTGAAATAAAGGCCAACATCCCATTTGCCTTTTTGATTACTTGCTCTACATGCATGCTAACTGTTAGTTATTCTTGCTCAAGGACCCCCAGGTTCCTCTCAACTGTAGCATTTTGTAATCTCTCGCCATTTAAATAATAATTTGCTTCTTTATTTTTCCTGCCAAAGTGTATAACCTTCTACTTTCCCACATTATACTCCATCTGCCAAATGTTTGCCCACTCACTTAGCCTGTTTATATCTCTTTGCAGGTTCTTTGAGTACTCTGCAAAACTTGCTTTCCCACCCATCTTTGTATCATCCGCAAACTTGGCTACTTTACACTCGGCCCCTTCATTCAAGTAATTAATATAGATTGTAAATAGTTGATGCCCAGCACCGATCCCAGTGGCACCCCACTAGTTACCCTTTGCTAACTGGAAAATGACTCATGTATCCCGACTCCCTGCTTCCTGTTAGTTAGTCAATTACCTATCCATGCTAATATATTACCCCCTATTCCGTAAGCTCTTTTCCTATGTAGTAACCATTTATGTAGCAACTAATCGAATGTCTTCTGGATATCTAAATGCACCACATCCACTGTTTCACCTGTGTCCACCCTGCTCGTTACTTCCTCAAACAACTTCAGCAAGTGTGTTAAACATGACTTCCCTTTCATAAAACCATGCTGACTCTGCTTGACTGCATTATGATTTTTCAAATGCCCTGCTACTGCTTCCTTAATGAAGGACTACAGCATTTTCCCAACGACAGATGTTAGGCTAATTGATCTTTTGATTCATCCTTTCTGTCTCCCTCCCTTATTAAATTGGGGTGTTACATTGGGGGTTTTCCAATCCGCTGGGAACTCTCCAGAGTACAGGGAATTTTGGTATATTGCAACCAATGCATCCACTATCTCTGCAGTCACTTATTTTAAAAACCTGGGATGCAGCGCATCTGGTCCAGGGGACTTGTCAACATTTAGTCCCATTATTTTACCAAGTACTATTTCCTTAGTGATCGTGATTGCCGTTCGTTCCCCACTCCCTGTGGCCCCTTGATTATCCATTATTGGAATATTGTTAGTGCCTTCTACCGTGAAGACAGATAGAAAATATGTGTTCAGAGTCTCTGTAATTTTCGCGTTCCCCATTATTAATTCCCCATTCTCATCCTCTAAGTGACCAACGTTTCATTTAGCTACTCTCTTCCTTTTTATATACCTGTAGAAGCTCTTACTATATCTTTTATTTTTTCTTGGCAGTTTACTCTGATAATTCATCGCCTCTCTCTTTGTTATTTGTTTAGTCATCCTTTGCTGGTTTTTAAAAATTCCCAATCCTCTGGTCTTCCACCAATCTTGGCAACATTGTTTGCCTTCGTTTTAAATTCAATATAATGCTTTACTTTCTTAGACAGCCACGGATGGTGCTCCAATCTGTTAAAATCTTTCTTTATCACTGAAATATATTTTTGGTGAGAGTTATGAAATATCTCCTTAAATTTCCGCCATTGCATTTCAACTGTCTTCCCCTTGAATTTATTTTTTTCAGTCATTTTAGCCAGTTCTGCCCTCATGCTACTGTCATTACCTTTGTTTAAGCTCAGGACACTGGTTTGAGAGGACATTTTCTCACCATCCAAACTAACTTGAAATTCAACCACGCTATGATCACTCTTTCCTAAAGGATCCTTTACTATGAGATAATTTTTTTACTTCTATCTCTTTACATAGTACCAGATCCAAAATAGTCTGCCCCCAGGTTTTTTTCCATTGCATCCTGTTCTAGGATACAATCCCGGATGTACTCTATGAACTCCTCAAGCACACCATGCCCGCATACAACAAGACCTGGACGAAATTCAGGCTTCGTCTGATAACTGGCAGATAACATTCGCGTCACCTATGTGCCAGGCAATGATTATCTCAAACAATGAGAGTCTACCCACCGCTCCTTGAAATTCATTGGCATTACCATCGCTGAATACCCCACCATCAACATCCTGGGGGTCACTATTGACCAGAAACTTATCTGGCTCAGCCAGTTAAATAATATAGCAACAAGAGCAGGTCAAAACCTAGATATTCTTCGGCGAGTGTCCCACATCCTGATTCCGAAAGCCTTTGCACCAAGTAAGGAGTTTGTTGGAATACTCTCCACTTGCCTGGATGATGCAGCTCCAAGAACACTCAAGAAGCTCGACACCATACAGGACAAAGTAGGCCACTTGATTGGCACCCCATCCACCACGTTAAACATTCACTCCCTCCAACACCGGCGTATCGTGGCTGCAGTGTCTACCATCTACAAAATACACTGCAGCAACTCGTCACGGCGTCTTCGGCAGCACCTCCCAAACCCGCGACCTCGACCACCTTGAAGGACAAGGGCAGCAGGCGAATGGGAAGAACACCACATCGAAGTTCCCCTCCAAGTCACAAACCAGCCTGACTTAGAAGTATATCTCCGATCATTCATCGTCGCTGGGTCAAAATCCTGGAACTCCCTCCCTAACAGCACTGTGGGAGTACCTTCAGCACACGGACTGCAACGGTTCAAGAAGGCGGCTCCGAACCACCTTCTCGAGTGCAATTAGAGATGGGCAATACATGCTGGCCTTGCCAGCGATCCATCATCCCATAAAGAATTGAACAATAAAAACACTGGCCCATCAAAGAGTTCATGGGAAGTTACAGCACGGGTTAGATACAGAGTAAAGTTCGCACTGCGCTGTCCCATCAATCACTCCCAGCGCAAGTACTGCACTGGTTAGATACAGAGTAAAGCTCCCTGTACGCTGACCATTCAAACACTCTGAGGGCAGGAACAGCACGGCTTAGATAAAGAGTAAATTTCCTTTCACACTGTCCCATCTAACTGTCCCAGGGCATGTAACGCAATGTTTAGATAAAGTGTAAAGCTTCCTCTACATTGTACCAGCAAACTCTCCCAGGGCACGTACAGCACTGCTTAGATACAGAGCAAAGCTCCCTCTACACTGTCTCATCAAGCACTCCCAGGGCAGGAACAGCAAGGGTTAGATACAGAGCGAAGCTCCCTCTACATTGCCCCATCAATCAGCCCCACAGCAGTTACAGCACGGGTTCGATACATAAGAACATAAGAAATAGGAGCAGGAGTAGGTCATTCGGCCCTTGTAGCCTGCTCCGCCACTCAATCAGACCATGACTGATTTTCAGGCTCAACTCCATTCACCAGCGTTATCGCTATATCCATTGGTGCCCTGACTGGACAGAAATCTATCGACTTCTGTTTTGAATATACGACATGACTGAGCCTCCAAAGTTCTCTGGGTTAGATAATTCCAAAGATTCACCACCCTCTGTGAAGAAATTTCTTCTCATCGAAGTCATGAATGGCCGACCGTTAATCTTGAGGCTATGGCCGCTGATTTGTAAGGGTTTGTCTCTCTGTCGGCTCGGTGCCCGGAGGCTTATTCTGTGCGTAGCCGAGATGCTCGTGCGAGGTTAGGCCTTGTTGCCTGTTCTGGTCTCCAGCCAGCCCGATCACACTAGACACCTGTGAGTGGTTCGACCCACTCGCCCTTACGGTTCTAACAACTGGACTTAGGTGCGAGAACAATAATGTTGAGAAAACTCAGGTAGACCCGGTTGAATAGTACGAAATGGAAAATCTTTATTGCATATTAATCAACATTACGAAATACATATCAAAGGCACAGATCAATGACAGTACCAAACTACACATGGTTATGTAATTACAACTTGGGAAACGAGGAGCGCACGACACATCGAAAAAGGGGGCACACATTATAATTATCCTTAAAACAGTACATAACCCTCCCCTACCAATAACCTGTCCTAATCTTGATTTGTAGAACCGAGACTCATGCTCACCACTCGGAATAATTCGGGAAATGCTAGATCGCCACTCGGATTCTCTCGCCACTGCACCTGACCACACACGTGTTGGCCAAGGGTCTCTGCGTCTCCTTGTTTACTCGCTTCTGCTCCGGCTGGTAGGCTGGACCGCCTGCGGCTATGAAGATCTGTAAAACTCAAGAGAGTCTTCCCGTTTAACCTGTAGAATTCAAACAAAAGTCTTTCTGTGTATTCGCACCGGTGGTCGGTGGAACTCAACAGGATGGTGGATCTTCGGGCACGGTCGGTGTTACTGACCATGGCGACACGTGTAGTCGTCTTCTCCTCTTCTCATCTCGTCTTCTTCTCGGGCCTTCGAGGTCAACACCGTGTACCGACTCTTCGGGATGGTGCGCCCGCTTACCGGCTCTCGCAAACCAGCTTTTTACCGATCTTCGTGGCAAGCCACGAGTGTCCAGTGTCGTCAAAGACGAACAGTTTAGGTTACCTGTCTGTAGCTGATGAAAGACAGTCCCCGATGAAGTTCTCCCATCGACGGAGCTGGCCACCCCTTTTGAAGCTACAGATGGACAGTAAAGATGGAGCTCTTCTCATTGAGCTCTAACGGCTAAACTCGATCTTGCTCAATCTAAAGATGGACGGTTTTGGCCTCACAGTTATAGTTCTGTGTTTAGTTATCTCCCGCCCAATCTTTAATGTCTTTCTTTGTCAGGGTTTTCGCGCTCAAATTCTTGCATGGGGTGATCTCATTTCATTAATGGGTTTCGGTGGCATTTTAATCGTCTGAGTATCTGTTAATATTCCTCTTATTGTCGAATCGGTCAAGAGTCTCTCTCTGAAGGGTTTGGGCTTCCAAATTTTACTTGTAAACAGTCTCTCTCATCGTAGCGCTGTTAGGTAATTTGCTTATGAATGCCCTTGGCTGGGCCCTTGATTACTTAGTACAATAGCTCTGTTTGCCCGGGAAAAACTTATCCCTTATTCATGTTTAAAGTGCAAACCCATCGTGTCTTGTCGTTATCCCATTATATCGGATCTTTGTCGATCTTGCAAAACGAATGTATATTGCAGCGCCATCTTGTCTACGGAGTTTCCTAGAATCTTATGCCACGAGGTGTGGCGGCCATTTTACAAGCTGTTTGTGTCCATGCAGAAACCTGACAGCTTTTCGCTGAAATAAAGCTGTTTTTATATCAACCAATGTCTCTTTCTTATTCCTTCATAATTGCGATAATATTGCGAATTCTACAGTCCCTCCTGTTGATGCGAATAACTCCGCTTATCGTATCAAAACCAATGGTGGTGAGCAAATATTATCTCGGCCCTCCAGATCCAAATATTCCCATAACTTAACACTATCTAGGGCCTGCGTGTCGTCCTTATTTCCCAGGAAAATTACATTTTCTAAAACCGTAGGCAGTATCTGCCTTCAACTTACACCGTGTGTTTCTCCTTCCAGGTATAACGGGTCGATGCCTCTCGCGCACCACCTGCTCGTTCATATTTTATTATTTGAGGGAAAAACAAAAACCAAACAACCCAACAACCATTTTAAAACACCATAACAATAACAAATATATCTTAAAACAATTCTTAAACATACAGAGTTTCAAAACTTAATCAGTTCTAAGAAAATAACAATCAGTACATAATTGTGAAGAAACATAAAAGAACAGACGGGAGTGACGTCACACGGGCCGTTTACGCGGCGCTCTCTTCGTGCACGCGCACGTAACGTTCTCGCCACTCTCCCGTGTTCTCATTTTTAGTGAGACGCTTGCCTCTCTTACAATGAACTACTAATAAGTAGATCACAATAAACACTTGACATACAACTAAAATATGGGAGGCTATTCTGATCCAGGACGGTACTTGAATGTTTGTGAACAGATCCCACCATGGCGGGATTACTATGTCTAAAATCTCTGACCCTATCTCTACAGTTTTCTGCTCAAGGGTGCAATAATGCTTTTGTGAAACCGCAACGGCCTTCAAGAGTTTGGTGAGGTGTTCAGGGAGAGGGGGAATGAGGTACCCGAAATGTGCAACGAAACGCTGCAAGTCTGTAAAATTTTCTTTTACTGTTAGATGAACAGTGGATGGTTCAGGGATTGGGATAATTCGCTGTTCTGTCACTTGAACCTCTGCCCTGGGTTTAAAACAGAAACTGCTGTCACTCACCGGACACCGGCTACGGTTTCCATACTGGTAGTGTTGCGCTGCAGTGGTAACACAATACGTTGCACCCCCGATGTATGCTACCTGCGGAGGCACATGATCTTTTGCCATTGCCTCCATGGTGCAATTCATGGGCTTGGCGCCAGCCGTTCTGAACCCACACTGTGGTGACAAAAAGGCATTCAAGTGCTGGGGACACAGGATTATGTGTGCTCCCCGGCCACGACAACCAGAGAGATCGGTACCCGTCATCGTTTGCTCCCAGCGGACGACGTAAGGTGGGACCGCTGCATAGCGAATGTGGGCTCCCCCCTGAATGACACCAATGTTCTCTACCCGATACACCAGGGCGGGCTTCGCTGTGACGCCCAAAACCGGCATACGTAAAACTACACCCATAATGGTGTGGTTTGATTTTCCGCAATCCACGGGGACTGGGTATGCTTCTGAAGCTAGCCTGAGCTGGCACGGACTCAATGCATTCTGAAAAGGGTGGAGCGCCTGCAGGTGTTTGTTACTTATCCAAGACGGGACCAAACCCTGTTTTAAATCCTCTAAATTACTGCGGCCCTCGCCCAGTAACCACGCCCCGTAAAGCACGCACACCTCATTCTGCGCCGCTTGATCGGACGCATTCCTGTCTTCCCTGATCAGGGCATTTACTGTTCGTGCATGATTCTCCAGCTCAGCTATTATCTCTTTTAAATGGAGGGTCATGGCCTGGTCTTCGTGTAACCCGGACCCAACCACCTTATTCTCGTCGGTGAGAATGTTCTTTAATTGTGTCTTTAAACCGTTAATCTGGGTCTGCAACTCCACGTCATCTAGAGCGTTGACCACAGATGTCCCTGTATTAAACGCGGTGAACATATCGTTCACAACACCCCTTCTTTGTCTCCCCACCGGGCCCCAAACTTCTTGTGGTGCGGTGTATAAACTCGTCTTATCAATTTCCGCGAAATCGAACTCGTAAAATTGCCTGAACATTCTAGTCAACAGGACCTGATACAACTGTTCTGTTTCTTTGGGGCACCACTTTGGTAACCGTACCTCGGTGAGGTTTAAAATCACCGAGGCCACCGCATAATGCACTCCTTGAAATAGTAGCTGGTCTGCAGGGACCAGTACCAAACCATTCTCGGGTCCCTTACTAGTTTTCGGGCACCCTTCCTCCTTAGCTAGAACTACCGGAATTGTGGGCGGGGCCTTGCGTGGACGCGTAATGAGTTCAGTAGCATTTACTGGGATCGGAGAGTATGGGGCCCCGCACCCCCTGGTGCTAGCATCCCACCTCATCCCTTTCCCATAATCCTGCCACTGATCGATGAAAAATATGGAGATGCCTTTGGGGCAAACGTGCTTCGACCCCCACATACACACAGTCGCTCCCACTCGACCGAAGAGTTCCTCATATTTTTGCTCAGTTTTCGTAGCCACCACCATCGGCTCAATGGGACATTCCCATTGCAAGTCAAACAAATCCGTTTGCCGACGGTGACGCTGACTCTGGGTGCGATGATCCTCACTTTGGGGCACATTGAAGAAGTCTCCTTATAGGCAAAACCCGTTGTGCTGGAGTATTCCGTCGAATTCGTTCCCAGCCATCCTGGCCACCTTCCCTTGTGGAAATAAGTGGCGGTCTCCTCAGCCTCTCGTCTCCCGGTCCCATCCACCGCGATGGGAGCCGTGTCCCCGGAGCAACCAAATACCACGACATCCTTGGTGCGGCCTCGATAGGCCAGTCCACATCCGATCGTCGCGAGCACTACCAGAATCCGTTCCATCCTTCCTTGGTTCCTGTGATCAGATAAAATGATGTAGCCAGCCTCCCAAGAGTCTCTGGCTTTGGTGAAGGGTGAGCGGGTCCCCTGACCTCGGCTCAAGTAAGAAGACATGTGCACTGGACAGATCTTTTAACTAAACCTAAACTAAACTCCCATCATTTTATCTTTTACTTTACGAAATTAACTTATCAAAATTAAACAATCAAACTTACAAACTCACAAACTATAGAACTTCTAACTTATCTTATAAAACTGAACAGCGCCGCCCGTTCCCAGGGCGGCCCACTCAAATTCTGTGAAGGTGGCCATCAGCTTTTCCCAACGGTGGGAGGGCGCTGACCCCTTCCTTTGATTCGCCACAGCCTGTTGCTGCTGCGCTGTGACTGGGCTCTTCCTGGACTACCTTAGCCTTGGCCCTACGCCTTGGGACATACGGGGGACTTGACCATACCTTCCTGGGCTGGGGTTTCCGACTTGACCTACGGGGAACTACCGGGGGCAGGAATTCCAGGACTGACGGACCGGGTTCCGAGGCTTCCACCGTGGCGACCTGTGGTTCCACCACAGTCGCTGGCTCCGCCTCCCCTGACTCCGCCTCCCTGCACTCGGGACCTGCAGCTTGTGGCACCGCCCTACTTGGCCCAGTAGGCGGCCCTTCACTCGCAGTCCCTACCTCCCTCGAGGGCAAGACGTTCAAGGCAGACGGCTCGGGCTCTGAGGCTTCCGTCGCCACGCCCTGTGGTCCCACTTTGCAGTAGATGAAGTGTGTAGTTTGTGGTGAACTAAAAGATCGGATTTCCATTAGCCAACTTCAAAAGTTAATGACACAAAACAATCCTGTATCCTACACTGGGAGTGTGTCAATATTTGCAGGGGGTCCCTGGGAGTGTGTCAATATTTACAGGGTGTCTCTGGGAGTGTGTCAATATTTGCAGGGGGTCCCTGGGAGTGTGTCAATATTTACAGGGGGTCCCTGGGAGTGAGTCAATATTTACAGGGGGTCCCTGGGAGTGTGTCAATATTTACAGGGTGTCCCTGGGAGTGAGTCAATATTTGCAGGGGGTCCCTGGGAGTGTGTCAATATTTGCCAGGGGTCCCTGGCAGTGAGTCAATATTTGCAGGGGGTCCCTGGGAGAGTGTCACTATTTGCCGGGGGTCCCTGGGAGTGTGTCAATATTTGCAGGGGGTCCCTGGGAGTGTGTCAATATTTGCAGGGGGTCCCTGGGAGTGAGTCAATATTTGCCAGGGGTCCCTGGGAGTGAGTCAATATTTGCAGGGGGTCCCTGGGAGTGTGTCAATATTTGCAGGGGGTCCCTGGGAGTGTGTCAATATTTGCAGGGGGTGGGGTCCCTGGGAGTGTGTCAATATTTGCAGGGGGTCCCTGGGAGAGTGTCACTATTTGCAGGGGGTCCCTGGGAGTGTGTCAATATTTGCAGGGGGTCCCTGGGAGTGTGTCAATATTTGCAGGGGGTCCCTGGGAGTGAGTCAATATTTGCCAGGGGTCCCTGGGAGTGAGTCAATATTTGCAGGGGGTCCCTGGGAGTGTGTCAATATTTGCAGGGGGTCCCTGGGAGTGTGTCAATATTTGCAGGGGGTCCCTGGGAGTGTGTCAATATTTGCAGGGGGTCCCTGGGAGTGAGTCAATATTTGCCGGGCGTCCCTGGGTGTGTGTCAATATTTACAGGTGGTCCCTGGGAGTGTGTCAATATTTGCCGGGGGTCCCTGGGAGTGTGTCAATATTTACAGGGGATCCCTGGGAGTGTGTCAATATTTGCAGGGGGTCCCTGGGAGTGTGTCAATATTTGCAGGGTGTCCCTGGGAGTGTGTCAATATTTGCAGGGGGTCCCCAAACAGAAAGGTTTGAAAACCAGTGCCACAGGTGAATGTGCAGAGTGGGAAGTTCCATTGAAGTCCAGTAGAGGGCAGTGGCTCGTTATATTTGACAGAATGAGCAATGTGAAAGACTTGTTGATGCCATTCTCGAGGAGCTCAATATAAAGGCTGCAGTGGCTCATTAAACTGCTAGTTTACACATGCCCTCTACACGTTGCATAAATTCTTTCCCCACTCTTGATGCAATTGTCGGTTTGTGTTTAAACTACTTAAAAAAACTATTTAACTGCATGAATGGAGATTTTAAAACCACACCGTAAAACCATATATAAGTGATGTCAATATATCGCTCTATAATTGAGAGGGCATAAAAAGTCCCACAGTGTGGCCTATTCACAGGACTTTGCAACAATGGCTGAAATTCAAAATTCTCATCCCCGTGTTCAAATCTCAGCATGTCCTCGCCCCTCTCTATTTCTGTAACATTTAAGGAGATATTTCACAATTCTGAACAAAAATATATTCCAGTGAGAAGGAAAGACTTTAAGAGAAGGGAGAACCATCAGTGGTTAACTAAGGAAGTAAAGATGGTATCAAATTGAAGACAAAGGCATACAATGTTGCAAAGATTGGTGGAAGGCCAGAGGATTGGGAAAATTTTTAAAAACCAGCAATGGACGACTAAAAAAGTAATAAAGCGAGAGGAGATGGATTATGAGAGTAAACCAGCAAGAAATATGAAAAATATGAAGAGCTTCTACAGGTACATAAAAAGGAAGAGAGTAGCTAAAGTAAACGTTGGTCCCTTAGAGGATGAGACTAGGGAATTAATAATGGGGAACAGGGAAATGGCAGAGACTTTGAACAAATATTTTGTATCAGTCTTCACGGTTGAGGACACCAAAACCATCCCAATAACACATAATCAAGGGGCTATAGGGAGGGGGGAACTTAAAACAATCACTATCACTAAAGAAAAAGTACTCAATAAAATAATGGGACTAAAGGTGGACAAGTCCCCTGGACCTGATGGTCTGCATCCTTGGGTCTTAATAGAAGTGGCTGCAGAGATAGTGGATGCATTGGGTGCAATCGACCAAAATTTCCTGGATTCTGGAGAGGTCCCAGCAGATTGGAAAACCGCAAGTGTAACGCCCCTATTTAAGAAGGGAGGGAGACAGAAAGCAGGAAACTATAGACCAGTTAGCCTAACATCTGTCATTGGAAAAATGCAGGAGTCCATTATTAAGGAAGCAGTAGCAGGACATTTAGAAAATCATAATACAGTCAAGCAGAGTCAGCATGGTTTTATGAAAGGGAAATCATGTTTGACAAATTTGCTGTAGTTCGTTGAGGATGTAAGGAGCAGGGTGGATAAAGGGGATGTTTGTATTTGGATTTCCAGAAGGCATTCGATAAGGTGCCACATAAAAGGTTATTTCACAAGATAAGAGCTCATGGGGTTGGAGGTAATATATTAGCATGGATAGAGGATTGGGTATCTAACAGAAAACAGAGAGTCGGGATAAATGGGTAATTTTCCGGTTGGGAAACGGTAACTAGTGGGGTGCCACAGGGATCAGTGCTGGGGCCTCAACTATTTACAATCTATATTATTGGGCCTAAAATTCAGCACTTGCCGGGTGAGTACGCACTGTGAACTCACCCGTAAGGCCTCCTGAAGTGCCGGTTTCCTGCATGCACTGCGCTGCGCGGGAAACTGGAACTTCCGGTCTCGTGAAGGGAGATGTTCAGAGGTGAACCGCGTTCACGCTCGAGGCTGCGCGCACGCAGCAAACTTAGTTTTTTTTTCGGGTTTCTCCGGGAGGGTAAGTATTGAAGAGGCTGCGCTTTTAAAAAGGAGGCGCAGGACCCGTTTTCAACAAGGTAAGTGGTTAATTAATTACAATTTAAACATTTTTTCAACAGGTTTATCTTGTTTAGATACTTTAAAGAAAGGTATGATAACTGATTTTTGTTTAAATAGTTAATTTATTTAACTTAAAGTTATTTTAAAAATGTGATGGTTTTTTAAAAAATGTATTTGAAGTTTAGGTGTTGTTTTGGGGCCGATTTCAATGCATAGATTTGACAGGTCCTGTCAAATCTATGAATGAAAGATGGTCTGCTGCCATTGGCTCTCCATGGCCCACGTGATCCCACTAACTACGCCCCTGGGATACACAAGCACTGCGCGCCGGCAGTTGGGGGAAGCCCAGGACCGGAATCCCCCGCGGGCCCAGAGGTCAACGGCAGGCGCGGTAGGTAGGTGCGTGCGCGATCATTGCACCCGCGGGAAGCCAGGGAGCCAAATTTCTGGGCCGATGACTTGGATGAAGGGACCGAGTGTAATGTAGCCAAATTTGCTGATGATACAAAGATAGGTGTGCAAGCAAGTTGTGAAGAATCTGCAAAGGGATATAGACAGGCTAAGTGAGTGGGCAAACATTTGGCAGATGGAGTATAATGTGGGAAAGTGCGAGGTTATCCACTTTGGTAAGAAAAATAAAAAAGCAATTTATTATTTCAATGGAGAGGGATTACAAAATGCTGCAATACAGAGGGACCTGGGGGTCCTTGTGCATGAAACACAAAAAGTTAGCATGCAGGTACAGCAAGTAATCAGGAAGGCAAATGGAATGTTGGCCTTTATTGCAAGGGGGTTGGAGTATAAAAGCAGGGAAGTCCTGCTACAACTGTGCAGGGTGCTGGTGAGACCACACCTGGAGCACTGCGTCCAGTTTTGGTCTCCTTATTTAAGGAGGGATATACTTGCATTGGAGGCAGTTCAGAGAAGGTTCACGAGCTTGATTCCTGAGATGAGGGGGTTGACTTATGAAGAAAGGTTGAGCCTATACTCATTGGAGTTTAGAAGAATGAGAGGTGATCTTATTGAAACATATAAGATACTGAGGGGGCTCGACAGGGTAGATACAGAGAAGATTTTTCCCCTCATGAGGGAATCTAGAACTAGGGGGTATAGTTTCAGAATAAGGGGTCGCCCATTTAAAACTGAGATGAGGAGGAATTTCTTCTCTCAGAGGGTCGTAAATCTGTGGAATTCTCTGCCCCAGAGAGCTGTGGAGGCTCGGTCATTGAATATATTTAAGGTGGAGATAGACAGATTTTTCAACAATAAGGGAGTGATGGGTTATGGGGAGCGGGCAGGGAAATGGAGCTGAGCCCAAGATCAGATCAGCCATGATCACATTAAATGGCGGAGCAGGCTCGAGGGGCCAAATGGCCTACTCCTGCTCCTATTTCTTATGTTCTTACGTAACCTGCCCCAGCCCTACAACCCACCAGAACGCTACGTTCCTCCAACTCTGGCCTCTTGTGCATCCCCCACTTCCCCCACGCCCTACCGCTACATTCAGGAAAACATGGACTACCTGAGTCCTTAAAGGGACCACTGGAGGCTGTCACCTAAAAGTTACTTTAAAAAAAATACTTGGCTGAATGTGGAACGGCGAGGTGCAGGAACTCCCCTCCCGGCTCCACTGCAGTGCCAAAGAACATTGCTGGCCTCCACTCGGCCCACTCCCTCCCCTCTGATCACATCCACCCTCCCTCACCTTTGTTTCCGCCCTCAGTCCCGCACGTCCCCCTCCCTCCCATCCGATTGTTTCCCCCTCCTTCCCGCTCAGCCCCATCCTGCCGATTGTGGCCCCCTCTCCCAGCCACCCCCTCCCTCACCCTCATACCAGATGGCGGTGAGTTGAATTTCTCCTCCATTACAGAGTGTGGTTACAATGTGGAATTCTCTGCCACAACACGGTGTTGAAGCAAAGTCCATGAATCCTGTTCAAACAGAATTAATTGCTGGAATAAAGTGGAATATTAAAGTGTGTGCGGAATTAGCAGGATTGTGGGATAAAATTAGGGGCGTGATGTCGGAGGTGCGTCCCCTCCATGGGTGAGCCGAGCCAGAGGTCAGCGGTAAAAGGAGGGGGGATGAGGGAGGAAATTGCCCAGGACCAAGCTAATATATTTCAGGGCTCTATTGAGTGTGGATGAGAGCTGGAGGACTGGAGATTGGCAATATAGGACCATTTTTAGAGTCAGGCAAAGCTAACACGGCTAATGACAGGACCTGATTTATCCTGATTCTACATACACATGATCACTGATTCTACATACACATGATCGCTGATGCTACATACACATGATCACTGATTCTACATACGCATGATCACAGATTCTACATACGCATGATCACTGATCCTACACATGATCACTGATTCTACATACACATGATCACTGATTCTACATACACATGATCACTGATTCTACATACACATGATCGCTGATTCTACATACGCATGATCACTGATCCTACACATGATCACTGATTCTACATACACATGATCACTGATTCTACATACACATGATCACTGATTCTACATACACATGATCACTGATTCTACATACACATGATCACTGATTCTACATACACATGATCACTGATGCTACATACGCATGATCACTGATTCTACATACGCATGTTCACTGATTCTACATACGCATGATCACTGATTCTACATACGCATGTTCACTGATGCTACATACGCATGATCACTGATTCTACATACACATGATCACTGATTCTACATACACATGATCACTGATTCTACATACACATGATCACTGATTCTACATACACATGATCACTGATTCTACATACACATGATCACTGATTCTACATACACATGATCACTGATTCTACATACACATGATCACTGTATGATCATACATGATAAGTGAATCTACATACACATGATCACTGATGATCATACACATCACTGATGATCATACACATGATCACTAATTCTACATACACATGATCACTGATCATACACATGATCACTGATTCTACATACACATGATCACTGATGATCATACACATGATCACTGATGCTACATACACATGATCAGTAATTCTACACACACATGATCACTGATTCTACACACACATCACTGATGATCATACGCATGATCACTGATCATACGCATCATCACTGAATCGACATACGCATGATCACTGATTCGACATACGCATGATCACTGATTCTACATACGCATGATCACTGATCCTACACATGATCACTGATCCTACACATGATCGCTGATGATCATACACATGATCGCTGATTCTACATACACATGATCGCTGATTCGACATACACATGATCGCTGATTCGACATACACATGATCGCTGATTCTACATACACATGATCACTGATTCTACATACACATGATCACTGATTCTACATACACATGATCACTGATTCTACATACACATGATCACTGATTCTACATACACATGATCACTGATTCTACATACACATGATCACTGATTCTACATACACATGATCACTGTTTCTACATACACATGATCACTGATTCTACATACACATGATCACTGATTCTACATACGCATGATCACTGATTCTACATACGCATGATCACTGATGCTACATACGCATGATCACTGATGCTACATACGCATGATCACTGATGCTACATACGCATGATCACTGATTCTACATACGCATGATCACTGATTCTACATACGCATGTTCACTGATTCTACATATGCATGTTCACTGATTCTACATACGCATGATCACTGATGCTACATACGCATGATCACTGATGCTACATACGCATGATCACTGATGCTACATACGCATGATCACTGATTCTACATGCACATGATCACTGATTCTACATACACATGATCACTGATCCTACGCACGATCACTGACGATCCTACGCACGATCACTGATTCTACATACGCATGTTCACTGATTCTACATACGCATGATCACTGATTCTACATACGCATGTTCACTGATTCTACATACGCATGTTCACTGATTCTACATACGCATGTTCACTGATTCTACATACGCATGATCACTGATGATCATACACATGATCACTGATCCTCATACACATGATCACTGATTCTACAGACACATGATCACTTATTCTACATACACATGATCACTGATCCTACATACGCATGATCACAGATTCTACATACGCATGATCACTGATCCTACACATGATCACTGATTCTACAGACACATGATCACTTATTCTACATACACATGATCACTGATCCTACACATGATCAATGATGATCATACACATGATCGCTGATTCTACATACACATGATCGCTGATTCTACATACACATGATCGCTGATGCTACATACACATGATCGCTGATTCTACATACGCATGATCACAGATTCTACATACGCATGATTACTGATCCTACACATGATCACTGATTCTACAGACACATGATCACTTATTCTACATACACATGATCACTGATCCTACACATGATCACTGATGATCATACACATGATCGCTGATTCTACATACGCATGATCGCTGATTCTACATACGCATGATCACAGATTCTACATACGCATGATCACTGATCCTACACATGATCACTGATTCTACATAGGCATGATCACTGATTCTACATAGGCATGATCACTGATTCTACATACGCATGATCACTGATCCTCATACACATGATCACTGATCCTCATACACATGATCACTGATTCTACAGACACATGATCACTGATGATCATACACATGATCACTGATGATCATACACATGTTCACTGATGATCATACACATGATCTCTGATTCTACATACACATGATCGCTGATTCTACATACACATGATCGCTGATTCTACATACGCATGTTCGCTGATTCTACATACGCATGATCGCTGATTCTACATACGCATGTTCACTGATTCTACATACGCATGTTCACTTATTCTACATACGCATGTTCACTGATTCTACATACGCATGATCACTGATTCTACATACGCATGATCACTGATCCTCATACCCATGATCACTGATTCTACAGACACATGATCACTTATTCTACATACACATGATCACTGATCCTACACATGATCACGGATGATCATACACATGATCGCTGATTCTACATACACATGATCGCTGATTCTACACACGCATGATCGCTGATTCTACACACGCATGTTCACGGATTCTGCATACGCATGATCACTGATGCTGCATACGCATGATCACTGATGCTGCATACGCATGATCACTGATTCTACATACGCAGGTTCACTGATTCTACATACGCATGATCACTGATGATCATACGCATGATCACTGATGATCATACGCATGATCACTGATGATCATACGCATGATCACTGATGATCATACGCATGATCACTGATGATCATACGCATGATCACTGATGATCATACGCATGATCACTGATTCTACCATACGCATGATCACTGATTCTACATACGCATGTTCACTGATTCTACATACGCATGTTCACTGATTCTACATACGCATGTTCACTGATTCTACATACGCATGTTCACTGATTCTACATACGCATGTTCACTGATTCTACATACGCATGATCACTGATCATACACATGATCACTGATCATACACATGATCACTAATTCTACATACACATGATCACCAATTCTACATGCACATGATCACTGATTCTACATACACATGATCACTGATGATCATACACATGATCACTGATGATCATACACATGATCACTGATGATCATACACATGATCACTGATGATCATACACATGATCACTGATGATCATACACATGATCACTGATGATCATACACATGATCACTGATGATCATACACATGATCACTGATGATCATACACATGATCACTGATGATCATACACATGATCACTGATGATCATACACATGATCACTGATGATCATACACATAAGTGAATCTACATACACATGATCACTGATTCTACATACGCATGTTCACTGATTCTACATACGCATGATCACTGATTCTACATACGCATGATCACTGATTCTACATACGCATGATCACTGATTCTACATACGCATGATCACTGATTCTACAGACACATGATCACTTATTCTACATACACATGATCACTGATCCTACACATGATCACTGATGATCATACACATGATCGCTGATTCTACATACACATGATCGCTGATGCTACATACACATGATCGCTGATGCTACATACACATGATCGCTGATTCTACATACGCATGATCGCTGATTCTACATACGCATGATCACTGATCCTACACATGATCACTGATTCTACATACGCATGATCACTGATCCTACACATGATCACTGATTCTACATACACATGATCACTGATTCTACATACACATGATCACTGATTCTACATACACATGATCACTGATTCTACATACACATGATCACTGATGATCATACACATGATCGCTGATTCTCATACACATGATCGCTGATTCTCATACACATGATCGCTGATTCTACATACGCATGATCGCTGATTCTACATACGCATGTTCACTGATTCTACATACGCATGATCACTGATGATCATACACATGATCACTGATCATACACATGATCACTGATCATACACATGATCACTGATCATACACATGATCACTGATCATACACATGATCACTGATCATACACATGATCACTGATGATCATACACAATCACTGATGATCATACACATGATCGCTGATGATCATACACATGATCGCTGATTCTCATACACATGATCGCTGATTCTACATACGCATGATCGCTGATTCTACATACGCATGTTCACTGATGCTACATACGCATGATCATTGATTCTACATACGCATGATCACTGATCATGCGCATGATCACTGATCATGCGCATGATCACTGATCATACACATGATCACTGATGATCATACACATGATCACTGATCATACACATGATCACTGATGATCATACACATGATCACTGATGATCATACACATGATCACTGATCATACACATGATCACTGATGATCATACACATGTTCACTGATTCTACATACACATGATCACTGATTCTACATACACATGATCACTGATTCTACATACACATGATCACTGTATGATCATACACATGATAAGTGATTCTACATACACATGATCACTAATTCTACATACACATGATCACTGATGATACACATGATCACTGATTCTACATACACATGATCACTGATGATCATACACATGATCACTGATGCTACATACACATGATCACTGATTCTACACACACATGATCACTGATTCTACACACACATCACTGATGATCAGACGCATGATCACTGATCAGACGCATGATCACTGATCATACGCATGATCACTGAATCGACATACGCATGATCACTGATTCTACATACGCATGATCACTGATCCTACACATGATCACTGATCCTACACATGATCACTGATGATCATACACATGATCGCTGAGTCTACATACACATGATCGCTGATTCTACATACGCATGATCGCTGATGCTACATACGCATGATCGCTGATGCTACATACGCATGATCGCTGATGATCATACGCATGTTCGCTGATTCTACATACGCATGTTCGCTGATTCTACATACGCATGATCGCTGATGCTACATACGCATGATCGCTGATGCTACATACGCATGATCGCTGATGCTACATACGCATGATCGCTGATTCTACATACGCATGATCGCTGATTCTACATACGCATGATCGCTGATCATACATACGCATGATCGCTGATCATACGCATGATCGCTGATCTACATACGCATGATCGCTGATTCTACATACGCATGATCGCTGATCATACATACGCATGATCACTGATCATACGCATGATCACTGATCATACGCATGATCACTGATCATACGCATGATCACTGATCATACGCATGATCGCTGATCATACGCATGATCACTGATCATACGCATGATCACTGATCATACGCATGATCACTGATCATACGCATGATCACTGATCATACGCATGATCACTGATCATACGCATGATCACTGATCATACGCATGATCACTGATCATACGCATGATCACTGATCATACGCATGATCACTGATCATACGCATGATCACTGATCATACGCATGATCACTGATCATACGCATGATCACTGATCATACGCATGATCACTGATCATACGCATGATCACTGATCATACGCATGATCACTGATCATACGCATGATCACTGATCATACGCATGATCACTGATCATACGCATGATCACTGATCATACGCATGATCACTGATCATACGCATGATCACTGATCATACGCATGATCACTGATCATACTCATGATCACTGATCATACACATGATCACTGATCATACACATGATGACTGATCATACACATGATGACTGATCATACACATGATGACTGATCATACACATGATCACTGATCATACACATGATGACTGATTCTACATACACATGATGACTGATTCTACATACACATGGTCACTGATTCTACATACACATGATCACTGATGCTACATACACATGATCACTGATGCTACATACGCATGATCACTGATGCTACATACGCATGATCACTGATGCTACATACGCATGATCATTGATTCTACATACGCATGATCACTGATCATACACATGATCACTGATCATACACATGATCACTGATGATCATAAACATGTTCACTGATTCTGCATACGCATGATCGCTGATTCTACATACGCATGATCGCTGATTCTACATACGCATGATCGCTGATTCTACATACGCATGATCGCTGATCCTACACATGATCACTGATGATCATACACATGATCACTGATTCTACATACACATGATCACTGATTCTACATACACATGATCACTGATCCTACGCACGATCACTGATCCTACGCACGATCACTGACGATCCTACGCACGATCACTGATTCTACATACGCATGATCACTGATTCTACATTCGCATGATCACTGATTCTACATACGCATGATCACTGATCCTACACATGATCACTGATGATCATACACATGATCACTGATTCTACATACACATGATCACTGATTCTACATACACATGATCACTGATTCTACATACACATGATCACTGATTCTACATACGCATGATCACTGATCCTACACATGATCACTGATGATCATACACATGGTCACTGATTCTACATACACATGATCACTGATTCTACATACACATGATCACTGATCCTACGCACGATCACTGATCCTACGCACGATCACTGACGATCCTACGCACGATCACTGATTCTACATACGCATGATCACTGATTCTACATTCGCATGATCACTGATTCTACATACGCATGATCACTGATCCTACACATGATCACTGATGATCATACACATGATCACTGATTCTACATACACATGATCACTGATTCTACATACACATGATCACTGATTCTACATACACATGATCACTGATTCTACATACGCATGATCACTGATCCTACACATGATCACTGATGATCATACACATGGTCACTGATTCTACATACACATGATCACTGATTCTACATATGCATGATCACTGATTCTACATATGCATGATCACTTATGCTACATACACATGATCACTGATGATCATACACCTGATCACTGATGATCATACACATGGTCACTGATTCTACATACACATGATCACTGATTCTACATACGCATGATCACTGATTCTACATACGCATGATCACTGATTCTACATACGCATGATCACTGATCATACACATGATCACTGATTCTACATACACATGATCACTGATTCTACATACACATGATCACTAATTCTACATACACATGATCACTAATTCTACATACACATGATAACTAATTCTACATACACATGATCACTGATCATACACATGATCACTGATTCTACATACACATGGTCACTGATGATCATACACATGATCACTGATTCTACATACACATGATCACTGATTCTACATACACATGATCACTGATCATACACAGGATCACTGATGATCATACACAGGATCACTGATGATCATACACATGATAACTAATTCTACATACACATGATCATACACATGATCACTGATTCTACATACACATGATCACTGATGATCATACACATGATCACTGATGCTACATACACATGATCACTGATGCTACATACACATGATCACTGATGCTACATACACATGATCACTGATGCTACATACACATGATCACTAATTCTACATACACATGTTCACTGATTCTACATACACATGATCACTGATTCTACATACACATCACTGATTCATCATACGCATGATCACTGATTCTACATACGCATGATCACTGATTCTACATACACATGATCACTGATCCTACACATGATCACTGATGATCATACACATGATCACTGATTCTACATACACATGATCACTGATTCTACATACACATGATCACTGATTCTACATACACATGATCACTGATTCTACATACACATGATCACTGATTCTACATACACATGATCACTGATTCTACATACACATGATCACTGATTCTACATACACATGATCACTGATTCTACATACACATGATCGCTGATGATCATACACATGATCGCTGATTCTACATACACAGGATCGCTGATTCTACATACACATGATCGCTGACCATACACATGATCGCTGATTCTACATACACATGATCACTGATTCTACATACGCATGTTCACTGATTCTACATACGCATGTTCACTGATTCTATATACGCATGATCACTGATGCTGCATACGCATGATCACTGATTCTACATACGCATGATCACTGATGATCATACGCATGATCACTGATTCTACATACGCATGTTCACTGATTCTACATACGCATGATCACTGATTCTACATACGCATGTTCACTGATTCTACATACGCATGTTCACTGATTCTACATACGCATGATCACTGATGCTACATACGCATGATCACTGATGCTACATACGCATGATCACTGATTCTACATACGCATGATCACTGATGATCATACGCATGATCACTGATGATCATACGCATGATCACTGATGATCATACGCATGATCACTGATTCTACATACACATGATCACTGATTCTACATACACATGATCACTGATTCTACATACACATGATCACTGATCCTACGCACGATCACTGACGATCCTACGCACGATCACTGATTCTACATACGCATGATCACTGATTCTACATACGCATGATCACTGATCCTACACATGATCACTGACGATCCTACGCACGATCACTGATTCTACATACGCATGTTCACTGATTCTACAAACGCATGATCACTGATTCTACATACGCATGATCACTGATCCTACACATGATCACTGATGATCATACACATGGTCACTGATTCTACATACACATGATCACTGATTCTACATATGCATGATCACTGATTCTACATATGCATGATCACTGATGCTACATACGCATGATCACTGATGCTACATACGCATGATCACTGATGCTACATACGCATGATCACTGATGCTACATACGCATGATCACTGATGATCATACACCTGATCACTGATGATCATACACCTGATCACTGATGATCATACACCTGATCACTGATGATCATACACCTGATCACTGATGATCATACACCTGATCACTGATGATCATACACATGATCACTGATTCTACATACGCATGATCACTGATTCTACATACGCATGATCACTGATTCTACATACGCATGATCACTGATTCTACATACGCATGATCACTGATCCTACACATGATCACTGATGATCATACACATGATCACTGATCATACACATGATCACTGATCATACACATGATCACTGATGATCATACACATGATCACTGATGATCATACACATGATCACTGATGATCATACACATGATCACTGATGATCATACACATGATCACTGATGCTACATACACATGATCACTGATTCGACATACGCATGATCACTGATCCTACGCACGATCACTGATCCTACGCACGATCACTGACGATCCTACGCACGATCACTGATTCTACATACGCATGTTCACTGATTCTACATACGCATGATCACTGATTCTACATTCGCATGATCACTGATTCTACATACGCATGATCACTGATCCTACACATGATCACTGATGATCATACACATGATCACTGATTCTACATACACATGATCACTGATTCTACATACACATGATCACTGATTCTACATACACATGATCACTGACGATCCTACGCACGATCACTGATTCTACATACGCATATTCACTGATTCTACATACGCATGATCACTGATTCTACATATGCATGATCACTGATGATCATACACATGATCACTGATGATCATACACATGATCACTGATGATCATACACATGATCACTGATGATCATACACATGATCACTGATGATCATACACATGATCACTGATGATCATACACATGATCACTGATGATCATACACATGATCACTGATGATCATACACATGATCACTGATGATCATACACATGATTACGGATGATCATACACATGATCAATGATGCTACATACACATGATCACTAATTCTACATACACATGATCACTGATTTTACATACGCATCACTGATTCTACATACGCATCACTGATGATCATACGCATCACTGATGATCATACGCATCACTGATGATCATACGCATGATCAATGATCATACGCATGATCAATGATCATACGCATGATCAATGATCATACGCATGATCAATGATCATACGCATGATCAATGATCATACGCATGATCACTGATGATCATAGATACATAGATACATAGAAGATAGGAGCAGGAGTAGGCCATCCGGCCCTTCGAGCCTGCTCCGCCATTTAATGAGATCATGGCTGATCCTTCAATTCAGTATCCCGTCCCCGCCTTCTCTCCGTAACCCTTAACCCCTTTTGCCTGTAGAAATATATCTAATTCCCTCTTAAATATATTTAATGAGCTGGCGTACACTGCCCTCTGTGGCAATGAGTTCCACAGGTTCACCACTCTCTGAGTGAAGAAATTCCCCCTCATTTCTGTCCTAAATGGTTTAGCCCTTATCCTTAAATTATGTCCTCTAGTTCTGTTCTCCCCCGCCAAGGGAAACATTCCTTCTGCATCTAATCTGTCTAGACCTGTCAGAATTTTATACACTTCTATGAGGTCCCCTCTCAATCTTCTAAACTCCAGTGTGTACATCCCTAAACTACATAGTCTCTCCTCATAGGTCAATCCCGCCATTCCTGGTATCAGCCTGGTGAATCGCCGCTGCACCCCCTCCATGGCAAGAACATCTTTCCTCAGATGAGGCGACCAAAACTGTACACAGTACTCGAGGTGTGGTCTCACCAGTGCCCTGTACAGCTGCAGCAAGGTATCCCTGTTCCTGTATTCCAACCCTTTTGCTATGAAGGCCAGCATACCGTTTGCCTTCTTGACCGCCTGTTGCACCTGCATGCTCGCCTTCAGTGACTGGTGTACAAGAACACCCAGGTCTCTCTGTACTTCCCCCTCTCCCAATTTATTGCCATTTAAATAATAATTTGCCCTCCCGTTCCTGCACCCAAGGTGGATAACTTCGCACTTGTCCACATTATAGTGCATCTGCCATTTATCCGCCCAATCACCCAGTCTGTCCAAATCGCTCTGGAGCTTCCTGGTCTCCTCCTCTGAGCCCACCCCCCCTCCTAGTTTAGTGTCGTCTGCAAATTTGGAAATGCTGCATTCGACTCCCTGATCCAGGTCATTAATATAAATTGTGAACAGCTGGGGACCCAGGACAGATCCCTGTGGTACCCCACTTGTTACTGCCTGCCATTCAGAAAATGAGCCGTTTATTCCAACTCTCTGTTTTCTATCTGACAGCCAGTTCTCTATCCACGTCAATACTTTCCCCTTTATCCCATGAGCTTCAATTTTCCATGCTAATCTTTTATGTGGGACCTTATCGAAGGCCTTTTGGAAGTCCAGGTACACCACATCTACTGGCTCTCCCCCATCTATTTTACCAGTTACTCCCTCAAAAAATTCCAATAGATTAGTCAAGCACGATTTACCCTTTGTAAATCCATGTTGACTCTGTCCTATCCTGTCCCCATTTGCTAAGTGCTCGGCTATTTCATCCTTAATGATGGACTCCAGCATTTTGCCCACAACTGATGTAAGGCTTACAGGTCTGTAATTACCTGCTTTTTCCCTACCCCCCTTTTTGAATAGTGGGGTAACGTTAGCTACCCTCCAATCCATGGGCACTGTTCCCGAGTCTAATGAATTCTGAAAAATCATGCTTAGTGCATCCGCTATCTCTAGGGCCACCTCCTTCAGTACCCTAGGATGCATGTTATCAGGCCCTGGGGATTTGTCCGCCTTCAATCCCTTTAGCTTCCTTAACACCATATCCTTAGAGATATTGATTTGCGTCAGTTCCTCCTTTGCCAATGTCCCTATTTTTCCCGATATCCCAGGGAGGTTTTTTGTGTCTTCCTTCGTAAAGACTGACCCAAAGTATGCATTTAGTTGGTCTGCCATTTCCTTATTTCCCATTATATATTCCCCCGTATCTGACTGCAATGGACCAACTTTGGTTTTCACCAGTCTTTTCCTCTTGATATACTTATAAAAGCTTTTGGAGTTAGTTTTTATATTTTCCGCCAGCTTGCTTTCGTAAGCTATTTTGCCCTTCTTGATTAAGCCCTTTGCCCTCCTTTGCTCTATCTTAAACTGTTCCCAATCTTCCGCTCTGGCGCGTTTTTTGGCTATTTTATACGCCCTATCTTTGGATTTTATGCTGTCTCTAATTTCCCCTGTTATCCACGGTTGAGTCACCTTTTTAGATTTCCTTTTATGCCAGATTGGTATAAACAATTTTTGCAATTTTGTCATTCTATCTTTAAATGCTTGCCATTGTTTAACTACCTCCAGTCCTCCCAGGAACGTTGTCCAATCAGACCTACTCAGTTCCCGTCTAATGGCATCATAATTCCCCTTGTTTAAATTCAGGACCTGAGTCTCTGAGTCAATTTCTTCGCTCTCCATTTCGAGTGAGAAATCGATCATGTTATGATCGCTCTGACCCAAGGGTCCCCGTACAACAAGATTACTAATTAGTCCCTTCTCATTGCACAGTACCCAGTCCAATATAGCCTGTTCCCGAGTTGGTTCCTCGACATATTGATCCAGATAACCATCCCTTAAACACTCAAGGAATTCCTCCTCCTCATTATTTTTACTGATTAGGCTAGTCCAATCTATATGTAAGTTAAAGTCACCTATGATGACAGCTGTGCTCTTATTGCACGCTTCTCTAATTTCCCTCGTGATGCCCTCCCCAACCTCTATTTTACTATTTGGAGGCCTATATACCACTCCTATTAAAGTTTTTCGCCCCTCGCTATTTCTTAGCTCCACCCATATAGATTCTGTATTAACTGAGTTAATATCCTTCCTTTCAATTGCATTTATCCCCTCTTTTACCAGCAATGCTACCCCTCCTCCCTTTCTTTTTTGTCGATCCTTCCTAAATACTGAATACCCCTGTATGTTAAGCTCCCAGCCCTGCTCACCCTGCAACCATGTTTCCGTAATCCCAATTAGATCATAATTATTAACCTCTATTTCCACAGCTAATTCATCTACCTTGTTCCTGATGCTTCTCGCATTAAGGTATAAAACCCTCAGGCTTTTTTTATGCTCACATTTTTTATGAATTAGTTTGGCCCTTTGTTTTTTGTTCCTCTCCTTTTTACCATTTATTTCTGTCTGCCTTTCACTTTCCTCTATTTCACTACATGGGTTTCTAGCCCCCTGCCATACTAGTTTAAATGCTCCCGAACTGCTTTATCAAAATTTACCCCGAGAACATCAGTTCCATCTTTGCACAGGTGTAGACCGTCCCTTTTGTATAGGTCACACCTACCACAAAACTGGTCCCAATGCCTCAAAAATTTAAAACCCTCCCTCTTACACCACTGCTCAAGCCACGTATTTAGCCTAACTATCCTGTTCTCTGTACTCTTACTAGCACGTGGCACTGGTAGTAATCCAGAGATTACTACCTTCGAGGTCCTACTTTTTAGCTTGGCTCCTAACTCCCTAAATTCTACTTGTAGGACCTCTTCCCTTTTTTTAGCTACGTCGTTGGTACCAACATGTATCACGACAACTGGCTGTTCCCCCTCCCCCTCCAGAATGTTCTGCACCCGCGCCGAGACATCCTTGACCCTTGCACCAGGGAGGCAAATTACCATCCTGGAGTCTCGGTCGCGACCACAGAAACTCCTATCTATTCCCCTTACAATCGAATCCCCTATTACTATAGCCCTGCCACTCTTTTTCCCTCCCTTCTTTGCAACAGAGCCAGTCATGGTGCCATGAGCCTGGCTGCTGGTGCCTTCCCCCGATGAGTCATCCCCCCCGACAACAGCACCTAAGGCGGTGAACCTGTTGCTGAGGGAGACAACCCCAGGGGATTCCTGCACTACCTTCCTGCCCTTGCTCTGCCTTTTGGTCACCCATGTACTATCTACTCTGGCCTTAACCTGCGGTGTGACCAACTCACTAAATGTGCTATTCACAACCCTCTCAGAATCGTGGATGCTCCAAAGTGAGTCCATCCGCAGCTCAAGGGCCGTCATGCGGTCCCACATGAGCTGCAGCTGGACACACTTCCCGCACACATGGTTGTCAGGGACACAGGAAGCGTCCATGATTTCCCACATGTTACAGGAGGAGCATGACACAGGTCCGAGCTCTACTGCCATGACTTAACCCTTATATTACTTATTAATTTTCTAGTTTTAGTTTATTTATTGACTTTTGTTTTCCCGAAGCTTACTTAGACCAATGTATACTGTACTCCTCTTATTCCTTTTTAAACTAACCAAATCGCACTAGTTTTAGTTGTACTTTCTAGGAAGGTTTGAGGAAAGTACTTACCAGTTAGTCTTACCTCCCTGGTCTTTCGCTGACTTCCCGGTCTTGTGTCCCCTTGGTCCTACGCCGACTTCCCGCTCCTCCCGGTTCCTGCTCTGCTGAAAAGAAACTGAGACCAAAAAATTTGTGACCTCTGTTTTTAGACTGCTAAAAGACTACTAGGTTAGAGGAGGAGGGCGGGTGGGGGTTCCTACTCTGTAGGAACTCGGGTTTAAGCCACCACCCTCCTTAAATGCCGCTCCAACCAGGTCCGCTCCTCCTTCCCCGCTGCCGACCGCTCTGTGGGAGAAAAAGAAAGAAAGGCTCCTCCTCCGCCGCTGTCGACGCTGGTCTGAGGCCTACCTGAGCCTCGGGGCTCCCTTTATCGACTCGCCGCCGCTCCCGCCGCTCCAACCAGGTCCGCTCCTCCTTCCCCGCTGCCGACCGCTCTGTGGGAGAAAAAGAAAGAAAGGCTCCTCCTCCGCCGCTGTCGACGCTGGTCTGAGGCCTACCTGAGCCTCGGGGCTCCCTTTATCGACTCGCCGCCGCTCCCGCCGCTCCAACCAGGTCCGCTCCTCCTTCCCCGCTGCCGACCGCTCTGTGGGAGAAAAAGAAAGAAAGGCTCCTCCTCCGCCGCTGTCGACGCTGGTCTGATCACTGATGATCATACGCATGATCACTGATTCTACATACGCATGATCACTGATTCTACATACGCATGATCACTGATTCTACATACGCATGATCACTGATCCTACACATGATCACTGATTCTACATACACATGATCACTGATTCTACATACACATGATCACTGATTCTACATACACATGATCACTGTATGATCATACACATGATCACTGATTCTACATACACATGATCACTGATTCTACATACACATGATCACTGATTCTACATACACATGATCACTGATCATACACATGATCACTGATTCTACATACACATGATCACTGATTCTACATACACATGATCACTGATTCTACATACACATGATCACTGATTCTACATACACATGATCACTGATTCTACATACACATGATCACTGATCATACACATGATCACTGATTCTACATACACATGATCACTGATGCTACATCCGCATGATCACTGATTCTACATACGCATGATCACTGAGGATCATACGCACGATCACTGACGCTCCTACGCACGATCACTGATTCTACATACGCATGTTCACTGATTCTACATACGCATGATCACTGATTCTACATACGCATGATCACTGATCCTACACATGATCACTGATGATCATACACATGGTCACTGATTCTACATACACATGATCACTGATTCTACATATGCATGATCACTTATGCTACATACACATGATCACTGATGATCATACACCTGATCACTGATGATCATACACATGGTCACTGATTCTACATACACATGATCACTGATTCTACATACGCATGATCACTGATTCTACATACGCATGATCACTGATTCTACATACGCATGATCACTGATCATACACATGATCACTGATTCTACATACACATGATCACTAATTCTACATACACATGATCACTAATTCTACATACACATGATAACTAATTCTACATACACATGATCACTGATCATACACATGATCACTGATTCTACATACACATGGTCACTGATGATCATACACATGATCACTGATTCTACATACACATGATCACTGATTCTACATACACATGATCACTGATCATACACAGGATCACTGATGATCATACACATGATAACTAATTCTACATACACATGATCATACACATGATCACTGATTCTACATACACATGATCACTGATGATCATACACATGATCACTGATGCTACATACACATGATCACTGATGCTACATACACATGATCACTGATGCTACATACACATGATCACTGATGCTACATACACATGATCACTAATTCTACATACACATGTTCACTGATTCTACATACACATGATCACTGATTCTACATACACATCACTGATTCATCATACGCATGATCACTGATTCTACATACGCATGATCACTGATTCTACATACGCATGATCACTGATCCTACACATGATCACTGATGATCATACACATGATCACTGATTCTACATACACATGATCACTGATTCTACATACACATGATCACTGATTCTACATACACATGATCACTGATTCTACATACACATGATCACTGATTCTACATACACATGATCGCTGATGATCATACACATGATCGCTGATTCTACATACACAGGATCGCTGATTCTACATACACATGATCGCTGATCATACACATGATCGCTGATTCTACATACACATGTTCACTGATTCTACATACGCATGTTCACTGATTCTACATACGCATGTTCACTGATTCTATATACGCATGATCACTGATGCTGCATACGCATGATCACTGATTCTACATACGCATGATCACTGATGATCATACGCATGATCACTGATTCTACATACGCATGATCACTGATTCTACATACGCATGTTCACTGATTCTACATACGCATGATCACTGATTCTACATACGCATGTTCACTGATTCTACATACGCATGTTCACTGATTCTACATACGCATGATCACTGATGCTACATACGCATGATCACTGATGCTACATACGCATGATCACTGATTCTACATACGCATGATCACTGATGATCATACGCATGATCACTGATGATCATACGCATGATCACTGATGATCATACGCATGATCACTGATTCTACATACGCATGATCACTGATTCTACATACGCATGATCACTGATTCTACATACACATGATCACTGATTCTACATACACATGATCACTGATCCTACGCACGATCACTGACGATCCTACGCACGATCACTGATTCTACATACGCATGTTCACTGATTCTACAAACGCATGATCACTGATTCTACATACGCATGATCACTGATCCTACACATGATCACTGATGATCATACACATGGTCACTGATTCTACATACGCATGATCACTGATTCTACATATGCATGATCACTGATTCTACATACGCATGATCACTGATGCTACATACGCATGATCACTGATGCTACATACGCATGATCACTGATGATCATACGCCTGATCACTGATGATCATACACCTGATCACTGATGATCATACACCTGATCACTGATGATCATACACATGATCACTGATTCTACATACGCATGATCACTGATTCTACATACGCATGATCACTGATTCTACATACGCATGATCACTGATTCTACATACGCATGATCACTGATTCTACATACGCATGATCACTGATTCTACATACGCATGATCACTGATCCTACACATGATCACTGATGATCATACACATGATCACTGATCATACACATGATCACTGATCATACACATGATCACTGATGATCATACACATGATCACTGATGATCATACACATGATCACTGATGATCATACACATGATCACTGATGATCATACACATGATCACTGATGCTACATACACATGATCACTGATTCGACATACGCATGATCACTGATCCTACGCACGATCACTGATCCTACGCACGATCACTGATCCTACGCACGATCACTGACGATCCTACGCACGATCACTGATTCTACATACGCATGATCACTGATTCTACATTCGCATGATCACTGATTCTACATACGCATGATCACTGATCCTACACATGATCACTGATGATCATACACATGATCACTGATTCTACATACACATGATCACTGATTCTACATACACATGATCACTGATTCTACATACACATGATCACTGATTCTACATACGCATGATCACTGATCCTACACATGATCACTGATGATCATACACATGGTCACTGATTCTACATACACATGATCACTGATTCTACATATGCATGATCACTTATGCTACATACACATGATCACTGATGATCATACACCTGATCACTGATGATCATACACCTGATCACTGATGATCATACACATGGTCACTGATTCTACATACACATGATCACTGATTCTACATACGCATGATCACTGATTCTACATACGCATGATCACTGATTCTACATACGCATGATCACTGATCATACACATGATCACTGATTCTACATACACATGATCACTGATTCTACATACACATGATCACTAATTCTACATACACATGATCACTAATTCTACATACACATGATAACTAATTCTACATACACATGATCACTGATCATACACATGATCACTGATTCTACATACACATGGTCACTGATGATCATACACATGATCACTGATTCTACATACACATGATCACTGATTCTACATACACATGATCACTGATCATACACAGGATCACTGATGATCATACACAGGATCACTGATGATCATACACATGATAACTAATTCTACATACACATGATCATACACATGATCACTGATTCTACATACACATGATCACTGATGATCATACACATGATCACTGATGCTACATACACATGATCACTGATGCTACATACACATGATCACTGATGCTACATACACATGATCACTGATGCTACATACACATGATCACTAATTCTACATACACATGTTCACTGATTCTACATACACATGATCACTGATTCTACATACACATCACTGATTCATCATACGCATGATCACTGATTCTACATACGCATGATCACTGATTCTACATACGCATGATCACTGATCCTACACATGATCACTGATGATCATACACATGATCACTGATTCTACATACACATGATCACTGATTCTACATACACATGATCACTGATTCTACATACACATGATCACTGATTCTACATACACATGATCACTGATTCTACATACACATGATCACTGATTCTACATACACATGATCACTGATTCTACATACACATGATCGCTGATGATCATACACATGATCGCTGATTCTACATACACAGGATCGCTGATTCTACATACACATGATCGCTGACCATACACATGATCGCTGATTCTACATACACATGTTCACTGATTCTACATACGCATGTTCACTGATTCTACATACGCATGTTCACTGATTCTATATACGCATGATCACTGATGCTGCATACGCATGATCACTGATTCTACATACGCATGATCACTGATGATCATACGCATGATCACTGATTCTACATACGCATGTTCACTGATTCTACATACGCATGATCACTGATTCTACATACGCATGTTCACTGATTCTACATACGCATGTTCACTGATTCTACATACGCATGATCACTGATGCTACATACGCATGATCACTGATGCTACATACGCATGATCACTGATTCTACATACGCATGATCACTGATGATCATACGCATGATCACTGATGATCATACGCATGATCACTGATGATCATACGCATGATCACTGATTCTACATACACATGATCACTGATTCTACATACACATGATCACTGATTCTACATACACATGATCACTGATTCTACATACACATGATCACTGATCCTACGCACGATCACTGACGATCCTACGCACGATCACTGATTCTACATACGCATGATCACTGATCCTACACACGCATGATCACTGATCCTACACATGATCACTGACGATCCTACGCACGATCACTGATTCTACATACGCATGTTCACTGATTCTACAAACGCATGATCACTGATTCTACATACGCATGATCACTGATCCTACACATGATCACTGATGATCATACACATGGTCACTGATTCTACATACACATGATCACTGATTCTACATATGCATGATCACTGATTCTACATATGCATGATCACTGATGCTACATACGCATGATCACTGATGCTACATACGCATGATCACTGATGCTACATACGCATGATCACTGATGCTACATACGCATGATCACTGATGATCATACACCTGATCACTGATGATCATACACCTGATCACTGATGATCATACACCTGATCACTGATGATCATACACCTGATCACTGATGATCATACACCTGATCACTGATGATCATACACATGATCACTGATTCTACATACGCATGATCACTGATTCTACATACGCATGATCACTGATTCTACATACGCATGATCACTGATTCTACATACGCATGATCACTGATTCTACATACGCATGATCACTGATCCTACACATGATCACTGATGATCATACACATGATCACTGATCATACACATGATCACTGATCATACACATGATCACTGATCATACACATGATCACTGATCATACACATGATCACTGATGATCATACACATGATCACTGATGATCATACACATGATCACTGATGATCATACACATGATCACTGATGATCATACACATGATCACTGATGCTACATACACATGATCACTGATTCGACATACGCATGATCACTGATCCTACGCACGATCACTGATCCTACGCACGATCACTGACGATCCTACGCACGATCACTGATTCTACATACGCATGTTCACTGATTCTACATACGCATGATCACTGATTCTACATTCGCATGATCACTGATTCTACATACGCATGATCACTGATCCTACACATGATCACTGATGATCATACACATGATCACTGATTCTACATACACATGATCACTGATTCTACATACACATGATCACTGATTCTACATACACATGATCACTGACGATCCTACGCACGATCACTGATTCTACATACGCATATTCACTGATTCTACATACGCATGATCACTGATTCTACATATGCATGATCACTGATGATCATACACATGATCACTGATGATCATACACATGATCACTGATGATCATACACATGATCACTGATGATCATACACATGATCACTGATGATCATACACATGATCACTGATGATCATACACATGATCACTGATGATCATACACATGATCACTGATGATCATACACATGATTACGGATGATCATACACATGATCAATGATGCTACATACACATGATCACTAATTCTACATACACATGATCACTGATTTTACATACGCATCACTGATTCTACATACGCATCACTGATGATCATACGCATCACTGATGATCATACGCATCACTGATGATCATACGCATGATCAATGATCATACGCATGATCAATGATCATACGCATGATCAATGATCATACGCATGATCAATGATCATACGCATGATCAATGATCATACGCATGATCAATGATCATACGCATGATCACTGATGATCATAGATACATAGATACATAGAAGATAGGAGCAGGAGTAGGCCATCCGGCCCTTCGAGCCTGCTCCGCCATTTAATGAGATCATGGCTGATCCTTCAATTCAGTATCCCGTCCCCGCCTTCTCTCCGTAACCCTTAACCCCTTTTGCCTGTAGAAATATATCTAATTCCCTCTTAAATATATTTAATGAGCTGGCGTACACTGCCCTCTGTGGCAATGAGTTCCACAGGTTCACCACTCTCTGAGTGAAGAAATTCCCCCTCATTTCTGTCCTAAATGGTTTAGCCCTTATCCTTAAATTATGTCCTCTAGTTCTGTTCTCCCCCGCCAAGGGAAACATTCCTTCTGCATCTAATCTGTCTAGACCTGTCAGAATTTTATACACTTCTATGAGGTCCCCTCTCAATCTTCTAAACTCCAGTGTGTACATCCCTAAACTACATAGTCTCTCCTCATAGGTCAATCCCGCCATTCCTGGTATCAGCCTGGTGAATCGCCGCTGCACCCCCTCCATGGCAAGAACATCTTTCCTCAGATGAGGCGACCAAAACTGTACACAGTACTCGAGGTGTGGTCTCACCAGTGCCCTGTACAGCTGCAGCAAGGTATCACTGTTCCTGTATTCCAACCCTTTTGCTATGAAGGCCAGCATACCGTTTGCCTTCTTGACCGCCTGTTGCACCTGCATGCTCGCCTTCAGTGACTGGTGTACAAGAACACCCAGGTCTCTCTGTACTTCCCCCTCTCCCAATTTATTGCCATTTAAATAATAATTTGCCCTCCCGTTCCTGCACCCAAGGTGGATAACTTCGCACTTGTCCACATTATAGTGCATCTGCCATTTATCCGCCCAATCACCCAGTCTGTCCAAATCGCTCTGGAGCTTCCTGGTCTCCTCCTCTGAGCCCACCCCCCCTCCTAGTTTAGTGTCGTCTGCAAATTTGGAAATGCTGCATTCGACTCCCTGATCCAGGTCATTAATATAAATTGTGAACAGCTGGGGACCCAGGACAGATCCCTGTGGTACCCCACTTGTTACTGCCTGCCATTCAGAAAATGAGCCGTTTATTCCAACTCTCTGTTTTCTATCTGACAGCCAGTTCTCTATCCACGTCAATACTTTCCCCTTTATCCCATGAGCTTCAATTTTCCATGCTAATCTTTTATGTGGGACCTTATCGAAGGCCTTTTGGAAGTCCAGGTACACCACATCTACTGGCTCTCCCCCATCTATTTTACCAGTTACTCCCTCAAAAAATTCCAATAGATTAGTCAAGCACGATTTACCCTTTGTAAATCCATGTTGACTCTGTCCTATCCTGTCCCCATTTGCTAAGTGCTCGGCTATTTCATCCTTAATGATGGACTCCAGCATTTTGCCCACAACTGATGTAAGGCTTACAGGTCTGTAATTACCTGCTTTTTCCCTACCCCCCTTTTTGAATAGTGGGGTAACGTTAGCTACCCTCCAATCCATGGGCACTGTTCCCGAGTCTAATGAATTCTGAAAAATCATGCTTAGTGCATCCGCTATCTCTAGGGCCACCTCCTTCAGTACCCTAGGATGCATGTTATCAGGCCCTGGGGATTTGTCCGCCTTCAATCCCTTTAGCTTCCTTAACACCATATCCTTAGAGATATTGATTTGCGTCAGTTCCTCCTTTGCCAATGTCCCTATTTTTCCCGATATCCCAGGGAGGTTTTTTGTGTCTTCCTTCGTAAAGACTGACCCAAAGTATGCATTTAGTTGGTCTGCCATTTCCTTATTTCCCATTATATATTCCCCCGTATCTGACTGCAATGGACCAACTTTGGTTTTCACCAGTCTTTTCCTCTTGATATACTTATAAAAGCTTTTGGAGTTAGTTTTTATATTTTCCGCCAGCTTGCTTTCGTAAGCTATTTTGCCCTTCTTGATTAAGCCCTTTGCCCTCCTTTGCTCTATCTTAAACTGTTCCCAATCTTCCGCTCTGGCGCGTTTTTTGGCTATTTTATACGCCCTATCTTTGGATTTTATGCTGTCTCTAATTTCCCCTGTTATCCACGGTTGAGTCACCTTTTTAGATTTCCTTTTATGCCAGATTGGTATAAACAATTTTTGCAATTTTGTCATTCTATCTTTAAATGCTTGCCATTGTTTAACTACCTCCAGTCCTCCCAGGAACGTTGTCCAATCAGACCTACTCAGTTCCCGTCTAATGGCATCATAATTCCCCTTGTTTAAATTCAGGACCTGAGTCTCTGAGTCAATTTCTTCGCTCTCCATTTCGAGTGAGAAATCGATCATGTTATGATCGCTCTGACCCAAGGGTCCCCGTACAACAAGATTACTAATTAGTCCCTTCTCATTGCACAGTACCCAGTCCAATATAGCCTGTTCCCGAGTTGGTTCCTCGACATATTGATCCAGATAACCATCCCTTAAACACTCAAGGAATTCCTCCTCCTCATTATTTTTACTGATTAGGCTAGTCCAATCTATATGTAAGTTAAAGTCACCTATGATGACAGCTGTGCTCTTATTGCACGCTTCTCTAATTTCCCTCGTGATGCCCTCCCCAACCTCTATTTTACTATTTGGAGGCCTATATACCACTCCTATTAAAGTTTTTCGCCCCTCGCTATTTCTTAGCTCCACCCATATAGATTCTGTATTAACTGAGTTAATATCCTTCCTTTCAATTGCATTTATCCCCTCTTTTACCAGCAATGCTACCCCTCCTCCCTTTCTTTTTTGTCGATCCTTCCTAAATACTGAATACCCCTGTATGTTAAGCTCCCAGCCCTGCTCACCCTGCAACCATGTTTCCGTAATCCCAATTAGATCATAATTATTAACCTCTATTTCCACAGCTAATTCATCTACCTTGTTCCTGATGCTTCTCGCATTAAGGTATAAAACCCTCAGGCTTTTTTTATGCTCACATTTTTTATGAATTAGTTTGGCCCTTTGTTTTTTGTTCCTCTCCTTTTTACCATTTATTTCTGTCTGCCTTTCACTTTCCTCTATTTCACTACATGGGTTTCTAGCCCCCTGCCATACTAGTTTAAATGCTCCCGAACTGCTTTATCAAAATTTACCCCGAGAACATCAGTTCCATCTTTGCACAGGTGTAGACCGTCCCTTTTGTATAGGTCACACCTACCACAAAACTGGTCCCAATGCCTCAAAAATTTAAAACCCTCCCTCTTACACCACTGCTCAAGCCACGTATTTAGCCTAACTATCCTGTTCTCTGTACTCTTACTAGCACGTGGCACTGGTAGTAATCCAGAGATTACTACCTTCGAGGTCCTACTTTTTAGCTTGGCTCCTAACTCCCTAAATTCTACTTGTAGGACCTCTTCCCTTTTTTTAGCTACGTCGTTGGTACCAACATGTATCACGACAACTGGCTGTTCCCCCTCCCCCTCCAGAATGTTCTGCACCCGCGCCGAGACATCCTTGACCCTTGCACCAGGGAGGCAAATTACCATCCTGGAGTCTCGGTCGCGACCACAGAAACTCCTATCTATTCCCCTTACAATCGAATCCCCTATTACTATAGCCCTGCCACTCTTTTTCCCTCCCTTCTTTGCAACAGAGCCAGTCATGGTGCCATGAGCCTGGCTGCTGGTGCCTTCCCCCGATGAGTCATCCCCCCCGACAACAGCACCTAAGGCGGTGAACCTGTTGCTGAGGGAGACAACCCCAGGGGATTCCTGCACTACCTTCCTGCCCTTGCTCTGCCTTTTGGTCACCCATGTACTATCTACTCTGGCCTTAACCTGCGGTGTGACCAACTCACTAAATGTGCTATTCACAACCCTCTCAGAATCGTGGATGCTCCAAAGTGAGTCCATCCGCAGCTCAAGGGCCGTCATGCGGTCCCACATGAGCTGCAGCTGGACACACTTCCCGCACACATGGTTGTCAGGGACACAGGAAGCGTCCATGATTTCCCACATGTTACAGGAGGAGCATGACACAGGTCCGAGCTCTACTGCCATGACTTAACCCTTATATTACTTATTAATTTTCTAGTTTTAGTTTATTTATTGACTTTTGTTTTCCCGAAGCTTACTTAGACCAATGTATACTGTACTCCTCTTATTCCTTTTTAAACTAACCAAATCGCACTAGTTTTAGTTGTACTTTCTAGGAAGGTTTGAGGAAAGTACTTACCAGTTAGTCTTACCTCCCTGGTCTTTCGCTGACTTCCCGGTCTTGTGTCCCCTTGGTCCTACGCCGACTTCCCGCTCCTCCCGGTTCCTGCTCTGCTGAAAAGAAACTGAGACCAAAAAATTTGTGACCTCTGTTTTTAGACTGCTAAAAGACTACTAGGTTAGAGGAGGAGGGCGGGTGGGGGTTCCTACTCTGTAGGAACTCGGGTTTAAGCCACCACCCTCCTTAAATGCCGCTCCAACCAGGTCCGCTCCTCCTTCCCCGCTGCCGACCGCTCTGTGGGAGAAAAAGAAAGAAAGGCTCCTCCTCCGCCGCTGTCGACGCTGGTCTGAGGCCTACCTGAGCCTCGGGGCTCCCTTTATCGACTCGCCGCCGCTCCCGCCGCTCCAACCAGGTCCGCTCCTCCTTCCCCGCTGCCGACCGCTCTGTGGGAGAAAAAGAAAGAAAGGCTCCTCCTCCGCCGCTGTCGACGCTGGTCTGAGGCCTACCTGAGCCTCGGGGCTCCCTTTATCGACTCGCCGCCGCTCCCGCCGCTCCAACCAGGTCCGCTCCTCCTTCCCCGCTGCCGACCGCTCTGTGGGAGAAAAAGAAAGAAAGGCTCCTCCTCCGCCGCTGTCGACGCTGGTCTGATCACTGATGATCATACGCATGATCACTGATTCTACATACGCATGATCACTGATTCTACATACGCATGATCACTGATTCTACATACGCATGATCACTGATTCTACATACGCATGATCACTGATCCTACACATGATCACTGATTCTACATACACATGATCACTGATTCTACATACACATGATCACTGATTCTACATACACATGATCACTGTATGATCATACACATGATCACTGATTCTACATACACATGATCACTGATTCTACATACACATGATCACTGATTCTACATACACATGATCACTGATCATACACATGATCACTGATTCTACATACACATGATCACTGATTCTACATACACATGATCACTGATTCTACATACACATGATCACTGATTCTACATACACATGATCACTAATTCTACATACACATGATCACTGATCATACACATGATCACTGATTCTACATACACATGATCACTGATGCTACATCCGCATGATCACTGATTCTACATACGCATGATCACTGAGGATCATACGCACGATCACTGACGCTCCTACGCACGATCACTGATTCTACATACGCATGTTCACTGATTCTACATACGCATGATCACTGATTCTACATACGCATGATCACTGATCCTACACATGATCACTGATGATCATACACATGGTCACTGATTCTACATACACATGATCACTGATTCTACATATGCATGATCACTTATGCTACATACACATGATCACTGATGATCATACACCTGATCACTGATGATCATACACATGGTCACTGATTCTACATACACATGATCACTGATTCTACATACGCATGATCACTGATTCTACATACGCATGATCACTGATTCTACATACGCATGATCACTGATTCTACATACGCATGATCACTGATCATACACATGATCACTGATTCTACATACACATGATCACTAATTCTACATACACATGATAACTAATTCTACATACACATGATCACTGATCATACACATGATCACTGATTCTACATACACATGGTCACTGATGATCATACACATGATCACTGATTCTACATACACATGATCACTGATTCTACATACACATGATCACTGATCATACACAGGATCACTGATCATACACAGGATCACTGATGATCATACACATGATCACTGATGATCATACACATGATAACTAATTCTACATACACATGATCATACACATGATCACTGATTCTACATACACATGATCACTGATGATCATACACATGATCACTGATGCTACATACACATGATCACTGATGCTACATACACATGATCACTGATGCTACATACACATGATCACTGATGCTACATACACATGATCACTGATGCTACATACACATGATCACTGATTCTACATACACATGATCACTGATTCTACATACACATCACTGATTCATCATACGCATGATCACTGATTCTACATACGCATGATCACTGATTCTACATACGCATGATCACTGATCCTACACATGATCACTGATGATCATACACATGATCACTGATTCTACATACACATGATCACTGATTCTACATACACATGATCACTGATTCTACATACACATGATCACTGATTCTACATACACATGATCACTGATTCTACATACACATGATCACTGATTCTACATACACATGATCACTGATTCTACATACACATGATCGCTGATGATCATACACATGATCGCTGATTCTACATACACAGGATCGCTGATTCTACATACACATGATCGCTGATCATACACATGATCGCTGATTCTACATACACATGTTCACTGATTCTACATACGCATGTTCACTGATTCTACATACGCATGTTCACTGATTCTATATACGCATGATCACTGATGCTGCATACGCATGATCACTGATTCTACATACGCATGATCACTGATGATCATACGCATGATCACTGATTCTACATACGCATGTTCACTGATTCTACATACGCATGATCACTGATTCTACATACGCATGTTCACTGATTCTACATACGCATGTTCACTGATTCTACATACGCATGATCACTGATGCTACATACGCATGATCACTGATGCTACATACGCATGATCACTGATTCTACATACGCATGATCACTGATGATCATACGCATGATCACTGATGATCATACGCATGATCACTGATGATCATACGCATGATCACTGATTCTACATACACATGATCACTGATTCTACATACACATGATCACTGATTCTACATACACATGATCACTGATTCTACATACACATGATCACTGATCCTACGCACGATCACTGACGATCCTACGCACGATCACTGATTCTACATACGCATGTTCACTGATTCTACAAACGCATGATCACTGATTCTACATACGCATGATCACTGATCCTACACATGATCACTGACGATCCTACGCACGATCACTGATTCTACATACGCATGTTCACTGATTCTACAAACGCATGATCACTGATTCTACATACGCATGATCACTGATCCTACACCATGATCACTGATGATCATACACATGATCACTGATTCTACATACACATGATCACTGATTCTACATATGCATGATCACTGATTCTACATATGCATGATCACTGATGCTACATACGCATGATCACTGATGATCATACACCTGATCACTGATGATCATACACCTGATCACTGATGATCATACACCTGATCACTGATGATCATACACATGATCACTGATTCTACATACGCATGATCACTGATTCTACATACACATGATCACTGATTCTACATACACATGATCACTGATTCTACATACACATGATCACTGATTCTACATACACATCACTGATTCATCATACGCATGATCACTGATGATCATACGCATGATCACTGATGATCATACGCATGATCACTGATTCTACATACGCATGATCACTGATTCTACATACGCATGATCACTGATTCTACATACGCATGATCACTGATCCTACATACGCATGATCACTGATCCTACACATGATCACTGATCATACACATGATCACTGATTCTACATACACATGATCACTGATCCTACGCACGATCACTGACGATCCTACGCACGATCACTGATTCTACATACGCATGATCACTGATTCTACATACGCATGATCACTGATTCTACATTCGCATGATCACTGATTCTACATTCGCATGATCACTGATTCTACATACGCATGATCACTGATCCTACACATGATCACTGATGATCATACACATGGTCACTGATTCTACATACACATGTTCACTGATTCTACATACACATGTTCACTGATTCTACATACACATGATCACTGATGCTACATACATATGATCACTGATGCTACATACACATGATCACTGATGCTACATACGCATGATCACTGATGCTACATACGCATGTTCACTGATTCTACATATGCATGATCACTGATTCTACATACGCATGTTCACTGATGCTACATACGCATGATCATTGATTCTACATACGCATGATCACTGATGATCATACACATGATCACTGATGATCATACACATGATCACTGATGATCATACACATGTTCACTGATGATCATACACATGTTCACTGATTCTTCATACACATGATCACTGATTCTACATACACATGATCACTGATTCTACATACACATGATCACTGATTCTACATACACATGATCACTGATTCTACATACACATGATCACTGATTCTACATACACATGATCACTGTATGATCATACACATGATAAGTGAATCTACATACACATGATCACTGATGATCACACACATGATCACTGATTCTACATACACATGATCACTAATTCTACATACACATGATCACTGATCATACACATGATCACTGATTCGACATACGCATGATCACTGATTCTACATACGCATGAACAATGATCCTACACATGATCGCTGATGATCACACACATGATCGCTGATTCTACATACACATGATCACTGATTCTGCATACACATGATCACTGATTCTACATACACATGATCACTGATTCTACATACACATGATCACTGATTCTACATACACATGATCAATGATTCTACATACACATGATCACTGATTCTACATACACATGATCACTGATTCTACATACACATGATCACTGATTCTACATACACATGGTCACTGATGATCATACACATGATCACTGATTCTACATACACATGATCACTGATTCTACATACACATGATCACTGATCATACACAGGATCACTGATTCTACATACGCATGATCACTGATTCTACATACGCATGATCACTGATTCTACATACGCATGATCACTGATCCTACACATGATCACTGATGATCATACACATGATCACTGATTCTACATACACATGTTCACTGATTCTACATACACATGTTCACTGATTCTACATACACATGTTCACTGATTCTACATACACATGATCGCTGATTCTACATACACATGATCACTGATTCTACATACACATGTTCACTGATTCTACATACGCATGATCACTGATTCTACATACGCATGATCACTGATTCTACATACACATGATCACTGATTCTACACATGATCACTGATGATCATACACATGATCACTGATCATACACATGATCGCTGATTCTACACATGATCGCTGATTCTACATACACATGATCACTGATCATACACATGATCACTGATCATACACATGATCGCTGATTCTACACATGATCACTGATTCTACATACACATGATCACTGATTCATCATACACATGATCGCTGATTCTACATACACATGATCACTGATTCTACATACACATGATCGCTGATTCTACATACACATGATCACTGATGCTACATACACATGATCGCTGATGCTACATACACATGATCGCTGATGCTACATACACATGATCACTGATTCTACAGACACATGATCACTGGTTCTACATACACATGATCACTGATTCTACATACACATGGTCACTGATGATCATACACATGATCACTGATTCTACCCCACACCCCTCACTGTAACACTGATATACTTCACACCCCTCACTGTGCCACTGATATACCCCACACCCCTCACTGTAACACTGATATACTTCACACCCCTCACTGTAACACTGATATACCCCACACCCCTCACTGTAACACTGATATACCCCACACCCCTCACTGTAACACTGACATACCCCACACCCCTCACTGTAACACTGATATACCCCACACCCCTCACTGTAACACTGATATACCCCACACCCCTCACTGTACCACTGATATACCCCACACCCCTCACTGTAACACTGATATACCCCACACCCCTCACTGTAACACTGATATACCCCACACCCCTCACTGTAACACTGACATACCCCACAACCCTCACTGTAAATCTGATATACCCCACACCCCTCACTGTAACACTGACATACCCCACACCCCTCACTGTAAATCTGATATACCCCACACCCCTCACTGTAACACTGACATACCCCACAACCCTCACTGTAACACTGACATACCCCACACCCCTCACTGTAAATCTGATATACCCCACACCCCTCACTGTAACACTGATATACCCCACACCCCTCACTGTAACACTGACATACCCCACAACCCTCACTGTAACACTGACATACCCCACGCCCCTCACTGTAACACTGACATACCCCACGCCCCTCACTGTAACACTGACATACCCCACGCCCCTCACTGTAACACTGACATACCCCACGCCCCTCACTGTAACACTGACATACCCCACGCCCCTCACTGTAACACTGATATACCCCACGCCCCTCACTGCAACACAGATATACCCCACGCCCCTCACTGCAACACAGATATACCCCACGCCCCTCACTGCAACACAGATATACCCCACGCCCCTCACTGTAACACTGATATACCCCACACCCCTCACTGTAACACTGACATACCCTACACCCCTCACTGTAACACTGATATACCCCACACCCCTCACTGTAACACTGATATACCCTACACCCCTCACTTTAACACTGATATACCCCACACCCCTCACTGTAACACTGATATACCCCACACCCCTCACTGTAACACTGATATACCCCACACCCCTCACTGTAACACTGATATACCCCACACCCCTCACTGTAACTGATATACCCCACACCCCTCACTGTAACACTGATATACCCCACACCCCTCGCTGTAACACTGACATACCGCACACCCCTCGCTGTAACACCGATATACCCCACACCCCTCACTAACACCGATATACTCCACACCCCTCACTGTAACACTGATATACCCCACACCCCTCACTGTAACACTGATATACCCCACACCCCTCACTGTAACACTGATATACCCCACACCCCTCACTGTAACACTGATATACCCCACACCCCTCACTGTAACACTGATATACCCCACACCCCTCACTTAACACCGATATACTCCACACCCTCACTGTAACACTGATATACCCCACACCCCTCACTGTAACACTGATATACCCCACACCCCTCACTGTAACTGATATACCCCACACCCCTCACTGTAACACTGATATACCCACACCCCTCACTGTAACACTGATATACCCCACACCCCTCACTGTAACACTGATATACCCCACACCCCTCACTGTAACACTGATATACCCCACACCCCTCACTGTAACACTGATATACCCCACACCCCTCACTGTAACACTGATATACCCCACACCCCTCACTAACACCGATATACTCCACACACCTCACTGTAACACTGATATACCCCACACCCCTCACTGTAACTGATATACCCCACACCCCTCACTGTAACTGATATACCCCACACCCCTCACTGTAACACTGATATACCCCACACCCCTCACTGTAACACTGATATACCCCACACCCCTCACTGTAACACTGATATACCCCACACCCCTCACTGTAACACTGATATACCCCACACCCCTCACTGTAACACTGATATACCCCACACCCCTCACTGTAACACTGATATACCCCACACCCCTCACTGTAACACTGATATACCCCACACCCCTCACTGTAACACTGATATACCCCACACCCCTCACTGTAACACTGATATACCCCACACCCCTCACTGTAACACTGATATACCCCACACCCCTCACTGTAACACTGATATACCCCACACCCCTCACTGTAACACTGATATACCCACACCCCTCACTGTAACACTGATATACCCCACACCCCTCACTGTAACACTGATATACCCCACACCCCTCACTGTAACACTGATATACCCCACACCCCTCACTGTAACACTGATATACCCCACACCCCTCACTGTAACACTGATATACCCCACACCCCTCACTGTAACACTGATATACCCCACACCCCTCACTGTAACACTGATATACCCCACACCCCTCACTGTAACACTGATATACCCCACACCCCTCACTGTAACACTGATATACCCCACACCCCTCACTGTACACTGATATACCCCACACCCCTCACTGTAACACTGATATACCCCACACCCCTCACTGTAACACTGATATACCCCACACCCCTCACTGTAACACTGATATACCCCACACCCCTCACTGTAACACTGATATACCCCACACCCCTCACTGTAACACTGATATACCCCACACCCCTCACTGTAACACTGATATACCCCACACCCCTCACTGTAACACTGATATACCCCACACCCCTCACTGTAACACTGATATACCCCACACCCCTCACTGTAACACTGATATACCGCACACCCCTCGCTGCAACACCGATATACCCCACACCCCTCACTAACACCGATATACTCCACACCCCTCACTGTAACACTGATATACCCCACACCCCTCACTGTAACTGATATACCCCACACCCCTCACTGTAACACTGATATACCCCACACCCCTCACTAACACTGATATACCCCACACCCCTCGCTGTAACACTGATATACCCCACACCCCTCACTGTAACACTGATATACCCCACACCCCTCACTGTAACACTGATATACCCCACACTCCTCACTGTAACACTGATATACCCCACACCCCTCACTGTAACACTGATATACCCCGCACCCCTCACTGTAACACTGATATACCCCGCACCCCTCACTGTAACACTGATATACCCCGCACCCCTCACTGTAACACTGATATACCCACACCCCTCGCTGTAACACTGATATACCCCACACCCCTCGCTGTAACACTGATATACCCCACACCCCTCACTGTAACACTGATATACCCCACACCCCTCACTGTAACACTGATATACCCCACACCCCTCACTGTAACACTGATATACCCCACACCCCTCACTGTAACACTGATATACCCCACACCCCTCACTGTAACACTGATATACCCCACACCCCTCACTGTAACACTGATATACCCCACACCCCTCACTGTAACACTGATATACCCCACACCCCTCACTGTAACACTGATATACCCCACACCCCTCACTGTAACACTGATATACCCCACACCCTCACTGTAACACTGATATACCCCACACCCCTCACTGTAACACTGATATACCCCACACCCCTCACTGTAACACTGATATACCCCACACCCCTCACTGTAACACTGATATACCCCACACCCCTCACTGTAACACTGATATACCCCACACCCTCACTGTAACACTGATATACCCCACACCCCTCACTGTAACACTGATATACCCCACACCCCTCACTGTAACACTGATATACCCCACACCCCTCACTGTAACACTGATATACCCCACACCCCTCACTGTAACACTGACATACCCTACACCCCTCACTGTAACACTGATATACCCCACACCCCTCACTGTAAAACTGATATATCCCACACCCCTCACTAACACTGATATACCCCACACCCCTCACTGTAACACTGATATACCCCACACCCCTCACTGTAACACTGATATACCCCACTCCCCTCACTGTAACACTGATATACCCCACACCCCTCTCTGTAACACTGATATACCCCGCACCCCTCACTGATATACCCCAATCACCTCACTATAACACACTGATATACCCCACACCCCTCACTGTAACACTGATATACCGCACACCCCTCGCTGCAACACCGATATACCCCACACCCCTCACTAACACCGATATACTCCACACCCCTCACTGTAACACTGATATACCCCACACCCCTCACTGTAACTGATATACCCCACACCCCTCACTGTAACACTCTGATATACCCCACACCTCTCACTGTAATACTGATATAGCCCACACCCCTCACTGTAACACTGATATAACCCACACCCCTCACTGTAACACTGATATACCCCACACCCCTCACTGTAACACTGATATACCCCACACCCCTCACTGTAACACTGATATACCCCACACACCTCACTGTTACACTGATATACCCCACAGCCCTCACTGTAACACTGAAATACCCCACACCCCTCACTAACACTGATATACCCCACACCCCTCACTGTAACACTGATATACCCCACTCCCCTCACTGTAACACTGATATACCCCACACCCCTCTCTGTAACACTGATATACCCCACACCCCTCAGTGTAACACTGATATACCTCACACCCCTCACTGTAACACTGATATACCCCACACCCCTCACTGTAACTCTGATATACCCCGCACCCCTCACTGATATACCCCAATCACCTCACTATAACACACTGATATACCCCACACCCCTCACTGTAACATGGATATACTCCACACCCCTCACTGTAACACTGATATACCCCACACCCCTCACTGTAACACTGATATACCCCACACCCCTCACTGTAACACTGATATACCCCACACCCCTCACTGTAACACTGATATACCCCACACACCTCACTGTAACACTGATATAACCCACACCCCTCACTGTAACACTGATATACCCCACACCCCTCACTGTAACACTGATATACCCCACACCCCTCACTGTAACTGATATAGCCCACACCCCTCACTGTAACACTGATATACCCACACCCCTCACTGTAACACTGATATACCCCACACCCCTCACTGTAACACTGATATACCCCACACCCCTCACTGTAACACTGATATACCCCACACCCCTCACTGTAACACTGATATACCCCACACCCCTCACTGTAACACTGATATACCCCACACCCCTCACTGTAACACTGATATACCCCACACCCCTCACTGTAACACTGATATACCCCACACCCCTCACTGTAACACTGACATACCCCACACCCCTCACTGTAACACTGACATACCCCACGCCCCTCACTGTAACACTGACATACCCCACGCCCCTCACTGTAACACTGACATACCCCACGCCCCTCACTGTAACACTGACATACCCCACGCCCCTCACTGTAACACTGACATACCCCACGCCCCTCACTGTAACACTGATATACCCCACGCCCCTCACTGCAACACAGATATACCCCACGCCCCTCACTGCAACACAGATATACCCCACGCCCCTCACTGCAACACAGATATACCCCACGCCCCTCACTGCAACACTGATATACCCCACGCCCCTCACTGTAACGCTGATATACCTCACACCCCTCACTGTAACGCTGATATACCTCACACCCCTCACTGTAACACTGATATACCCCACGCCCCTCACTCTAACACTGATATACCCCACGCCCCTCCCTGTAACGCTGATATACCTCACACCCCTCACTGTAACGCTGATATACCTCACACCCCTCACTGTAACACTGATATACCCCACACCCCTCACTGTAACACTGATATACCCCACACCCCTCACTGTAACACTGATATACCCCACACCCCTCACTGTAACACTGACATACCCCACACCCCTCACTGTAACACTGATATACCACACACCCCTCACTGTAACACTGATATACCTCACACCCCTCACTGTAACGCTGATATACCCCATACCCCTCACTGTAACGCCGATCCTCCTACGCACGACCGCCGATCCTCCTACGCACGACCGCCGATCCTCCTGCGCACGACCGCCGATCCTCCTACGCACGACCGCCGATCCTCCTGCGCACGACCGCCGATCCTCCTACGCACGACCGCCGATCCTCCTACGCACGACCGCCGATCCTCCTGCGCACGACCGCCGATCCTCCTGCGCACGACCGCCGATCCTCCTACGCACGATGCACATTTTCACACATTATACTCTATTTGCCAGATCTTTGCCCACTCACTTAACCTATTTATATACCTTTGTATCCTCCATATGTCATCTTCACAATTTACTTTCCTACCTATCTTTTTGTCATCAGAAAATTTAGCAACCATACCTTCGGTCCCTTCATCCAAGTCATTGATATAAATTTTTAAATTTTAAGGCCCCAGCATTATCCCTGTGGCACACTACACATTACATTTTGCCAACCAGAAAATGAACCATTTATGCCTACACTGTTTCCTGTTAGCTAGACAATCTTCTATCCATGCCAATATGTTACCCCCTACACCATGAGCTTTTATTTTCCGAAATAACCTTTGATGTGGCACCTTATCAAATGCCTTCTGGAAATCTAAGTACAGTACATCCACCGGTTCCCCTTTATCCACAGCACATGTTACTGCCTCAAAGAACTCCAATAAATTGGTTCAACATGATTTCCCTTTCACAAAACCATGCTGACTCTTCCTGATCACCTTGAACTTTTACAAGTGCCCTGCTATAATGTCTTTAATAATAGTTTCTAGCATCTTCCCTGAGACTGGTGTTAAGCTAACTGGCCTGTAGTTTCCTGCTTTCTGTCTCCCTCCCTTTTTGAATAAAGGAGTTACAATCGCTATTTTCTAATCGAATGGAACCTTCCCCGAATCTAGGGAATTTTGGAAAATTAAAACCAACGCATCAACTATCTCACTAGCTACTTCTTTTAAGACCCTAGGATGAAGTCCATCAGGACCCGAGGACTTGTCAGCCCGCATCTCCAACAATTTCCTCAGTACCACTTCCCTGGTGATTGTAATTTTCTTGACTTCCTCCCTCCCTTCCATTTCCTCATTTACAGCTGTTTCTGGGATGTTACTTGTATCCTCTATAGTGAAGACCGATGCAAAATACCTGTTCAATTCAACTGCCATCTCCTTATTTTCCATTATTAATTCCCCAGACTCATTTATTATAGGACCAACGCTCCCTTTGTTAACTCTTCTCTTTTTAGAATATCTATAGAAACTCTTACTATCTGTTTTTATATTTCTAGCTAGCTTTCTCTCGTACTCTCATTTTTCTCTCCTTATTAATCTTTTAGTAATTCTTTGCTGTTTGTTTATATTCTGTCCAATCTTCTGACCTGCCACCCATCTTTTCACCATTATATGCTTTTTCATTAAGTTTGATTCTATCTTTAACTTAGTTAACCACAGATGGTGGGTCCTCCTCTTGGAATTTTTCTTTCTCGTTGGAATGGATCTATTCTGTGTATTCTGAAATATCCCATTAAATGTCTGCCACTGCAGCTCTATTGACCTATCGCTTACTCTAGTTTGCCAGTTCACTTTAGCTAGCTCTGCTATCATGCCCTTGTTGAGGCTTCCGCGAAACACGAATGGAGGATGAATCTATAGGTGGAAAACAAGAAACTTTTATTCACTGCAAAGCAAAACAAAATGTCTGAGAAAGCTGCTCCCAGAATTCCCTGGGTAAACTCGCAGAATTCTCTGGGTAAAACCTGAGGCCCCGCCCCCTTCTGCCTCAAAAGGGAAGGGGCTGGAAATTTGTCCACAGACGGAACAGTGGATTATGCCCGTTTTAGGTGGCAATCCGCCACACACTCATAATTGCCCTTATTTAAGTTAAAAAAACTAGTCTTGGACCAAATCTTCTCTCCCTCAAACTGAATGTAAAATTCAATCATATTCTGATCGCTGCGACCTAGGGGCACCTTCACTATGTGGTCATTAATTAATCTGATCTTGTTTCACAATACCAGGTCTACTATAGCCTGCTCTCTGGTTGGCTCCAGAACGTGTTGTTCTAAGAAACTGTCCCAAAAACATTCTATGAACTCCTCATCTAGGCTACCTTTGCCCATCTGATTTTTCCATCTATATGTAGATTAAAATCCCCCATGATTATTGCCGTACCTTACTGTCAAGCTCCCATTATTTCTTCCTTTATACTCCATCCTACCGTGTGGTTACTGTTAGGGGGCCTGTACACCACTTCCACAAGTGACTTCTTGCCTTCATCATTTCTCATCTCTACCCAAACCGCTTCTACATCCTGGTTTCCTGAACTTAAGTCATCCCTCTATTGCGCTAATACCATTATTAATTTACAGAGCCACCCCTCCACTTTTTCCTAAATATCATGTACCCTTCAATATTCAGGTCCCAATGTTTGTCATCCTGCAGCCATGTCTCTGTAATGGCTATCAGATTGTATTATTTAATTCTATTTGTGCCATCAGTTCATCTGTTTTGTTTCGAATGCTACGTGCATTCAGATACAGAGCCTTTAGTTTTGTCCTTTTATTATTTTTGTAACCTTTTGCCTTATCTGTTGATTTACTCTTAGATTTGTACTCTCTATCCCTTCCCGTCACGGTCTGTTTATCATTTCCCATATTAATACCTTTCTCTCTTGCCTTGTTTCTACTCTTTCATTTACCACATCTTCCCAGATTTGATCCCTGGCACCCAATATTTAGTTGAAAGCCCTCTCTACCGCCCTAGTTATATGACTCGCCAGAACACTGGCCCCAGCACGGTTCAGGTGAAGACCAACCCAACGGTACAGATCTCACTTTCCCCAGTACTGGTGCTAGTGCCCCAGGAAGCAAAACCAATTTCTCCCATACCAGTCTTTGAGTTACGCATTCATCTCTCTAAATTGATGGAACAGGGTAGAGGGAGCTTTACTCTGTATCTAACCCGTGCTGTACCTGCCCTGCGAGTGTGTGATGGGACAGTGCAGAGGGAGCTTTACTCTGTATCTAACCCGTGCTGTATCTGCCCTGGGAGTGTTTGATGGGTCTTTGTAGGAGGAGCTTTACTCTGTATCTAACCCGTGCTGTACCTGCCCTGGGGGTGTTTAATGGGTCTTTGTAGAGGGAGCTTTACTTTGCATCAATCCCTGTGCTGTACCTGCCCTGGGAGTGTTCGATTGGTCTTTGTAGAAGGAGCTTTACTCTGTACATAACCCGTGCACTACCTGCCCTGTGAGTATTTAATGCGACAGTGATGAGGGAGCTTTACTCTATCAAAACAATGCTGTACATGCCATGGGGCTGTTTGATGGCACAATGTGAAGGGAGCTTTACTCTGTATCCAACCCGGGCTGTACCTGCCCTGGAAATGTTTGATGTCAGTGTCCAGCAAGATTTACTCTACATCTAAACTGTTCTGTAACTGCCCTGGAGGTTTTTGATAGGACAGTGTAAAGGGAGCTTTACTCTGTACCTAACCCATGCACTACTTGCCCTGTGAGTGTTTCATGGGACAGTGTCGAGGGAGCTTTATTCTATATCTAACCATTGCAGTACCTGTCCTGGGAGTGTATGATGGGATTCTGTGGAGGGATCTTTACTCTGTATCTAACCTGTGCTGTACCTGCCCTGGGACTGTTTGATGGGGCAGTGTAGAGGGAACTCTATTCTATATCTAACCATTGTTGTATCTGCACTTGGTGTGTTTGATGGCACAATGTATAGTGAGCTATACTCTGTATCTAACCTGGGAATGTTTGTTGGAACAGGATAGAGGGGTCTTTACTCTGCATCTAACCCGTGCTGTTCCAGACCTGGGAGTGTTTGATGTGATAGTGTACAGGGAGCTTTACTCAGTATCTAACCCGTGCTGTACCTGCCCTGGGAGTGTTTGATGGGTCCTTTTAGAATGATCTTTACTCTGCAGCTAAACTGTGATATACCTGCCCTGGCAAGTATTGAAACAACAGTGTAGAGGGAGCTTTACTCAGTATCTAACCCGTGCTGTATCTGCCCTGGGAGTCATTGATGGGAAAGTGTAGAGGCAGATTTACTCTGTATGTTACTTGTACTGTACCTGACATGTGAGTGTTTGATGGGACAGTGTAGCGGGAGCTTTACTCTGTATCGAAACCGTACTGTTCCTGCCCTGGGCGTGTTTGATGGGACAGTGTAGAGGGAGCTTTACTCTGCATCTAACCCGTGCTGTTCCAGACCTGGGAGTGTTTGATGTGATAGTATACAGGGAGCTTTACTCAGTATCTAACCCGTGCTGTAGCTGCCCTGGGAGTCATTGATGGGAAAGTGTAGAGGCAGATTTACTCTGTATGTTACTTGTACTGTACCTGACATGTGAGTGTTTGATGGGACAGTGTAGCGGGAGCTTTACTCTGTATCTAAACCGTACTGTTCCTGCCCTGGGCGTGTTTGATGGGACAGTGTAGGGGGAGCTTTACTCTGCATCTAACTTGTGCTGTAGCTGCCTGGGAATGCTTGTTGGGACAGTGTAGAGAGAGCTTTACTCTATATGTAACCCGTGCTGTACGTGACCTGGGATTGTTTCATGGCATTATGTGGAGGGAGCATTACTCTGTATCTAACCCGTACTCAACCTGCCCTGGGAGTATGTGTTGGGACAGTGTAGAGGAAGGTTTACTCTGTATTGAAACCTTGCTGTACCTGCCCTGGGAGTGCAAAAACGGACAGTGGATTGTGCGCTTTACTCTATATCTAACACATGCTGTACCTAACCTGCGAGTGTTTGATGGGACAGTGTAGTGGGAGCCTTATAACTCTTTATAACGTTAGAATCATTAATAATCATTGACAAAAGGTGTACAACGGGTTATTCAGGAATATAATGATTTATAAAGGGTCATGTCCCTTTATCATATTTTGCATCACTTTGTACCCCATTCAAATCCCTTTATAATCCTTTGTCAATCATTATAACAATTTATAAGCCTTTGTCGATCATTACCACCCTTTATATTCCTTAACCATTCATCATAACACTTTATATTCTATTATCAAACTTTATATATTATAATACTTTATATTCATTTATAATAATTTATAACGCAGCATAATCCTTTATAACCCTTTATAAAGCGTCAGGATACAGCGTAGGGTTAATGGGTAGGGTACTCAAATTGGCAGGATGTGACTCGTGGTGTCCGGCAGGGCTGTGATTTGGGATCTCAGCTATTCACAATATTTATTAATGACTTAGGTGATGTCATAGAAAGTCATATGTCCAAATGTGCCGATGACACAAAGATCGGCAGCATTGTAGGTGAAACCATCAAATTACAAAGGGATATTGACAGATTAAGGGAATGGGCAAAACTATGGCAAATGGATTTCAATGTAAGCAAATGTGAGGTCAATCACTTTGGACCCTAAAAGGATAGAACAGGTTACTTTCTAAATGGTGAAAAGCTAAAAAGAGTGGATGTCCAAATAGACTTGGGTGGTCCAGGTACATAGATCATTAAAATGTCATGGACAGGTACAGAAAATAATCAAAAAGGCTCATGGAATGCTGGTCTTTATATCTAAAGGACTAGATTACAAGGGGTAGAAGTTATTCTGCAGCTATACAAAACCCTGGTTAGACCACACCTGGAGTACTGTGAGCAGTTCTGGGCACCACACCTTAGGAAGGATATATTGGCCTTGGAGGGAGTGCAGCGCTGGTTTACCAGAATGATACCTGGACTGCAAGTGTTAAATTACGAGGAGAGATTACACAAATTAGGGTTCTATTCCCTAGAATTTAGAAGGTTAAGGGGTGATCTGAGCGAAGTTTTCAGGATATTAAGGGGAACAGATAGAGCAGATAGCAAGAAACTATCTCCATTGGTGGGGATACTGGGACTGGAGGCACAGTCTAAGAAATAGAGGCAGTCCTTTCAGGAGTGAAATTAGGAAACACTTCGACACACAAAGTGGGAGAAATTTGGAACTCGCTTCCACAAACGGAAGTGGATGCTAGATACATTGTTAATTTTAAATGGGAGATTTATTGCTTTTTGTTAACCAAAGGTATGAAGGGATATGGGCCAAAGGTGGGTTTATGGAGTTAGATCGCAGATCAGTCAATGATCTCGTTGAATGGGGCAACAGGCTCGAGGGGCTGAATGGCCGAATCCACTTCCTATGTTCCTCAGTGTAGGATCCGTTGAGTTGATAGCCCTCCCCAAATGCATTACCTCGCACTTCTCCGGATTGAATTCCATTTGTCACAATCTTCCTGCATGTAGCATGAGTTATACACAGAGTAAAGCTCCCTTTACACTACCCAATCAAACAGTCCAAGGGCAGGTACAGCACGGGTTAGATAGAGAGATACAGAGTAAAGCTCCCTTGACACTGCCCAATCAAACAGTCCAAGGGCAGGTATAGCACGGGTTAGATAGAGAGATACAGAGTAAAGCTCCCTTTACACTGCCCAATCAAACAGTCCAAGGGCAGGTATAGCACGGGTGAGATAGAGAGATACAGAGTAAAGCTCCCTTGACACTGCCCAATCAAACAGTCCAAGAGCAGGTACAGCACGGGTTAGATAGAGAGATACAGAGTAAAGCTCCCTTTACACTGCCCAATCAAACAGTCCAAGGGCAGGTATAGCACGGGTTAGATAGAGAGATACAGAGTAAAGCTCCTTTTACACTGCCCAATCAAACAGTCCAAGGGCATGTATAGCACAGGTTAGATAGAGAGATACACAGTAAAGCTCCCTTTACCCTGCCCAATCAAACAGTCCAAGGGCAGGTATACACCGGTTAGATAGAGAGATACAGAGTAAAGCTCCCTTTACACTGCTCAATCAAACAGTCCAAGGGCAGGTATAGCACGGGTTAGATAGAGAGATACAGAATAAAGCTCCCTTTACACTGCCCAATCAAATAGTCCAAGGGCACGAACAGCACGGGTTAGATAGAGAGATACAGAGTAAAGCTCCCTTTACGCTGTCCACTCAAACACTCGCAGAGCAGGTACAGCGTGGGTGACATGCAAAGCTCCCTCTAATACAGCATGTGCAGCGTACAGCTCCCTTGACACTACCCAATGAAGCACAACCAGCTCGGGTACAGCATGGGGTCAATACAGAATAAAGATCCCTCTACATGCAAGTGTCAAACTCTCCCGGGTGAGGTACGGGCAAGGTTTATCTCCGAGTTAAGCTCCGCTCAACTTGCCACATCAAAGGCCGAGCCTGACGGCAGATGTCGACCAGCTCCCAGTATCTGGTTAGACTCTCACCTCAGCAAAATCCTGGACTGATGGGATTCTCAGTAAAGTTCCTCACTTTTCCAATCATTGTTGAACCTTCCCGTTTTATCCAGTCTCCGACACGGGGGTCTCGATCCCACCAGATCTGCTCTGTGAACCCAGCGACATTTCTCCAGTCCCAGTCAGTGAGGCGATGATTCGACTTCTCTCTCTCCACCTTCCTGAGATATTGCTCACTCCCAGAGACTGTCAATAGAAAAATGATTCATATTAATCCCAGAATACAGGGGAAGCATTTTTGTGACCATAATTACATTCAATTTGATTATTTTTGCAATTAAGCAGTGTGTTTGAATTACTAACTTTAATATTGAATAGTTCTTTTCTGTCCATTGCCCTGTTTATTGGGACTAAACTCACCCCCAGTGTCAGCTGTCACTCCAGCTCCTCCCACACTGACATCCCACTGATGGGCCGTAACCAGGGGAAGGGCCCTGTCTCCAGGTGACATCACACAGCAGCCAGGAACGATGTCACAAAGCGGCCGGAGCCCCTCCCACTCGAGGTGTCACAGGGTCACATTGACCAGGCTCTGCTCCTGGTGTGCAGTCTCACTGGGCATGAACACAGGGTGTACAATCAGCCCCGTCTCCGGGAATGAACCGGGATCCTGCCCTACATCTCTCCCGAGTTTTATTTCCATCGGTGTAAAATGGGTGGCTGATTCACAATTACCCAGATTGTACTATAGCACCTACTAAATGTCAAACTCTACCCCAGTATTTCTTTCCTTCTCTACATATCTGCTCCCTCACTGTCTCTACCTCTCTCTCTCTCTCTCTCTCTCTCTCGTGAGGGAAGCGTCTGGGGCTGGGATCATACTGTGCGGAAAGGATCAGAATATCAGTCAGCCTCTCTTCCCGCTCCCACATAGTTACCTCTGGTGTCCCCCAAGGATCTCTCCTTTGCCCCCTCCTATTTCTCATCTACATGTTGCCCCTTGTTGACATCATCCAGAAACACAGTCAGTTTGCACATGGACGCTGACGACACCCAGCTCTACCTCACTACCTTTCTCTCGACCCCTCCACGGTGACTAAATTGTCTGACTACTTGACCGACATGAGCAAAAGTTTCTCCAAGTAAATATTGGGAAGACAGAAGCCATTGTTTTCGGTCCTTGCCAACAACACCGTTCCCAAGCCACAGACTCAATCCCTCTCCCTAACATCTGTCTGAGGCTGAACCACACTGTTCACAACATTGGTGTCATATTTGACCCTGAAATGAGCCTCCGACCACATATCCACAGCATAACAAAGGCCGCCTACTTCCACCTCCGTAACATCGCCCGTCTCCACCCTTGCCTCCTCTCATCCGCTGCTGAAACCCTCATCCATGCCTTTGTTACTTCGAGACTTGACTATTCCAACGCACTCCTGGCTGGCCTCCCACATTCCACCCTATGGAAACTTGAGGTCAACCAAAACTCGGCTGCCCGTGTCCTAACTCGCACCAAGTCCCGTTCACCCATCTCCCCTGTGCTCGCTGACCGACACTGGCTCCCGGTTAAGCAGCACCTCGATTTCAAAATTCTCATCCTTGTTTTCAAATCCCTCCATGGCCTCGCCCCTTCCTATCTCTAATCTCCTTCAGCCCCACAACCGCCCTTCTGTTGCCGAGGCCCTAAATTCTGGAATTCCCAGCCTAAACCTCTCCGCCTCGCTACTTCCCTTTCCTCCTTGAAGACGCTCATTAAAACCTTCCACTTTGACCAAGCTTTTAGTCACCTGTCCGAATTTATCCTTCTGTGGCTCAATGTCAAAATTGTTTATCTTAAAATACTCCTGTGAGGCAGCTTGGGACGCTTTACGACGTTAAAGGCGCTATTTAAATACAAGTTATTGTTGTTGTACATCTCTGGCTCTATAGAATCATAGAATGGATACAGCACAGAAGGAGGCCTTACGGCCCATCGAGCCCATGCCAGCTCTCTGCAAGAGCAATTCAGCAAGTCTCACTCCCACGCCCTTTCCC
>JASTWF010000516.1:0-214643 GCA_030390025.1 Squalus acanthias
GCCAGAACATATGAATGTTTTAAATGTTAACATTTATATGCTGTTCAAAATTGTTATGGATGAATAAAATAAAAATATATTCCTATAAATTGGTCTCCGGCGATGATATTCATCAGGCGTTCTGACACGCACGTTCCGCTACCGCCTGTCTCACCACCGCCCGACGTGAATTTCTACCCACTCACTTTATTATATGTCTTTAACAACTCTTTCCATTTTTCCCCTACAGGTACTGATCTTTTTAAAGAGGAAACCTGTGACAAGGGCTACCCGCTAAGAACTTGGCTGACGGACTCGCTACCACCAAGACCAATACTGAGGTTCAGGAGAGATGCAACCAGGCACACGTGTCCACAGGCCAGTGTTGGAGAGACAATAAGGGTTCTGAAATCACACTTCCGGTGCCTGGACAGGTCAGGGAGGCCTTGCAGGTATTCTCCTCTGTAAGTAGCAAGGATTGTGGTGGCCTGTTGTGCTTTGCATAACTTTTGCCATGCGGGAAGGACTGACCCTTAACGCTGCAGAGGAGCTCCATGCTGAAATGGGAGGACATGGACGTGCCAATGTGCCTGAGGGCCAGGCCTGACTCGAGGAGCCAGTGCTGCAAAAGCAAGGCTGCTCGGGAACTGTTAGTAGCAACACCTTCTGAGGAGATGATAGTGACGCCTTGTACCTCCCCCTCCCCCAGCAAGGCAAAGAAAGGAACAGACACAATTTAAAGTGAAACAGTGAACTTTTATTGCAGCATCAAAGACTTTCAACGTATGTTTTGTTGTTCCTGGTATTTAACTTTTAAATGTTACCTAGCTATTTTCTACTTTGTAAACATTTGCAAAGGATACATCTTTGGATAACATTTGTAAAACAGTTTAAAGAGACTTTTGCGGTTTCGTAGTGCAATAAGACATTCAAGATGGAAACTAGCTGTTTTCTAATTTTGAAACAGTTGTAATGTTGAATTTGTTGCTAATAAAAAAATTGATTTTTTTTTTCCAAAGTGACTAGAGGCTGTACTTTTGAAACGAAACGGTTACATACACTTTCAGTCACAAATATTATTTTCAATTAAAGAAAACAACGCCAACATTTAAATAAAACGAAACATTAAAGAATTGAACGATAAGCCCCCCTTGCATCTGTGCCTTAGGGTCAAAGGAGGTGGATTGTTCAAAACGTGGCGCGCTGCTGTTCCTGCCTTTGCCTTTCCCCCTGACCGGAGCCCTCGGCTGCCAAGTGAAAGGCCCTGTGTTCCATCTCGTGCCCTTCAGCAATTGGCTCGTGACAGGGTTGCTGCTGCTGCTGTTGCGGCTGAAAAGCCAACATTTGCTTCCATCATAATTCGCGGAGCTGCTGTCTCGTGGGCCTGCACTGTGTCTGCACTGAGAGCAGACAGGGGCGGTTCTGCGGGAGTCAAAGTTATGGCAGCAGAACCTGCTCTTTGCAATTGCAATAGTTGAACGAATTACTCGTTTATCTGATTAAGCACCATAGTAACATCACGTGCTTTTTGCAACTGCAATAGTAACTGATTACCAACTGCATCAATTCCCTGCCTGATAGAGGCAAGAAAGTCAACTTTCTTTCCATGAAGAGTGAGCGTATATTGCGTCAACCCTTCAACCTGTTGCCCCTGTTTTCTATGTCATTCCCATTGCATTGAACGTCTTGCTGCTTCTCCCACCTGCTCTTCAGTATCAGGTTGGTGTCTGGCTGTGAACGACAGTCATCTGTGCCTGGCACAAAGCCAGAGGGGCCAGGAGATGGAGAGGTGCTGTGCAGCAACCCAGGGTCCATACCCTTGCCCTTCCACTAGCTGACACAGCACAAATTCCTCCTCCTCCCCCACTCACTTAATGCTCCACTGCATCTGTAACCCCTTCCGCAATGCCCTCTGCAGCCGCAGACTCAACGCATTGGTCATCCCGTGTGTGAGAAGGAAGCTGTCCACCTGTGGGAAGGAAACAGGTCATTTACAAAGGTGAAGTGTGATCTGCCACATCACAGAAGCTGATATTTAACACACACATAACAGTTTTTAACATATAGCTGGGCAGAATAACTAACCTTTCCTTACCCAAATGGCCTGATTGGTCAGTGAACAGCAACTAGTGATTCCAAGCAATTGTGTGACCATTTCCTCTTTCTCCGATAACTCCCTCAGAGTGACAACACCACCGCCTGTCAGGGCACGCTCCCTGGCGTTGTTTAAATTTTACTCTAAAATGAAAACAGAAAAGAAAATTTAATTTCAGTTTTTCCTGCAGAGACCACCCACCTGCCTTTGAGAGAGATCAAGTGCTGCATTCGAGACACACTGCTTCCAAACAAACTCATTACCTGGGCACTGAACCCCCCAAACACAAACCTTACCTGGACATTGACTGATTCCCATCAGAATCATTATCTGGGTATTGAAACCTCCCAAACACAAACATTACCTGGGCATTGACTGCTTCCTATCAGAATCAGTACCTGGTCACAGATCCCCCCCAAACAGAAGCATTACCTGGGCATTGACACCTCCCAAACACAAACATTACCTGGGCATTGACTGCTTCCTAACAGATTCAGCACCTGGGCACTGACACCTGCCAAACACAAACATTACAGAGCATTGACATGCTTCCTATCAGAATCATTACCAGGGAACTGAATCACCCAAAACACAAACTTTAACTGGGCATTGACTGCTTCCAATCAGAATCATTACCTGGGCACTGAAACCTCCCAAACAGAATCATTACCTGTGCACAGACCCCTCCCAAACTGAATCATTTCCTGGGCACTGACGCCTCCCAAACAGAAACATTACCTGGGCACTGACCCCTCCCAAACAGAATTATTACCTGGCACTGACACATCCTAAACCTAATCATTACCTGGGCACTGACCCCATCCCAAACAGAATCATTACCTGGGCACTGACCCCTCCCAAATTATATAATACCTGGGCACTGCTCTCCCAAACAGAATCATTACCTGGGCATTGACCCCTCCCAACAGAATCATTACCTGGGCACTAACCCCTCCAAAACAGAATCATTACTGGGCACTGACCCTTCCCAAAGAGAATCATTAACCGGGCACTGACTCCTCCCAAACGGATCATTACCTGGGCACTACCCCCTACAAGACAGATCATTACCTGGGCACTGACCCCTCCGTAGCAGAATCAATTACCTTGGCACTGACTCCTCCCAAACAGATCATTACCTGGGCACTGACTCATCCCAAAGAGAATCATTAACTGTGCACTGACTCCTCCCAAACCCATCATTACCTGTGAACTGAACCCATCCGGAACAGAATCATTACCTAGGCACAGACCCTCACAACCTAATCATTACCTGGACACTGACGCGTTCTAAACAGAATCATTTCCCGGGCCATGACTCCTCCCAAACCTAATCAATACCTGGGCAATGAACCCCTCCAAACAGAATCAGTACCTTGGCACTGACACCTCCCAAACATAATCATTACCTGGGCACTGACCTCTTCCAAACAGAATCAGTACCTTGGCACTGACACCTCCCTAACATAATCATTACCTGGGCACTGACCCCTTCCAAACTGAATCATTACCTGGGCACTGACGGCTCCCAAACAGAATCACTACCCGGGCACTGACCACTCCCAAACAGATCTTTGCCTGGGCACTGATCGCTCCCAAACAGATCATTACCTGGGTACTGACCCCTCCCTTAAACAGAATTATTACCTGGGCAGTGACCCATCCCAAACAGAATTCATTACCTGGGCACTGACTCCTCTCAAACAGAATTATTACCTGGGCACTGACCCACCCAAACAGAATTATTACCTGGGCAGTGAACCCTCCCGAACAGAATCATTACCTGAGCACTGGCCCCTCCCAAACATAATCCATTACCTGGGCACTGACACCACCCAAACAGAATCATTACCTGTGCACTGACAACTCGCAAATCTAATCATACCTGAACAGTGACCCCCTTCCAAACGGAATCATTTCCTCGGCACTGACACATCCTAAACAGAATCATTACCTGGGCAAAGACACCTCCCGAACAGAATCACTATCTGGGCCCTGACCCCTCCCAAACCTAATCATTACCAGGGCACTGAGCCCCTCCTTAACAGAATCATTTTCTGGGTACTGACACCTGCAAACAGAATCATTACCTGGGCACTGACCCACACCCAAACAGAATCATTACCTGGTCACTGACACCTCACAAACAGTATCAATACCTGGCACTGACTCCTCCCAAACATAATCATTACATGGGTAATGATCCCTCCAAAACAGAATCTTTACGTGGGCACTGACCCCTCCAAAACAGATTCATTACCTGAGCACTGATACCTTCCAAACATAATCATTACCTGGGCACTGACTCCTCCCAAACAGAATCATTACCTGGGCAGTGACCCCTCCAAAACAGAATCTTTATCTGGGCACTGACCCCTCCCAAACAGAATCATTACCTGGGCAGTGACCCTTCCAAAACAGAATCTTTATATGGGCACTGACCCCTCCCAAACAGAATCATTACCTGGGCACTGACTCCTACCAAACAGAATCATTACCTGGGCAATGACCCCTCCCAAACATAATCATTACATGTGCACTGACCGCACCAAACAGAATTATTAGCTGGGCACTGACTCCTCCCGAACAGAACCATTACCTGGGAATGACCCCTCCAAAACAGTATCAATACCTGGGCACTGTAAGGGGTATCTTATGTGGGGTCAGCCTTCGCTTTCTGAGACAGTGAGCGATTCGAATCACTCCAACACCCCTCCGGTTCCTAGACTTTGGGCTTATTTAGGGTTGTGAACAAAATTGCAGTAAACAGTTTCTGATGAAAGAAATGTACTTTATTAAAGAAAAAAAGGTAACAAACTTAAAACACACTTATTACTTAAACACAGATTCGGGAACACACGGTACAAGCGAGGGAAATGACAATATATCAAACAAAACCTTATCCCTCCCAAAGATCCCACTATCTGGCTAGGTTTTTGGTTTCAGGAGATCAGGGATAATGCTCACCAACGAATCCTTGACAGGATATTAGAGTCTTTTGTTTAAAAGGACTCCGTAAGGCCCTTGTCGCTGCGAGGTATCTGATGGTCACTGCAGTAGTCGCTCTGGTTTCTTCTTGCGTGCTGTTCTTCTGCCTTCTTCCTCGTGGCTTGTGGTAAGTTTTGCTGGAGCAGGGAGAGAGCTGTGTTCGCGTCGTCTGTCTGTCCGAAAGAGAGAGATTATGGCACAGGCTTTCAAATTATACTGTTTCTTTTTCGCGCCCAAAAAACCCTTACTAAAACGAATTCCTTTTTGAATGTAAATGACCCTTGCTTCGTCCAATTGTCAAGTTTATGGCGGGCTTGCCAGTTCCGATGGTTTTTGCTTAGTGTTAATCGTTTTCCGATTTAAAACACGGCCTTATCTACGCACCAAATCTTCACCCTATTGTCCTTCTGTTGGCGGGCTTTTAAATCTGTTCTGTGGATACCTGCTTGATTGATTTTTTGATGGGATAATGGCTATGAAACTGTGTGATCGAAGTTATATTGTCATTGAATCGTTTTTAGATTTTCAGCATCTTGTTTGCCCCTGGGGATCCATATTTGAATGTGTTTGTGAGTTTTTGCTTTGTCTCAAACAATTCCCAGACAGCTTGGTCTGTTCACTGACCTGGCCACGCCCCTCGCAGCTTGTGTCTGTGAAAAAATGTCTCTCCCAACAATAAGATTAAAAAAAAATCAGTTTCCTCCGGTTTTTCTTCCCCGATCTTTTTGGTTTTTACATCAAATCACTTCACTGCGGTCCCATCATCCCAAGTTTGTATGAAAAGACCAAAAATCACTCCGTTTAGGGCTCTGTTCGAGTTTCTAGGGGATTTTGCGAAGCCTACATCCCCCACTTTGATACTAACACTGAATTAGTATCATTAACAGGTGACCAAAATTTCCGATCCCTGAAAACCAACCTTCCCCTGTATTACCTAAACTAAATACTCAAACATTCATTCCCCTTTTGAAAGTGCTGTTTCAGGTACATACAGGTAAGAATCAATCTTTATTTCACATCCAAGCACGGAGAGGGTCCGACACCCCTGCACAGCTTGGAAAAAACACATCAGACACATCACAAAAATGACACAACACACATACAATTGTTTTATTAAAAGACAAAATTCAAGGTTCGTTCCATCCCTGGCCATAGCCTTTATTTTGATGCACTTCCCAAGTCCCTTCGTGTCTGGAGCGGAGCTCCCCGTCCCTTCCTCTGCACTTTGTACACAGCAGGTAGAGAACTTTCCCGAGCTGGCAGACCACCAAAAGATGGGAAGCCATCCTGATCCAGGACGGCACCTCTATATTCTCGAAAGTATCCCACCAGGGTGGAACTACTATATCCAAAATCTCTGCCCCTATTTCAACTGTTTTCTGTTCCAGGTGTAGAAATGTTTTTGTGAAATCTCTACATCTTTAAGTAGGATGGTAAGATGTTCGGGTAGAGGGGGAATTTTATATCCAAAGTAAGTCACATACTTTTGCAGTTTGGTGATGTTTTCTGTTACAGTGAGGTGAACAGTGGAGGGTTCAGGAATGGGGACAATCCGTTCCTGGGCCACTTGAACTTCTGCTTCGGGTTTAAAGCAGAAACTGCTCTCACTTACCGGACACCAGAAGTGTCCATGCTGGTAGTGGGACGCACCTGTGGTGACACAATATGTCCCACCCCCTATATATGCTACCTGTGGGGAAACATGGCCGTGTACCATCACCTCCATGGTACACTTGATAGGTCGTGCGCCAGCAGCTTTAAACCCGCACTATGGTTTGGAATAGGCATTCAAGTGCTGGGGACACAGTATTATGTGTGAACCCCGGCTCCTGCACCCGGAGAGGTCAGTACCTGTCATGGCGTGCTCCCACTTGATGACATAAGGTGGGACCGCTTTAAAACGGATGTGTGCACCCCCTTGAATGACTCCAATGTTCTCCATCCTGTATACCGGTACGGGGCGGGCTGTCCCAGCTCATGACCGGCATTCTCACTACTATCCCCATGATAGTGTGATTTGAACGCCCACAATCTATTGGAACAGGGTAGGCTTCAGAGGCTAGACGAAATTGGCATGGGCTCAGCGAATTACTAAACGGGTGGAGGGCTGCAAGGTGCTTGTTGCTGATCCAGGAGGGGACTAAACATTGCTTTAAATCCTCCAGGTTGCTACGGCCCTCGCCCAGCAACCATGCCCCGTACAGCACACACACCTCATTTTGTGCAGCCTGATCCGATGCATTCCTATCCTCCCGTATGAGTGCATTTACTGTTTTGGCATGCCTTTCCAATTCTGCAATAATTTCCTTTCAATGAACCGTCATAGCTTGGTCCTCATGTAGCTCTGAGCCTACCACTGTGTTCCCATCCTTCAGGATCTTTCTTAACTGGGTTTTTAAACCATTTATCTGTGTCTGTAATTCCATGTCATCCAGTCTATTTATTACCTGTACTATAGGCAGTGAAGACATCATTCCAGGCTCCCCTTCTTTGTCTACCCGTGCCCATGGGGTTCTCAGGGTGTATTCTGTATAGCTCTACTTTGTCTATATTGGCAAAATCAAATTCGTAAAATTTCCTAAACATTTCCTTTAGCAGGGCCTGGTACAGCTGCTCCGTCTCCTTAGGACACCACTCAGGTAAGTATACCTCGGTAAGGTTTAGTCTTACTGAAGCTACTGCATAGTGTACCCCCTGGTATAGTACCTTTTCGGTTAGTACTAGGACTAACCCATTCCCTGGTCCCTTGGTGGTGGTAGGGCACTTTTCTTCCAGGGTTTTCGGTACCTGGGTCGTGGGTAGGGGCTTTCGGGTGTGTGCCACGAGTTCAGTGGCATTAACTGGGACCGGAATGTGTGGGAACACGCACCCACGCAGGCTAGAATCCCACCCTATCCCCTTTCCGGCATCTTGCCATTGGCTGGAGAAGATGATGGATACCCCTGTGGGGCAGGCTTCCTCTGATCCCCACATACAAACATAGACTCCCTGTTCCGACTCCCACCACTTGTGTGGCTGCAGCGCCCTCGTTCATATCTGTGGGCTCCTCCCAGCCTGAGGCTGCGAGCGGGGGACCCTTCTCTCTCTCTTCTTCCAGTACTACCTCTCCTGTGAAAACCTCACGGTTGGAGGCTGTAAGCTGGGAATCCCCAACTTTAAAGCGCTCCCTGCTCTTGGGCGCTCTTCTTCGGGTTGCAACCCTCTTTGGGTGGGACCCTCGAAACAGATACACCTGTGGCCACAGTAGCCTTTGCTGTGGTGTGCAGGGAGACCTTCTTAGGGCTTTGGCCACTGGGGGTGTGCTTGAGCCCCAAATAATCGGTGGAGTGACCTCTCATGTGAGAAAATACACTGTCCCTCCCGCTGCAGCTTGTGTGTCTGCCACAGCTGCGGCTGGCTGAGGATTTCTAACTTGGGGGCCGTCCACCTTTTCCGGCTGTTCCCTTTTAGGTTTAAACAGTTTGCACTGGTCAATCTCCCACCCATGGACTCTCTGGGGTTCTAACAGCAGCCGATTTTTCTGGTGCTGGCTCCCCGGGTTACTGGCTGCTTGCCAGTGACTCTGTTTAAAAATCTCGTCCTCTGCCCTGAACGGACCTTCTAGGGATTCCCCATTCTCTCTCTTTACCAGGACGGCCTTAAAGACGGGATTCTGGGTTTGGACCTGCTTTAAGTCCGGGGGCAAAGCTACCCCCTGTGTGCCTCCCTTGTCCCGGATTGCAGCTACCGGACCTTCTTTATCGGGATCCCATAACTCCGAGCTTCAAACACTGCGACACATCAGGGAGGGGGAGAGTTAACTGGACTCCGTGTTTCAGGAGGTAGTCACACCAATTAGAGTAACTAATTCAGAAGTATCCCGTGGTCAGGGACAGGAAGGTGTGACTACGAGTGAGGCAGGTACAGGGATCCAGGAGGTAGTGTTGGAGGAGCCGCAGCCCTTGCTCTTGTCCAACAGGTTCGAGGCTCTTACTCCCTGTGTGGATAGGAGCGGGGACTGCAGGGAGGATGAGCAACCTGGCCACAGCACCGTGGTAAGGGGGGCCATTCAAGTGGGGGGAGTAAAAAGAAATGTTGTAGTGTTAGGGGATAGTATCATTAGGGGGATAGATAGGGCTCTTTGCAGCCAAGAGCGAGAGTCCCGAAGGCTGTGTTGCCTGCCCGGTGCCAGGGTTAAGGACATCTCCTCTGGGCTGGAGAGAAACTTGGAGTGGGAGGGGGAGGATCCAGTTGTCGTGGTCCATGTTGGTACCAATGACATAGATAGGACAAGGAAAGAGGTTCTGCTGAGGGAGTTTGAGCAGCTAGGGGCCAAATTAAAAAGCACAACCTCGAGGGTAATAATCTCTGGATTACTACCTGAGCCACGAGCAAATTTGGCTAGGGTAAATAAAATCAGGGAGTTGAATGCGTGGCTCAAAGACTGGTGTGGGAAAAATGAGTTTTGTTTCTTGGGACACTGGCACCAGTACTGGGGCAGGAGAGAGCTGTTCCGGTGGGACGGACTTCACTTGGCCAGTGCTGGGACTAGTGTCCTGGCGAATCGAATAACTAGGGCTGTGGAGAGGGCTTTAAACTAATTAGTGGGGGGGAGGTTTCAAGAGAGCAAAAAATAAAAATGACAACAGAGAGGGTCATAGACATAGGTAGCAGTAGGGGAATCACAAATCAGAGCGTGGCAGGAAGGGACAGAGTGTGTGGAGTAAAAGGTAAAGTGGTAAAAAGTGAAAAAGCAGGAACTAAGTGCCACAAAGCATATTTGAAAGTTCTCTATCTGAATGCACGTAGCATTCGTAACAAAATAGACGAGTTAATGGCACAAATAACTACATATGGTTATGATATTGTGGCCATTACAGAAACATGGCTGCAGGGTGACAATGCCTGGGAATTAAACATACCAGGTTATTTAACGATCAGGAAGGACAGGCAGGAAGGAAGGGGAGGTGGGGTGGCTTTGTTAATAAAGGAAGGAATCACTGTAATACAGAGTAATGATATTGGGTCAAAAAATCATGATAATGAAACAGTTTGGGTGGAGATAAGGAATAATAAGGGGGGGAAAACACTAGTGGGCGTAGTCTATAGGCCTCCGAACAGTTGCAACTCTGTTGGACGGAGTATCAATCAGGAAATAGTTGAGGCATGTAATAAGGGAACATCTATAATTATGGAGGATTATAACTATCATATTAATTGGACAAATCAAATGGGGCAGGGCTGCCTTGAGGATTAGTTCATTGAGTGTATTAGGGATGGGTTTCTTGAGCAGTATGTAACTGAACCGACCAGGGGGCAAGCAACCTTAGATCTGGTCCTGTGTAACGAGACAGGATTAATTAAAAATGTCCTAGTAAAGGATCCCCTTGGAATGAGTGACCATAACATGGTTGAATTCCATATTCAGTTAGAGGGTGAGAAGGTTGGATCTCAAACAAGCGTGCTAAGCTTGAATAAAGGAGACTATGAAGGTATGCGAGCGGAATTGAGTAGAGTGGATTGGGAAAATAGATTAAAGGGTAAGACGACACATGGTCAGTGGTGTACATTCAAGGAGTTATTTTACAACTTCCAAAAAAATTATATTCCACTGAAAAGAAAAGGGTGTAAAAGAAAGGACAGTCATCCGTGGCTAAGTAAAGAAATTAAGGATAGTATTCGACTAAAAACAAGGGCATATAAGGTAGCGAAATCTAGTGGGAGGACAGAGGATTGGGAAAACTTTAAAAGGCAACAAAAAATAACAAAAAGATTGATTAAGAAAGGGAAGATAGATTATGAAAGTAAATTAGCAAAAAATATAAAAACAGATAGTAAGAGTTTTTATAGTTATATAAAAAGAAAAAGGGTGGCTAAAGTAAATGTTGGTCCCTTAGAGGATGAGACCGGGAAATTAATGGTGGGAAATATGGAGATGGCAAAAACACTGAATGAATATTTTGTATCAGTCTTTACAGTAGAGGACACTAAGAATATCCCAACACTTGACAAACAGGGGGCTATAGGGGGAGAGGAGCTAAACACGATCAAAATCACTAAGGAAGTGGTACTCGGTAAAATAATGGGACTCAAGGCGGATAAATCATCTGGACCTGATGGCTTACATCCTAGAGTCTTGAAGGAAGTGGCGGTAGGGATTGTAGATGCATTGGTAATAATTTTTCAAAACTCCCTGGATTCTGCTAAGGTCCCGGCAGACTGCAAAACTGCTAATGTAACACCCTTATTTAAAAAGGGCAGTAGACAGAAGGCTGGTAACTATAGACCGGTTAGCCTAACATCTGTGGTAGGTAAAATGTTGGAGTCCTTTATTAAGGAAACAGTAACAGGACATTTGGATAATCATAATTTAATAGGACAAAGTCAGCATGGTTTTACGAAGGGGAAGTCATGTTTGACAAATTTGCTGGAGTTCTTTGAGGAAGTAACATACAGAGTGGATAAAGGGGAAAAAGTGGACGTAGCGTATTTAGACTTCCAAAAGGCATTTGACAAGGTGCCACACAAAAGATTATTGCTTAAGTTAAAAAATCACGGGATTGGGGGTAATATTCTGGCATGGATAGAGGATTGGCTATCTAACAGAAAGCAAAGAGTTGGGATAAATGGTTCATTCTCAGACTGGCAATCAGTAACTCGTGGTGTTCCACAGGGGTCAGTGCTGGGTCCCCAACTCTTTACAATCTATATTAACGATTTGGAGGAAGGGACCAAGTGTAACATATCAAAATTTGCAGATGCTACAAAGATGGGAGGGAAAGTAGTGAGTGAGGAGGACATAAAAAACCTGCAAGGGGACATAGACAGGCTAAGTAAGTGGGCAGAGATTTGGCAGATGGAATACAACACTGGAAAGTGTGAGGTGATGCACTTTGGCAGGAAAAATCCTAGAGCAATTTATTATCTTAATGGCAAGAAACTGGAGAGTACTGAAGTGCAAAGGGATCTGGGGGTCCTGGTGCACGAAACTCAAAAGGTTAGTATGCAGGTGCAGCAAGTGATTAAGAAGGCAAATGGAATGTTGGCTTTCATTGCTAGGGGGATAGAATATAAAAATAGGGAGGTATTGCTTCAGTTGTACAAGGTAATGGTGAACCGCACCTGGAATACTGCATACAGTTTTGGTGTCCTTACTTAAGGAAAGACATCCTTGCTCTCGAGGCAGTGCAAAAAAGGTTCACTCGGTTAATCCCGGGGATGAGGGGGTGGTCATATGAGGAGAGGTTGGGTAGATTGGGACTCTACTCATTTGAGTTCAGAAGAATGAGAGGCGATCTTATTGAAACATATAAGATTGTGAAGGGGTTGGATCGGGTGGATGCGGGGAGGATGTTCCCGATGACGGGTGAGACTAGAACTAGGGGACATAGTCTTAGAATAAGGGGCTGCTCTTTCAAAACTGAGCTGAGGAGGAACTACTTCACTCAGAGGGTGGTAGGTCCATGGAATATGCTGCCACAAAAAGCTGTAGAAGCTACATCATTAAATAAATTTAAAACAGAAATAGACAGTTTCCTAGAAGTAAAGGGCATTAAGGGTTACGGGGAGCGGGCAGGAATTTGGACATGAGTCTAGGTTCGGATCGGTCATGGCCCTGTGGGTAGTGGAGCGGGCCCAGGGACCGTGTAGCCTGATTCTGCTCCTATTTCGTGTGTGCAATTCTGTTAGATGCAGGAGATGGTTCTGTGATAGATAGTAGATTGGCGGTTATGATCAGATCAGCCATGATCTTATTGAATGGCGGAGCAGGCTCGAGGGGCCGATTGGCCTACTCCTGCTCCTATTTCTTATGTTCTTATGTTCTTATGTTCTCTCCTTCACTGGCTCCCTGCTTGGCCAACTTGTCAGCCTTTTGGTTACGCTCCCACGTGGTATGGAGGGATCCTAAATCTATGTCCAAAGGTTTGGACATTGCCCTGGCCTGCTCGTTCCCTTTGATTCCCAATAAACTGTAGGGGACCCCCTTAAACCTGGGTGAATTGGTCAGGTCTTCTGAATGGACCACCGTGCTGGCAGCTCCGGTGTCCACTAAACATCTCCCCTGCACTTTCTCCACCCCCTTCTTAACATCGTATCCCGGGGAACGCAGGTAGAGAGGCTGCGCTGGTTCCAGTCATAGGTCTGCGTTAGGGGGGGGGGGCAGATGGGATTGATGCACCACTAGCTACCTTCCCTGGGGCACCAAACAGGAGTCTGATGGCCGCTACTATAGTGTCTAGTGTGGGGGAAGAGGTCGGTGCCTCTGCTTTTGGGCCAAAAGCTGGGGAATTCTTTGTTAGCATATCCTTCCAGGGATTTCTACAGTCCTTTCTCCAGTGCCCCCTCTTCCCGCACCCGAAGCAGTTACGCTTCGTGTCGGAAGGTTTACCACCTTCCTGGTGCCATTCCTTCTTATCCTGACTGGGCTTTATCTCATGCACCTTACGTTTCGGTGGGGTGTCTTCAGCTCCCCTACCGTTCCGGTAGGCTAGGGTCAGTTGCCTGACCACTGCCTCCTCGGTGACCCTGGGATCTCTTGGGTCAAACCAAAGCTCAGCCTTGGCTTTTACTCGTGGCAAGCTGTTTGCCACTAGGCTACGGAGCCAGTGGGCCAGCTCGTCCCTGTTCAGGTTAGCCCTGTCGACAGCCCCATTACAAGCACCCCTGAACACCGGTCACAGCCTGTCTGCGATAGCCTGTGGTGTCTCCCCTGCGAGCTGCACTGTATTCTCCACCCGGGATAAAGGACTTCACTCATTCATTCCCATGGCCTCTAAAACTTCCTCCCTGAGGGCAGCATACCCGGTCTGTCCTCTCTTGCTCTCAGTATAGAGTGACTGGTACAATTTGCCATCTAATGAGAACAGGAGCAATTTTGCCATTTCTGCATCGTCACAATCGTTAATGGCTCCTGATTGCTCCACCTCCATGAAGTGGACTGAGGGTTCTTCCTTTTGGGTAAGTTTACTCAGGTGGCTTACCATAGCCCTAAGCTGTTGTGTACCGTGGGGAGCCAATAATTGACTTTCAAGGGGTCCCTGTCCTCCACCACCGGCGGGCGGGCCGAATTTTTGCTGTCGTGCTGGGCACATTGGCCCTGGCTCCGACTTCTCTTGCATCGGTTCGCCCCCCTCTCCCTGCTGCCAGACCGAGTCAAAAATCGGCGCCAGAGGTGCTGGTGTGCACTCCCTGTCAGCCTCACAGATTGTCTGCACCTCCTGCTGCCTAACCAAGCTTCTCCTTGGCGCCACAGGTGGTGGTCGAACAGTCTCCCCCTGCTCTTCCAGGTTTGCCCTGTCCGTGCCCGGGCTTATCAGGCACAGCATGCCTTTTGCCTTGGACAGACCAAGGTTCAGACTCTCAATCTGCTTCTCGGCAGGGGCCGTGGTCCCCTTCCTCAAACTCCCTTGTACTGGCTACTCTATAGGCTGCCTGAACATCGTTTAACTTCTCTGTGAGTTCCCTTAATTGCTTGGTAAGGCGGGTGTTCTCTTCCCGCAATGCCAGTTCAATACTTTTGCCCTCGGTGGCCTGACACTGGATGTATCCCTTACTGGCACGGTGTTCCTCCAGCATCTGTGACTGTTCCTGATCTTTTGTGCCGAGCTCTGCTAACAACCTATCCCCTGCTATAGCTCTGGCACGGGACAGTTGGCTTTCTTCCTTTAGCTCTTCTGTGAGAGCCTGAATGCGCTTCCCCATAAGCTGCATTTGTTTCTGGGAGCAGACCAACCATATGGCTTTCTCCACAGACTTATTGTATTCCTTGCTCTCAGTCCATGCCGCTGCAGCGTCCATAGGACGTTCAGCATGCAACAGCCTGAGGACCCATTTCTTGGTGATATTTACTTTTTTATATACATAGGATGACATCCTCTCTTCCATTTTTGTTCTCTCCTCAAAACCAGTATTTACTGCTTCACAACCCTTTCGCCAAAGTCCTGCCGCGGTCGCCATTATGTAAGGGGTATCTTAAGTGAGCGGTTCCAATCGACCAACCCCCCTCCGGTTCCTAGACTTTGAGCTTATTTAGGGGTTGTGATCAAAATTGCAGTAATCAGGTTCTGATGAAATAAATTTACTTTGTTAAAAGAAAAAGGTAACAAACTTGAAACACACTTATTACTTAAACACAGATTCGGGGAACACACGGTTCAAGTGAGGGAAATGACAATATATCAATCAAAACCTTATCCCTCCCAAAGATCCCACTATCTGGCTAGGTTTTTTGGTTTCAGAATATCAGGGATAATGCTCACCAACGAATCCTTGACAGGATGGTTTCTTCTTGCGTGCTGGTATTTTGGCCTTCTTCCTCGTGGCTTGTGGTAAGTTTTGCTGGAGCAGGGAGAGAGAGCTGTGTTCGCGTCCTCAGTCAGTCCGAAAAAAGAGAAAGATTATGGCACAGGCTTTCAAATTATACTGTTTCTTTTTCGCGCTCAAAACCCCTAACTAAAACGAATTCCTTTTTGAATGTAAATGACCCTTGCCTCGTCCAATTGTCTAGTTTTTGGCGGGCTGGCCAGTTCCGATGGTTTTTGCTTAGTGTTAATCGCTTTCCGATTTAAAACACGGCCTATCTACGCACCAAATCTCCACCCTATTGTCCTTCTGTTTGGCGGGATTTTCAATCTGTTCTCTGGATACCTTGTTGATTGGTTTTTTGATGGGATAATGGTTATGAAACTGTGTGATCGGTTTTATATTGTCAATGAATCGTTTTTAGATTTCCAGCATCTTGTTTGCCCCCTGGGGATCCATATTTGAATGTATTGTGAGTTTTTTGTATTTGTCGACAGTTTGATCTGTTCACTGACCGGCCACGCCCCTCGCAGATTGTGTCTGTGAAAAAAAATGTCTCTCCCAACACTAAGATTCGCAATGTCATTTTCCTCAGGGTTTTCTTCTTGTGATCTTTAGGTTTTTACATCAAATCACTTCACTGAGGTCCCATCATCCCAAGTTTGTATGAAAAGTCCAAAAATCACTCCCTTTAGGGCTCTGTTCGAGTTTCTAGGGGATTTTGCGAAGCCTACATCACAAGCCGCTTAGTTTCAGGGGCGAGTAATGAGCTGTCTTCGAGTCGCCAGAGTTAGAAAGCGCAAATCTCCGATCGCACGTGGAGAGCGCGATTTGCTCGATAGGAAAACATGTACAAATTAACTTCGCTCCATCCCCCAGTCCTTCTGTATCCAACAGCACCATGGAATGGTTCAGCTTGAGGGGGTGAGGCAAGCACCACATCCAGATCCCCTTGGTATGAGACTGAACCGTCGACCCAAGGGAGAAGCCTGGATCAAACGTCAATGTGAAAATATATATTAAGCGTGAATATGCTGGGCGAGTTCAGATACATTTTACGCATCAAACAGGCTGAACAAATCTCCACATTATAGAATTCTCCAAATGCCAAGACACTAATGGCGGTAATTCAGAAGTTAATTATTTGTGAGGAATGGAAACAGATATCTAGGCCGAGAGCACATACTAAAAGCATCAAGGGGGATGCGTGCTGAGAATTTCGTGCAAGGCTCATTTTCCTTAATGCACATAGGGAAATTGCTGCAGCGGTCACAGATACCTAGACAACAGGAAAGCTACTGACAACTTTCTTTTTAAGATTCAACGCATTACTGGACGTAATTCATCAAATCCGACCGATTTTAGTATGCAGGAGGCGCGGGATATAAATTAAAAATCAAATACGTATGCATACCGATGGGCACCAGTGGAATGTGTTTGATGCAATAGGTAATCATTCTTGAGCAAGACGACCAATTGTCAGTCAGTAAACCTAAGCTGGGGTGTCGCTAAACTTTGAGATGAGAAGAGCGTTACAGCGGAGCAGATGTGTTGTAACATGGTTCAGCTGGGCATCATGCAGGAAAAACTGAAGGCAACATGAAGTGACGAGTTGGCTGATCGGTGCAGAGCTCGCTTCTAAAAAGGAGTTGATATACAGATGACCACGGTAGGAGCAAAGGGGGCGGTAGGTACAAGAGGAACAAGTCAACAGGGTAGACTCAGATTGGGACGGTAAACACGTTATATCTGTGTATGTGACATGAGACGAGAACGTGGAGTTAGAATCCTAGAATGGTTACTGAACAGAAGGAGAACATTCGGCACATCCGGGCTCGGCTCTCTGCAAGTGCACTTCAGCTGGTCCCACTCCCCACACTTGCCCCGTTGCTCTGCAATTTTTTTTATCGTTCAGGTACTTATCTAATTCCCTTTGAAAGTCACGATTGTGTCTGCCTCCACCACCCTTTCAGGCAGTGCATTCCAAATCATAACCAGCTGCGTAAAAAAGGTTTTCCTCATGTCACTTTTGGTTCTTTTGCCAATCATCTTAAATTTGTGCCCTCTTGTTCTCGACCCTTCCGCCAATGGGAACAGTTTCTCTATCTACTCTGTACAGACCCCTCATCATTTTCAATACCTCTATCAAATGTCCTCAATCTTCTCTGCTCTAAAGGAGAACAACCCCAGCCTATCTAGTCTATCCACGTAACTGAAGTCCCTAATCCCTGCAAATATTCTTGTAAATCTTTTCTGCACCCTCTCTGAGGCCTTTACATCCTTCCTAAAGTGCGGTGCCCAGAAATGGACACATTACACCAGTTGTGGCCGGTTCAGTGTTTTATAAAGTTTGATCATAACTTCCTTAATTTTGTACTCGATGTCTCAATTTATGAAGCTCAGGATCCCATGTGCTTTTTTAACCACTTTCTCAACCTGCTCTACCATGATTGACGACTTGTGCATACATTCGGAGTTCCTCTCCTGATTGAGATTAGCCAATGGTGTGGCTCTTGTGGCCGCGTAATGTGGTTATGACTCGAGTTACCTTGCGCAAAGTGCATCATGAGCTGAAGAGCTCAGTAGTAAGGCGAGAATTCAGATGCGCCACATGCTATTTGAAACAGGCAAAGGGAGAATAGGCAATATTGAGTGGCGCAGGGGGCAGTGTTACGATTCTAGGGCACGAGTGTTCTGGAACAGGAAGGGTGGGTTACACCACATGTCAAACTGGCACCAAGCATAGAACGGTAGAATGGTATAAATAGCAAACTCTAAGTGCTGAGAATAGCGGGAATGGAAAGACTCATCTTGGAGTGAAAGGGTGGGTTTAAACCCACAGTCAAGCAAGATAGAGAAGGAAGGGCACCATGGAGAAAATGGTCTGGTTAAATTAACTGCAGAAATACGCATATCAAACACATCGGCAATTGGAAGCTCTGATGGCCTTGCTAAATTCGATAGAAAATTCAGTTCAGGCAGGCAGGATAACTAAACCCTATTCGGTTCAACGTTCAAAATACACGAGAAAAGGAGGATGTCAAGAAGCATGCTCGAAGGTGGTCACCCAACTCTGACTGAACTGAGAAAGAGAGCTCTGCGGTAATATCGCCTATCTGTTTTTTTTTAGAATTTTCTCGCCACTTCGCATACAATTCCGAAAAGCAAGTGTTCACGGATTTACGATCGAAGGGAACAGATCAATTCTAGCAGCAAGTTCCAGAGGAAACTGGATATTCCTTTAGGACAAGATATTGAGGGGTATAAGTGAGTGTGACTTCTCTTTTGAGCTCGCCAGCTGGACATTGATAATCCATACTTATACAGTATTACGTTTCGAACTGGTGGAGTTCTGACAAGTTATTTTCTCAATTGCACCTAACAAGCGAACATTACAGTGAGCTGCACCGCTTGCCCCCAAAAAGCTATTGCTATTCAGCATGTAAACCTGAATTTCGAGACGGTGGTAAGCTTTGTAATACAAGGACTCGATGAATTATATATATATTTATTAACACGCTCCCAGTCGTATATTTCCCCCTCCAGCGCTGACCCAATCAAGTGCTCAAAGGCCCCTGGAAAAGTCCCCGTACCGTGCGCCTGTCCTGCTAAACGGTACATCAAGTAAGACTTTCTAGTTCTGTAGAGGCCGACAACCGCCACCACCACCACGGGCTCGTTATTACTGACAAGGATCTCCATCGCTTCCGGATTTACCCGCAGCAAGCAATCCGAGGTGTTCTCAATGAAGCACACGGGAGTTTGCATTGAGACTGCAGAGTCCATTTCAGTCAAGCTAGTTAAAGGAAATAAACGACAGACTTGCATTTATATAGCGCCTTTCACGACCAACAGGTGACCCAAGGCGCTTTACAGCCAATTAATACTTTTTGAAGTGTAGTCACTGTTGTGATGTAGGAAACGTGGCAGTCAATTCGCGCACAGCAAGCTCCCACAAACAGAAATGTGATATAATGGCTTGATTTTTTTCAATGTTGATTGAGGAATAAATATTAGCCAGCACAACGGGGCAGTGGTTGGATTCTTGCTTGTTGGAGATTGTCATTGTCTGGCACATGTGTGATGAGAATGTTACCTGCCACTTATCAGCCCAAGCCTGAACGACGTCTAGGCCTTGTTGCATGCGGGCACGGACTGCTTCATTATCTGAGGAGTCGTGAATGGCACTGAACACTGTCCATTCATCAGCGAACATCCACATTTCTGACCTTATGTTGGAGGGAAGGTCAGCGATGAAGCAGCTGAAGATGGTTGGACCTCGGACACTGCCCCAACGAACTCCTGCAGCGATGTCCTGGGGCTCTGATGATTGACCTTCAACCACCACAACAATCTCCCTTTGCGTTAGGTATGACTCGAACCATTGGATATTTGTCCCCCCGATTCCCATTGACTTCAGTTTTACTAGGGCTCTTTGATGCCACACTCATTCAAATGCTGCCTTGATGGCAAAGGCAGTCACTCTCAACTCAACTCTGGAATTCAGCTCCTTTGTCCATGTTTGCACAAAGGCTGTAATGAGGTCGGGAACCGAGTGGTCTTGGCGGAACGCAAACTGAGCATCAGTGAGCAGTTACTTGGGGGGTAAGAGCCGCTTGACAGCACTGTCGATGAGGTCGGGAACGGAGTGGTCTTGGGGGAACCCAAACTGGGCATCAATGAGCAGGTGGGTAAGAGCCGCTTGATAGCAGTGCCGATGACACCTTCCATCACTTTGCTGATGATTGAGAATAGACTGATGGGGCGGTAATTGGCTGGGTTGGATTTGTCCTGCTTTTTGTGGACAGGACATACCTGGGCAGTTTTCCACATTGTCGGATAGATGCCAGTGTTGTAGCTGTACTGAAACAGCTTGGCCAGAGGCTCGGCTAGTTCTGGAGCACATGTCTTCAGCACGATAGCCGGGATTTTGTTCATAGTCTTTGCTGAATCCAGTGCACTCAGCGTTTCTTGATGTCACGTGGAGTGAATCGAATTGGCTGAAGACTGGCTTGTGTGATGGTGGGGACCTCAGGAGTAGGCCGATAGGAATCATCCACTCGGCACTTCTGGCTGAAGATGTTTGCAAACGCTTCAGCCTTGTGTTTTGCAATCATGTGCTGGGCTCCATCATCATTGAGGATGGTGATATTCATGGAGCCTCCTCCTCCCGTTAGTTGTTTAATGGTCCACCACCTTTCACGACTGGATGTGTCAGGAAAGCAGAGCTTTGATCTGATCCGTTGTTTGTGGGATCACTTAGCCCTGTCTGTAGCATGCTGCTTCCGCTTTTAAGCATGCACGTAGTCCTGTGTTGCAGCTTCCCCAGGTTGGCACCTCATTGTTAGCTACGCCTGCTGCTGCTCCTGGCATGCTCTGCTACACTTCTAATTGAACCAGGGTTGGTCCCCTGACATGATGGTAATGATACAGTGTGCGATGTGCCGGGCCATGAGTTTACACATTGTGCTGGAATACAATTCTGCTGCTGCTGATGGCCCACAGCACCTCATGGATGCCCAGTTTTGAGCTGCTAGATCTCTTATGAATCTATCCCGTTTAGCACGGTGGTAGTGCCACACAACACGATGGAGGCTGCCCTCAGTGTGAATAAAGTTGGGACATTAGTTGAAAGGTATGATTCTGTGAGTATGTTGCTGTTGCTTGACTAGTCTGTGGGACAGCTCTCCCAATTTTGGCACAGGTCCCCAGATGTTGGGGAGAATGACTTTGCAGGGTCGACTGGGCTGGGTGTGCCATTGCCATGTCCGTAGCTGATGCTGAGGTCGATGCCGGGTGGTCCCTCCGGCTTCATTCTTATTATTGTGTTTCGTAATGGGTTGTTACAACTGTGTAGCTTCAGAGGGAAGTTAAGAGTCAACCACATTGCTGTGGATCAACAGTCACATATCGGTCAGACCAGGTAAGTACGGCAGATTTCCTTCCCTAAAAGACATTAGTGAACCAGATGGGTTTTTACGACAATCTGATAGTTTCATTGTTACCATTACTGATACGAGCATTTTTTATTCCAGATTTATTTAATTAACTGAATTTATATTCACCAGCTGCCCGTGGTGGGATTGGAACTCACGTCTCTGGATTACTAGCCCAGTTACATTACCACTATGCTACTGTGAACACTTAATAGAGTAAGGCTATAATGTAAACTTTGAAATCCTTTATTCTTTATTAGATAATGCAGCGACTCGTTTAAGCACCTTGTGTTATTGTTGACAACATAAATCTGTGACCAAAATGTACAAAGCCATGTGTGAGGAGAACTCCCAAGAATCTGAAGACAAATCGTCCGCCATCATATTGGATCTGGGAGAAACGATGGGAGATAAAATCAAGAATAGGTTTTCCAAAAGCCAGGGGGATACACGGAGTTTGAGGCGGCACAAAACCGCTGGTTGAGAAATACCGAACCCACACCAGGCAATGGAGTCCAGAGACAGCTTCAGCACCAGAAACATTTCTGGATCATTTGAGGGGACCCAAGGCATTTAATGCTGACTGGATGGACTCAGCCAAATGTTCATTCAAGCACTCTATCTCCATTCTTGCAACCGAGATTGAAGAATACACCAAACCCGTGTCTTAAACAGTCCGGTACAATTTGAACTTGCTGTCCAGGAGTAAAATTAATCTAAATGGTAATGAGAACTGAGCGGTTTCTATAATGGCCGACTGAAATTCAACGCTAGTTGTACACCCGGGTGGCAAGTTTAAAATCTACCCCATTGTCTTTTATGAGTAAAGGAATGGGATCAGTCAATTCAGCACCTCGAGCCTGTCCTACCATTCAGTCAGTACATGGTTGATCTGTACCTCAACTCCAATTACCCAAAGGTGTATTTTCTTGCAAGTTTAGTATTGTGAGTTCCGTTGAAGTATACATACGAGGCTAGGTGTTGACCCAACACAGGAGAGGGACACACAGCGTTGACAATTCCTGCAGCCAGACTTCCAGCCTCAGATCAGGACCAGGACGTCACTCTCTGTGGCAGTGAAGGTCAGATTAGCTCTCAATTTCTACGCGAGCGGCACCTTCCAGGCTTCAACAGGGGATATTGCAAACATTTCGCAGTTCGCCGTCCATTGCTGCATCCAGGAGGTGACAGACGCTCTGTACAGAAGGAGAAGGGAGTACATATCATTCCCCGTGACCAGAGAGAGAAAGGATGAACTCTCATGTGGCTTTGCAAGGATTGTGGGCATCCCCATGGTTCAGGGTGCCATTGATTGCACCGACCTGGCATTTCAGGCACCTCATCACAATGCAGAGGTCTTCTGTAACTGCAAAGGCTACCACTCTCTGAACGTTCAGTTGGTGTGCGACTACAGACAGCGCATCCTCGCCGTCAATGCCCACTATCCTGGCAGCAGCCACGATACATTCATCCTGCATGAGACCGGTGTCCCAGCACTGTTCCACCTATCATATGTAGCTCGCGCCTGGCTGCTCGGAGTCGATGGTTATCCACTCGCCACCTGGCTGATGACGCCCTTCCGCAACCCCAATACTCCTGCTCAGCACGCAGACAATTACAGCCATAGCGCCACCAATAACCTAATTGAACTTACTATCGGCGTGCTAAATCAACGGTTCCACTGCCTTGACCACTCTAGAGGAGCCCTGCAGTACGCCCCTGATCGAGTCAACATTTTCATCGAGATCGCTTATGCACACCGTTTCCCACCGTAATCCGAGGCGCGGTAGAAACAAGTCACTATAGGTAGCCACCGAGATACTTCGACTCCCGCATTCTGAGGTTAATGAACAGTAGGCCAACCGACAGATTCACGGACTCTGCTCATTCTATTTAAATAATTTAGTACACGGTAAGTCTTGTGAAAATTGTTGTGCAAAGGAACGATATGATATGCATTGGATGTGGCTGGGCATTGAGTGTGATTGGGCATCGGGTATGATAGGACATTGAGTATGAAAGGACATTGGCAGTGTAACACCGTCCAATAATGATCCAAATAGACTGAATGGTATGGAAATATGCCTTTACCAGTTGTGTAAAAGGGGTGGTATCACATCAGCTGTCTGTTATATGTTCCACAGTGTGTATAAAGAAAGATTTGCATTTATATAGCACCTTTCACGAGCACCGGACGTCACAAAGCACTTTACAGCCAATGGAGTACTGTATTGAAGCGTGGTCACTGTTGTAAAGTAGGAAACGCAGCAGCCAATTTGCTCACACCAAGCTCCCACAAACAGCAATGTGATAATTACCAGATAATCTGATTTGGCGATGTTGTTTGAGGGATAAATAATGGTCCAGGACACTGGGGATAACTCCCGTCTTCTGCTTCGAAATAGTGCCAAGGGATCTTTTACATCCACCTGAGAGTGTAGACGGGCCTCGGTTTAACGCCAGATCCGAATGATGGCACCTCCGGCAGTGCAGCACTCCGTCAGTATTGCACAGGAACAGCCTAGATTTTGTGCTCAAGTATCTGGAGTGGTATTTGAACCTTCAATCATCTGACTGAGAGGCGAGGGTGCTACCAACTGAGCCGATGCTGATACCTCCTGCTTTACACTTCCAAGCAAAATGGATTTTTAAGCCAATGTGACACAGCTTCCTGGATAAAATGCCAGAACCCTGCTCCTCAAACTGCTAACTATGCGGTTTTCTCATTCGCCCCTAGAAGCAATGATCGGGAGTTAATTGGTTGACAGGCCTCGCCACTGAGGCAGCGGGTTGAGGGTCCAAATGTCACTCCAGGACTTTAGCACATAACCTGGGCTCATTGACCAGTCTAGTACTGAGGTAGTGCTGCATTGTCCTAGGGCCGTCTCAAAAAAAATGCCGGGCACGATTCCCGTTCTCTATTTCAACACCACCCATTCGGGAAAACCAGCAGAACAGATTACCTCGAAACGTTAACTGTGTTTGTCTCTCCACATCTGCTGCCGGATCAGCTGAGGGTTTTCCAACAATTTCTGTTTTTAATCAGATCCCCAGTATTTTGCTTTTCATAGAATCATACAATGATACAGTACAGTTGGAGGCCATTCGGCCCAACGTGTCCGTGCAGGCTCTTTGAGAGATCTATCCAATTAGGCCCACTGCCCTGCACATTACCACAGCCCTGCAAATTTCCACCTGCAACTATATAGCATCTCCTTTTGAAAGTTGTTATTGAATCTGCTTTCATCGCCCTTTCAGGCAGTGCATTGCAGATCATAACATCTCATTGCATAAAGAAAATGCTTCCTCATCTCGTCTCTGGTTCATTTGCCAGTTACCTTAAAAGTCTGTTTAGCCACACTTCTGTCACTGAAAACAGATTATCCTAATTTACTCCATCAAAACCCTTATTATTTTGAACACTTCTATCAAATACCCCTTAACCTTCTTTGCTTGAAAAGAACAATCCCAGCTTCTCTTGTCTCTCCACGTAACTGAAGTCTCTGCTTCCTGGTAACATTCCAGTAATTCCTCTTTGTACCCACTCTAAGGCCTAGACATCCTTCTTAAAGTGCGGTGCCCAGTGATGTACACAGTACTCCAGCTGTGTTCTAACCACTGTTTTATTCAGGCTTAGCATAACTTTCTTGCTTTTGCACTCTATGGCTGTTTTGATAAAGCCAAGGATTATGTACGCCTTTTTAACAGCATTCTCAACTTATCCTGCCATCTTCAAAGACACGTGTAGTCTAAGAATATATCTGTGAGACTTTTGATTCCAAATGATTCGACATTGACCCGTATTGGTGGCAGTGGTTAATAGTTTATTCAGCACAAGCAAGAGTCAATAAAATCACTGTATGTTAAGCAGAAGTTTACAAGGTATAATTAAGAGTTATTCTACCCCGTTTATGCCTCGAATAAAAGTCGCGGTAAGATTTGTCTGCACCCATCTGGCCGAGCCTCGGGCCAGGATTCACCTTTAAGTTTCTCCGAGAATTACTTGAATCCTCCTCAGTCTCCTGCTACATTTAACCCCTGTTAGTGTCCCTTTCTTCTAAAATTTCTTTCAATTCAACCGAATCTATCACTCAACTACCCTTTCTCCCCTGTAGAAACTGAATTTTAAAATGCAATTGTTGCAGATCGAATTCGTCGAAATATTGTTTTTTATACTTCTCGCACTTCAAAACGGCTATGTAGAATGTAAGGAACTATTTATTAATTTCCAGTGCGATCTGTGACTGGGATGTAGTTTTACTGCAAATTCAATGCCTTGTAATGCAATCTAGACAAACCAATAGGACATTTGCTTCGAGAAATTAATTGGTTTGTTCGCTCACTCATTCTTGGATTATTCATTGATTAAACGTTATACATTATGTATCATATATCTCGTTTCAATTTAGGCTATATGTAAAATACAAGAAATGTTGAAATCGCCAAGCCGGCTATTGTTCCAAGAGTTGCTCCAACCATGAGTCCAGTATTCACTGCAGGAAAAAAAACAATAATGTATAATTATAATTGTGAGCCGAGCCTTGTAGGAACCATGCACTGTTAGTACCATCGAATTTCCTCTGTCGGACCTGGCAGATGGAGCTATTGTACTTTAAAGAGTTCCCCGGCTTCTCATACTGAATATGAACTAAGGAAATGTTGACAAACTCCCCTTGTAATTTATTAAAGAAGTTACTGCACTTTTCCTTAGTTTAGGTATAAAACAATATTAAATGAAGTACGAGTAAATGATAAGGTGTAATACTGAGTGCGTAATTATTGATATTAAATGGAAAATTCGGCTATTTACTCTCTCCAAATAACGCCATGGACACACACTACTGGGCACATCAAACAGTTTATTCAACATCGAATCTTTAGCTGGATTCCCATCGGCAAAACATCTACGAATTTACCTGAGGGCTCCCGAGGTTCGTACACTTCCGTTCCTGGGCCTCTCCAAACTCGAAAAGCGCAGGGCCCAGGTATCCCAGAGACGCATGCAATTGGCAAGCAGCGCTGGGATCACATGGGCCAGGACAGCCAATAGCAGAAGGGTATCTCCCCTCATAATTTTGACAGATAGACCTGTCAAATATATCATTGGAGATCATCCCCAAAACACAGTAAAACATTAAATACATTTTAAAAACATCATCACGTTTTTAAAATGCGTTAAAATTACAAAGAATTATATATTTTAAACCAAAATGTAATTTTTTGAAAAAATCAATTAAAGTTTTTTTACGGGGCTAAAAATAAATTTACCTTTCTTAAAAGTATTTTTCAATTATAAATGAGTGAAAAATGTTTTTTTTACTTTTTCAACTCTTATGCTGGCAAAAGCAGGCCTTACGCTTTTACCAGGCATAAGATTTCTATGTGTATCGCATGCTGTAACGCCGAACTTGTACGCTTTCATATTCCCCGGAAAATCTAGTTTTGCTCCGAAAGTGCTTTAATACCTGATGACGAATGACTTGTGACATGAATAAAATTAAAATAGTTTCTGAACAACCCTGTGCAAACAAAAAGCTTTCACTGACCAAGCACATGCAGAGTGATGTTTGCTCTTGCTTGATCCCCGGTGATTGGAATCATGGTAACAATGTACTCTCCACTGTCCGAAGCTGTCACTGACTTCAGCAGGAGCGATCCGTTCGGGAGGAATAACTCAGCCCGTGTGCTGTATTCATTACTTATATCACCAGTTGAATCGAGCCACGCAGCTATATTTGTCACCCCGAAGTCCCAGCTCCCTCTCCTCGCCTCAGCCGACGGCCGCACTGAAAAAATTGCGTTGTCTCCGACGGTCACATTTATCCGACTGTTTTCTGTATGTATAGTAAAAGCCCGGAGCTCAACTGAGGAGAGAAAATCACATTGAGCAAGAAGTAAAGAGAAACACTCAAACGCGACACAATATACACTGTTCTTAAGTGATAATAACGTCATATCTTGTATTTGAAGCTGATGTTCTATGACAATCGCTTTCTGTCTTGTTTCTGTAATAACTAAAAGAAATGATACGAGAAAGTGATCCTCACCCGCAAATATACATAAGCAAACAGCTACTGCGGTAAGTGGCAGTGTCACCATCCTGAGAGAGCAGCGTCAGTCCCGGTTACACTCGGTGACTAACCCGCTCTTCCTGGTCTACAGAAAAGATCAGTTCAGTGATTTACTAAAGCGGCAATGCTGATTGGACCGAGTGCTGTTCACCTGACTGGAAAATCTTTCCACTGAGTCCAATCTAAATGTTACATATTGGGAAGGATATTCCGATCCCTACGGGTGTGTACGCGCTATGTACACACAAGTATGAAACATCGGCAATGCCGGTTTCAGGCATGTGAAGGCATAGAGATGGGCGTCTGCGGGCGGATAGTTCCGCTTTCTGGAGAACCTCCGCCCGCAGAGGCCCTTCTCGAGGGCATGCGTCCGATCGATCGGAAATACCGTTTTTCAGAGCATGCGCTTCACATGCCTGATACAGGCATTTCCGATGTCCCTACGGGTGTGTACATAGCCCATACACACCCGTAGGCATCGGAAAATACGGGCCTAGGAGTTTGCACCTCCTGTGGCGTTTGATATCTCGCGTTTTCAATATGGTTTCACCATAATCCTTCCTTTTCTAACTATATCAATAGAAAATTTTCCACCCAGGAGGGCATAAAGGGCCTTTGTTTAAGGTCTCCTCCGATAGATGGCACCTCCGACAGATGCAGCGCTCCTTCAGTTCTGCACTGGGAGTGCCAGCCAGGAATACCTGCTCAAATTTCTGGGGTGGGATTTGAACCAGCAACCTTCTGATTCAGAGGCGAGTTTGCGACCAACTGAATCAGGGCTGAACACGGACGCTCAGGAATTGACTCAGAAACAACACCTGCACTTAGAAGGAGCCTGAATCATTGTGAAGTCTGTGCGTATGTTTATAGATTGTGTTTTAGTAGCAATGGAATAAAAAAACACACTGGTATATTTTAATCATAGTTTAGGAAAAAAACAATGTTAAATGAAGTACAAGTAAATGATAAGGTGTAATACTGAGTGCTTAATCAATAGCATTAAATGGAAAATTCGGCCTTTTACTCCCTCTAAATAACGCCATGGATACACACTACTGGGCATATGCAAACAGTTTAATCAACATCGAATCTTTAGCTGGATTCTATTCTCTTCATTCCTCACCAACTAGGCTTTCAAATCCTTGTCCTCCTCTTTAAGTCCCTCAATGACCCTAGGCCATCCAACGTGACCGTACTGTAGGCTTCGCAAAATCCCCCAGAAACTCGAACAGAGCCCGAAAGGGAGTGATTTTTGGACTGTTCATACAAACTTGGGATGATGGGACCTAAGTGAAGTGATTTGATGTAAAAACCTAAAGATCAGGGAAGAAAAAACCTGAGGAAACTGACTTTTGAATCTTACTGTTGGGAGAAACACCTTTCACAGACACAAGCTGCGAGGGGCGTGGCCAGGCAGTGAACAAATCAAGCTGTCTGGGAATTGTTTACACTGCAAATCCTACCAAGGTGCAAGAGACAAAGCAAAAACTCACAAACACATTAAATCCCCAGGTGCAAACAGGATGCTGGAAATCTAAAAACGATTCCTGACAATAAAACTTCCAGCACACAGTTTCATAGCCATTATCCCATCAAAAACCCATCAGCCAAAGTATCGACAGGAGCAGTTAACAAAGCCCGCCAAAAGACCTAGGACAATAGGGTGGAGATTTGGCGCATAGATAAGGCTGTGTTTAAATCGGAATACGATCAAGGCATGTTTCACACTGAGCAAATGCCATCGGAACTGGCAAGCCCGCCAAAACTAAACAATTGGACTAAGCAAGGTTCATTTGCAACCTAAAGGAATCCGTTTTAGTAAGGGGCTTATCGGGCGCGAAAAAGAAACAATATAACTGAAAGCCTGTGCCATAATTTCTCTCTCTTTCGGACTGGCTGACCACGCGGAAACAGCTCTCTCCCTGCTCCAGCAAAACCTACCACAAGCCACGAGGAAGAAGGCCAGAAAACAGGCCAGCACGCAAGAAGAAACCAGAGCGACTGCCTCAGTGACCATCAGACACCTCGCAGCAACGAGGGCCTTTCGGAGTCTATTAAACAAAAGACTCTAAAATCTCACCCTCCGCCACTTTAAACGTTTCCAATTTCCTGTCCCCAACCGTCTCCTTTTCACTATGGACGTCCAATCCATCTACACCTCCATCCCCCACCAGGACGGGCTGAGGACGTTTCTTCTTCTATTCCCCGCTACCATGGTTAACAGGGCCCCGGACCGTGTCCATTCCATTTCCTGCAACTCTGCTCTCACGCCTCCCCTCTCTCCCAGAACCACGATAGGGTTCCCCTTGTTCCAACCTTCCACCCCAGCAGTGTCCACATTCAACGGATCATCCTCCGCCATATCCCCCACCTCCAGTATGATCCCATCACCAAACACATCTTCCCCCCTCCCCTTTCAGTATTTCGAAGAGACCACTCCTCCTTCGCGAGACCCTGGTCCACTCTTCAGTCACCTACAATACACCCTGTGGCACATTCCTGTGCAAGTGCAGGAGATGCAACACCTGACCTTTTACCTCCTTCCTTCCCACTATCCAGGGCCCCAAACGCTCCTTCCAGGTGAAACAGTGATGTATTTGTACTTCTTGCAATTTACTATACTGTATTCACTACTCACGATGTGGTCTCCTCTTCAATGGTGAGACCAAACTCAGATTGGTTCATCGTTTTGCAGAACACCCCCGTTCAGTCGACAAACGTGACCCTGAGTTTCCGGTCGCCTGTCACTTTAATTCTCCGCTCCACTCAAGCTCTGACCTCTTTGTCCTCGGCCTCTTACACTGTTGCAACGAAGCTCAACGTAAGCTCGAGGAACAGCACCTCATCTTTCGATTAGACATTGGACACAACATCGAGTTCAAAAATTTCAGACCATAACCTCTGCCCCTATTTTTTCAGATGGCAGCTGTTGATGATTCTGCCATTACCATTTACACCTCTTCTAGACCCATCTTTTGTATCTTTATTTGTCCCATTCCTATCTCCTTTTGCTTTGCACAATCATCCCTTTTGTCATTTAATCACTGCTGCCTTCCACCCTCTCACAGACCTTCCCCTTTGTTCTTTCTTCCCCTCCCCGGTTTCCCTCTCCCTGCACCTGCTTAAAATCTGTTACATCACGAACTTTTTCCAGTTCTGACCAAAGTTCATCGACCTGAAACGTTAACCCTGTTTCTCTCGCCACAGATGCAGCCTGACCTGCTGAGTGTTTTCAGCATTTTTTGTTTTTATTTCAAATTTCCAGCAACCACAAAATTTTGCTTTTGATTTATTCCCCATCCCTAATTGCCATTGAGAAGGTGGCGGTGAGCCACCTTCTTGAACCGCTGCAGTCTGTGAGGTGAAGGTACTCCCACTGTACTGTTAGGGAGGGAGATCCAGGATTTTGAATCAGCGTGACGTCTACCATCTAGAAGGGCAAGGGCAGAAGGCGCACGGGAACACCACCACCTGTAATGTGTGACTTGGACAGAAACCTAAAGGTGGTGGTGTCCTGTGCGCCTACTGCCCTTGTTCTTCTAGATGGTAGAGGTCACGGTTTGGGCGTGAAGTAAAACGGGCGGCCCATACCATACTGCTTGTTTTCCTCCACCGTTCAACACGGATTTCTACCCCTTGGTGGTGAAATTGGTACACCTCAGTAATGCATAGAATCACACAGAATTTACAGCACAGAAACAGGCCATTCTACCCAACTGGCCTATTCCGGTGTTTATGCTCCACTCCAGCTTCCTCCCATCCTATTACATCTCAACGTCTCAGCATAACCTTCTATTTCTTTCTCCCTGATGTACTTATCCAGCTTCCCCTTAAAGACATCTACGCTATTCGCCTCAACTACTCCATGTGGTAAAGCCTTCCACATTCTAACCACTCTCTGGGTAAAGAGGTTCCTCCCCAATTCCTTATTGGAATTATTATTGACTCTGTTACATTTATTACTGATATTATTGGAAAATAAAATTATGTGCGGTGTAAAAGGGGCTGCCAATTGGCTGTGAGAACATTTAACTCGAATGGTGCAGACCAATTTCACCCCATTACATTTAGGAGAGCTACACAGCACAGGCTTACGATGTTGTTATTGCTCCTTTTGGCTCCAGTGACTCACCTTTCCTTTCCAAATGCACTTCAAATTCTAATGTGTTCTCTCCAATTGCATTTCTCGCAACACAGGTATATATCCCTTTATCCTCTGTTTCTAAACTCTTAATGTCTAATTGAGAGAAGGTGCGGTTTGAAGTGATTTCGATCCTGGTGTCGGGTACAGTGATCGACGTGTTCCCTTTCAACCAGTCGAAGGTCACAGGTAATACTTCAATAGCTGAGAACGGCATCTCCCCTTTTGACGACACATTTGCGCTGACGTTGCCTTTCAGAACTCCTGTCAAATTCCGACCGGATGGTGAAGAGAGCTGTGGTTTAGCTAAGTAAATCACAAGGGGATAAGCAGATTGAAATGTTAATGGTCTTAATAGCAAAATACGAAAGGATATTTACAGGTCATCACAGATAGGAACATCACCAAATAAATAAAGATAATTAATACTGAAGTAAGCTGGGGAGAGGGGCGAGGATTTGATCTTTTTGGAGCCATATGCCTGATATCCGTCAAGTACATGCTGGTATCTAGTTCTGATTGGCGTAACTTGTATAGCTTGGGAACATCATGGTTATCAAGGTTGTCCAGTGCCTGCTAATCCTGTTATAACTTACAGGCTGAATTATACTAGCAGTATTGTGGAGATTGGATCCCCACACGTTTCTTTTCCGATAAACTAAATTTCATGCAAAACGTCCCCCAGGCTCCATCCGACAACCCAACAACCAATAATATTTTAAGAAAGTGAGCTTATTTAATTAAGATATGTAACAGCATTGTACACTCACATATAGGTGTGTGCGCACGCACAAAAAATATACACAAATTAATAAAATAACAGAAAAGAAGAATATTGTTTGACTCACCCAAAAGCAATCTACAAGTCTCTGTGGAGTTTACATGGTGTCCGGTGCACATTAGTGTCATTGATGAGTTGATATCTTTCTTTGCAAAGGTGTAACGTTGTTCTTTTGATTCAGTTACAGGGGTCGGGCCAACCCTGAAATCAATGTCCGCAGGAGGTACCCCACCGGCCCAGGAGCAGGACAAGTCCAGTTTGTCTCCTTTCTCTTTGGCATCACACGTGATATTCCCTGGAGGTGGCTCTGGGGAAAGTCCATTTTAAATGGTTGGTTTATTATTTCCGGCTTTGTTTAAATTAAGTTAAATAACTTTTCAAAGAATGCAATATTTGCGCGAGGTCAGTTTTCTCAGTGGCACAGCGTCTGGCCGAAAGTTTATCACAACATACTGAGCACATAAAACTGATCTGAAGAGGATAAGAGGATATCTGGCGGAGGATTTCACAATACTAAATCGTTTTGATATTTTAGCTAGTGTAAGAATCTCTTTGTGTGACCTTTGATTCCAAATGGCTCGACATTGAGCCGTATTAGTGGCAGTGATTAATATTTTATTCAGCACAAGCAAGAATCAATACAATTATTGTATCTTAAGCAGCAGTTCACAAGTTATAATTACGAATTATACTACCCTGTTTATGCCTCGGGTAAAGGTTGCGGTAAGAGTTGTCTGCACCCCTCTGGCCGTGCCTCGGGACCGTATTCGCCTCTGAGTGTCTCCGAGAATTATTTGAATCTTCCTCAGTATTCTGAAGCACACAACCTCTGCTGGTGTCCCTTTCTGATACCATTTCTTTCAATTCAAGCCTATGGAACTTGCCTCGGATCTATCACTCAACCTCCCTTTCTCCCCTGATAAGCCCTCTCTCTTCTCTTCTGATCCCACACCGCCCCTACCCTTCTGTTACTTCCCACTGAAGAACACCTATTTTAAGTGTTGTTATTTGTGGCACACGGGCCCCTTCTTATCTGTCGAGTGAAACTCCCTCAGCAGTCTCGTTCCTATGGTTGCACTGATTCCAGCCTCACATACGCCTTGTTTTTCTCAAGTTATTAAACTCCTGTCTGTTCAAGGTCTGTGGCTTCATGCCTTTTCACTCTGTTTTGTTGAGCTATAGTCTACTCTGATAAAAATTTCAAGCTGGTCAGTGTTTTTTTTCATCAGTCTTTTCGGTAAGCTGTTTACTTTGCCTTGTAAGCTAATTCTAAATCTACACACACACATATATATATATATATATATATATATATATACACGTGTGCATGTGTGTATGTATTTAGAAACAAATTATTAACTGCATGCATATATATGTGTGTATAAAGAAAATAAGTGTTAATAGAAAGAGTAATAAGTAAATTGACTATCGTCTTACACCAGGCGGAAAAATATTTCCACTGTCTCACCTCCCACGTTCGACCCTACGTAAACCTGAAGTTATTTAAACTCTGCTGCCCGTGTCCTAACTCGCACCAAGTCTATCCACCCAGCAACCCTATGCTCGCTCACCTACATTGGCTGGTTAAGAACCGCCTCGATTTAAAAATTCTCATCCTTATTTTCAAATCCCTCCATGGCCTCGCCCCTCCCTGCCTCTGTAGTTTCCAACCCCATATATGTGTGTAAATAAAATAATTGTTGATATACAAATTAAAAAGCACATAGACTATACTCTTAGACTAGGCGGATAACTATTTCCACTAGTCTACAAGTCGGCAATCAGAGGGTAGCAACTTAAAGGTGTTCTCAAAGTGTGAAGTTGGGATATTTTTGTGTTACACAGGGCGTTGCTGTGACATGGAATGCTAGAAACAGTAGTGGAAGCAAATCTATAGCACCTTTTCAAAAGGGAGCGTTTCAATATGTGACAAAGAAAACAGAGGATCATTGGGAACGGGAGGGCTATGGGACTGAGAGCGTAGCTCTTTCAGCGAACAGGCACAGCGCCCTTGGGCGAATGGCCCCCATTTTTTGCTGGAAACTCTATGATTCCACGAAAGTATACATGCAATCCAGCTCACTAACCTAATACTAAAACTTAAGCTGGGAGGATTCAGGATATTGGAAAGACCACAAGCTACACAGGACTTCAAAAATGGGAAATTGAAGCAAAGAACGCCTAAAGAGGCGGGTCACACATATATCTTGTTGTACTTGAAGATGCAAGAAATATCATGCTGAATCTTAAATACCGGACGCTCCTAAGGTTAATTACTATGGGTGTGGTACTTGTGAGTTGTTTACAACGTTATCCTTTGCCTCCGAGGTACAAATTATGACAGATCAAAGCCATTCAAAGATAATGCACTCGATCCCCCATATCAGAGCCTATTGATACAGGGATAGTGACAGAGAGACTGAGGGAAAGAGAGTGAGAGAGATAGAGACAATTAGAGAGCAAATGAGAGAGAGAGTTAGATACTCTAAGGGTCCAACACAGCCAACACAGACTGTACCGAGGAAGAAGCTCATGCCAACTAACTTACTGTATACAAGGATTGAAACTTGCGAATTGCGCCTTTTCTTGGTGTAACTGTTCTCTGCAGAGCAAGTATAATTCCCAGTGTTGTTAATCTCCGCACTCTGTATCACATAACTGGGTTTATTGCTCGCTGTGTCTCCATTGTGCAGCCACATGTAGTTACAGTCTGGAATACACTGAGCCTGACAGAGCAGAGTCACTGCTGCACCTGCCTTCACACAATACTGTCCCGGGTAGTTGCTACCGCACAGCACGGCTGTGACACTTGTCTGGAGTGAGTCGGGTCCACCTAAATAGGAAATAGCAATAGAATTAACGCAGATAGATAAATGACAGGCAGATGGAAATAGTCAGAAAGTTGTCCTAGGCCGTCGAGTAAAACGCCAACAGCATACCGGTGGCCCGTCTTATACTCTGTTGGATTGAACAGAAATGAAAATCGTGCAGCGTGTAAGACGGACTGGACTTGGTTGGTAGCGCATGGGCCACCCCTCCGATTTCAATTGGAATTCACCCGGACGTTGCTGTCAAGTTACCCTGCTCCTTTACAAGCTGCGCTATAGCAGTACCTCGCAATAAGGGCTTCAATTTGCTCTACTTACCCACTAGTTACACACTGAACACTCCAGAAAAAGCTATAACTGGTGTATTCCGGTGTAAATAAATTCTTAACTGCGTGCTAAATCATAATTACTGACAAACGACCTCTCTGGCACTGAAAAGTCCTTCAGAAGTTATTTAGTGTTGGAGCTTTAAAAAAATATTTAACTTTTCATTCTGTTTCTTTTATATATCTCTCTCTCTTAATCCCATCTTTCTTTTCTCTCTTTATTGCGCTTTCAGTACATGATTTTATAATGAATTGAATGCAATTTTACTTTCTTCTATCTACTTCCTGGTTTAGACTTGTCGGGAGTTATATTCGACTTGGGCGGGGACGCAAACCGAGCGGTATCACATCTGTTATTCGTCCCGGCCAATATAATAGTTCCGTTGATTTCACAGGAACTGAATATCTCATTGAAACATACGATTCTGAAGAGGGTAGTGTGAGTAGATGCTGGGAGGTTGTTTCCCCTGGCTGGAGAGTCTAGAACTAGGGGGCACAGTGTCAAGATAAGGGGCCGGCCATTTAAGACTGAGATGAGGACGAATTCCTTCATTGAGACATTTGTGAATCTTTGGAATTCTCTACCCCAGACAGCTGTGGATGCTGAATCGTTGAGTATAGTCAAGCCTGGATAGATAGATTTTTGGACTCTAGGGAAAACAAGGGATATGGAGATCGGTCGGGAAAATTAGTTGAGGTCGAAGATCAGCTATGATCCTATTGAATGGTGGAGCAGGCCCGAGGGGCCGTATGGCCGACTCCTTCTCCTAATTCTTATTTTCTCACAAGGCCGCTTTGAAGCAATTGCCAACATTTAACATTTCACAACTTACCGTTAATCGTTAAAGTCACCACTTTTCCTTGAGCGTTACTCACAGCGTTGCTTGCTGTGCAGACAAACTCTTTGCTGTCAGTTGTTTTCACTGGTCTGATTGACAGGCTACTGTTGTCTGCAGCAAGTGTGTACCGCGGATTCTCCGGTAAAGGCTTCCCACCGAAGCTCCAGGAATAGGTCGGATCAGTTCCCGTCGTTGAACATTTCAGAGTCGCGTTATCTACATTTTCAGTAAAATTGTCTTTCGCTGGACTGACACTGATTCCCACATTCGATACTCGCTCTGCAAAATAAAGTATTTGTGAAAAATGTGAAAAACGGGCGATAGAACCTAACTTGCACCAAGTACTGTTCACCCATTCACCCCCTGTGCTCCTTGACCTACAGTGGCATCCGGTCACGCAATAACTCGATTTTAAAATTCTCATCGTTGTTCTCCAATCCATACGTGACCTCAAACCTCCCTACCTCTGCAACATCCTCCAGCCCTACGACCATCTGAGATATCATCGTTCCTCCAATTCTGACTTTCAATGGTCCACCCTTGCCTTCACGACCTCGGCCCTGAGCTCCAGAATTTCCTCGCTGTACCTCTCCACCACGCTACCTCTCTTTCCTCCTCCTTGGGACCATTTACAAAATTAAAGGCGCTGTATAAAAATTGGTTGTTGTTGTGTTTAAATTGTCAGAACTTGTCATCTAAGCTTGCTGTCAGTGGACACCCCAGTCACTTTCATATCAACAGGAAGCTGATAGTACAGTGTCTTTCTACGGCTCCCTATACTAAGCACGTTCCACTCATGGTCTACCTATTATCTTTTATAACTCATGTGCAATAATTTAATATTCATCATTGCCAAAACTGCATTGTCATGAACAGGTACAGGAAATAATCAAAAAGGCTAATGATATGCTGGCCTTTATAACTAGGGGACTAGAATACAAGTGGATAGAAGTTATGCTGCAGCTCTACAAAACTCTGGTTAGACCACACCTGGAGCACTCTGAGCAGTTCCGGGCACCACACCTTCGGAAGGATATATTGGCCTTGGAGGAAGTGCAGCGTAGGTTTACCAGAATGATAACCGGACGTCAAGCGTTAAGTTACGAGGAGCGATTACACAAACTAGGATTGTATTCCCTGGAATTTAGAAGGTTAAGGGATGATCTGATCGAATCTTTCAAGATGTTAAGGGGAAAAGATGGGTAGATAGAGAGAAACCATTTCCACTGTTTGGGAATTCTAGGACTAGGGAACATAGTCTAAAAATTAGAGCCAGACCTTTCAGGAGTGAAATTAGGAAACACTTCTACACACAAAGGATGGAAGAAGTTTGAAATTCTCTTCCAAATACGGCAGGTGATGCTAGATAAATGATTAGTTTTAAATCGGAGATTGATAACTTTTTGTTAACCTTAGGTATTAAGGGAGATGGACCAAAGTCAGGTAATTGGAATTAGATCACAGATCAGTCATGATCTCATTGATTGGCGGAACAGGCTCGAGGGGCTGAATGGCCTACGCCTGTTCCATTGTTCCTTCCCGATTGAATATCTGATACAAACCTTTAGAAACCTACATCTGTATCCACTGCAACGCTCCCTATTTAAATGCCCTCAGCATGACTGACAAACGTACAGAATTTCGGTTCGAGTTCATTCATTTAGATTCAAAGAATAGAGTTTCGAACGCCTAAAGCAGTAAGAAAGAATGTTTGCCATATTGCAATTCTATGTTTAAATATGTGCAGCAAACTGACAATTTTGAACTATTATAAAATATAGATAGTATTTAACAATAGAAGATTAGTTTGCTTACAGTAGATCTTTATCTTCACTGCTGCGCTCTCAACAGTGTTCAAGCTGTTCTTTACTGTGCAGACAAAATCTCCGTTATCGGTTGCTTTCAAGGGATTGATTGATAGGCTGCTGCTATCGGCATAAATTGTGTACCGTGGGTTTTCCGGTAAAGGCTTCCCGCCATAGCTCCAGGAGTAGGTGGGATAAGATCCCAACACCGAGCACTTCAGGGTCACTTTGTCATCTTCTATAAGTATGCCTTTCTCTGGACTGATACTGATACATGGGTTTGACAAGGGGGTTGTGAAACAAAGCATTGATTTAGAAACTGGTTCTCCGCGTCTCAATGCTCATCTTAGACTTTAGTGGGAATCTGAACTCCCTCCGTCCGTCGGAAACCAAACGGAACGGGACTTAAAGTCGAACGACTCTGATTCCATTCCCACTGCGATGCAGATTTAACCCGCTTGCTTTTGCCAGGGCCTCAGGTGGCCCTTGACTTGGGTAGGTGCTCCATAAATATTTTAATCTCGGACCCATTTGGGGCTCCACTCAGTACAAGGAAAAAACCGAAAATGTAAGTTTTGAACATATTTGAATAACTGGACGGTCAGGAGAGCTCCTCTGGGCCCCAAATGGAAAATCGGACCTCTACTGCCCCGGTACTCCTCACACCCCTCCCCCACTTTCCTGACTGCTTCTCACAGAGTCTGCTTGGCTGGCAGGCGTGATTCGGGAATCCGGTGAGTTTGAGTTCCCCCCCCCCCACTATTTCTGAGTCTGCGATGTTCCAGGTACTTAACTGAAGGAATGTTACGTCACAGCTTGATGATATTTGAAGTGCAACGGGGAGGTGTGCTTCGTTCTCCCTCTGAGACTTTAACTGATCTGAAGTGCAGTCAATTATATGCAAACAGCAAATGAGGGGCAACTTAATAAACTTGCACTTACACACTGCTGTTCACATTCCTTACCAAACAGTGATTCATTATTATTCTGTATCTCACTTTATTGAAGCCAATGGATGGGAGATATTCTGCGAGGCCCAGCAGATAGCGCGGAAAATTCCTCCCAAGCGGGAACTCAGCGCCCAGTTCGTTTATCCGATTCCGTGGGCCGGAGTTGCTTTTCAGGCCCTTCCTTGGTGAATGGGTCCTAGCCTGGGGAGCAGGATTTATTCTATATCCCTAGCGATATCTAACTTGTTACCTAGCGGATCAAAGTGTTTCGACGAAAAAGTACTTTGGTTCGGTGTTTACTGTGGAGGACACACACAACCTGCCGGAAATAAAAGGGGTCAGAGGATCTGGTAAGAGGGAGGAGCTGAGGGAAATCCTTATTAGTCGGGAAAAGGTATTGGGAAAATTGATGGGACTGAAAGCTGAAAAATCCCAGGGGCCTGATGGTCTGCATCCCAGAGTACTTAAGGAGGTGGCCTTGGAAATAGTGGATGCATTGACGATCATTTTCCAACATTCCTTAGACTCTGGATCAGTTCCGATGGAGTGGAGGGTGGCCAATGTAACCCCTCTTTTTAAAAAAGGAGGGAGGGAGAAAGCAGGGAATTATAGACCGGTCAGCCTGACATCGGTCGTGGGTAAAATGATGGAAGCAATTATTAAAGATGTCACAACAGACCACTTGGAAAGTGGCGACATGATAGGTCCAAGTCAGCATGGATTTGTGAAAGGGAAATCATGCTTGACAAATCTTCTGGAATTTTTTGAGGATGTTTCCAATAGGGTGGACAGGGGGGAACCAGTAGATGTGGTGTATTTGGACTTTCAGAAGGCCTTCGACAAGGTCCCACACAAGAGATTGGTGAGCAAAGTTAAAGCACATGGGATTGGGGGTAATGTATTGGCGTGGATTGAGAAATGGTTGGCACACAGGAAACAAAGAGTAGGAGTAAATGGGTACTTTTCAGAATGGCAGGCAGTGACCAGCGGGGTACCGCAGGGTTCGGTGCTGGGACCCCAGCTGTTTACATTATATATTAATGATTTGGACGAAGGGATTAAATGTAATATCTCCAAATTTGCGGATGACACTAAATTGGGAGGCAGTGTGAACCATGAGGAGGATGCTAGGAGGCTACAGAGTGAATTGGACAGGTTGGGTGAATGGGCAAATGTATGGCAGATGAAGTACAATGTGGATAAATGTGAGGTTATCCACTTTGGTGGTAAAAATAGAGAGGCGGACTATTACCTGAATGGTGGCAGATTAGGGAAAGGGGAGGTGCAACGAGACCTGGGCGTCATGGTACATCAGTCACTGAAGGTGGGAATGCAAGTGCAGCAGGCAGTCAAGAAAGCAAACGGAATGATGGCCTTCATAGTAAGGGGATTTGAGTACAGGAGTAGGGAGGCGATGCTGCAGTTGTACAGGGCCTTGGTGAGGCCACACCTGGAGTATTGTGCGCAGTTTTGGTCTCCTAACTTAAGGAAGGACATTCTTGCTATTGAGTGAGTGCAGCGAAGGTTCACTAGATTGATTCCTGGGATGGCCGGTCTGACATATCAAGAAAGATTGGGTCAACTGAACTTGTATCCTCTGGAGTTCAGAAGAATGAGGGGGGATCTTATAGAGACATTTAAAATCCTGACTGGTTTAGACAAATTAGATGCAGGCAGAATGTTCCCAATGTTAGGGAAAACTAAAACCAGGGGTCACAGTCTAAGGATTAAGGGGAAGCCATTTAAGACTGAGCTGAGGAGGAACTTCTTCACCCAGAGAGTGGTGAATCTATGGAATTCTCTTCCACAGAAGGTTGTTGAGGCCAGTTCGCTAAATATATCCAAAAGGGAGTTAGATATAACACTCACAACTAGGGGGATCAAGGGGTATGGCGAGAAAGCAGGAATGGGGTACTGAGGTAGCATGTTCAGCCATGAACGCATTGAATGGCGGTGCAGGCTCGAAGGACCGCATGGTCTACTCCTGTACCTATTTTCTATGTTTCTATGTTTCTAACATGCCGGTAGCAATTCGTCTTGCTATCAGCCCAAAACGGACTGTATCGCATGGGTTCTCTGTAATACGCCTCGCCCAATATTCAGTCGCATTGGAGTCAGCGCAACTGAATTCCGAGCGCGGCGGATAATGGGCGGCCAGTGCGACACCACCGGTTTTGCGCTACAATGCATGTATGATGACCTATTCCCCAGGACATATTCGCACTACTAAATGTAGTTATTTAAGACACGTGCGATAAGGTTGCTTTGATTCAAACTGCTGCTGCCGGTCTATGAATGGGCTGGATCGGCGCATTATTGAATAATCTCCCGTTCTTTTTCAGGCCGGTATCACTAACAATGGCCGGCAAATTCCGAGAGGAGGCTTCCTGCGTGCGGATGCCTCCCATCGGAAAAAAATCTACGAACTTACCTGAGGGATCCCGAGGTGCGTACACTTCCGTTCATGGGCCTCTCCAAACTCGAAATGCGCAGGGCCCAGGTAACCCAGAGACGCATGCAGGTTACAAACTTCCTGGGATCACGTGGGCCAGGCCAGCCAATACAGAAGGGAATCTACCTGCATACTTTTGACAGATCGACCTGTCAAATATATCAATGGAGATCACCCCCAAAACACAGTGAAAAATTAAATACATTTTTGAAAACCATCACGTTTTTAAAATGAGTTAAAATTACAATAAATTAAATATTTTAAACAAAAATGTAATTTTTTGAAAAATATAATTAAAGATTTTTACGGGGCTAAAAATAAATTTACCTTTTTAAAAGTATTTTTCAATTATAAATGAGTGAAAATATTTTTTGTTTACTTTTTTCAACTCTCATGCTGGTAAAAGCAGGCCTTACGCTTTTACCAGGCATAAGATTTCTATTTGTATCGCATGCGGTAACCCGGAACTTGTGGGGCGCGTACGCTTTCATAGGCCCTGGAAAATCCAGTTTTGCTCCGAACCTTCTTATCTACCTGGTGACGAATGACTTGTGACACGAATAAATTTAAAATAGTTTCGGAACAACCCTGTCCCCACAAAAAGCTTTCACTGACCAAGCACATGCAGAGTGATGTTTGCTCTTGCTTGATCCCCGGTGATTGGAATCATGGTAACAATGTACTCTCCACTGTCCGAAGCTGTCACTGACTTCAGCAGGAGCGATCCGTTCGGGAGGAATAACTCAGACCGTGTGCTGTATTCATTACTTATATCACCAGTTGAACCGAGCCACGCAGCGATATTTGTCGCCCCGAAGTCCCAGCTCCCTCTCCTCGCCTCAGCTGACGGCCGCACTGAAAAAAATGCGTTGCCTCCGACGGTCACATTTATCCGACTGTTTTCTGTATGTATAGTCAAATCCTGGAGCTCAACTGAGGAAAGAAAATCACATTGAGCAAGAAGTAAAGAGAAACACTCAAACTCGACACAATATACACTTTTCTGAAGTGATCATTAACGTTATATCTTGTATTTTAAGCTGATATTCTATGACAATCGATTGCTGTCTTGTATCTGTAATCACTAAAAGAAATGATACGAGAAAGTGATCCTCACCCGCAAATATAAATAAGCAAACAGCTACCGCGGTAAGTGGCAGTGTTACCATCCTGAAATGAAAAGGAAATGTCCTGCTTTTTTCCAGTTCTGACGAAAGATCATCGACCTGAAACGTTAACTCTGTTTCTCTCTCCACGTATGCTGCCTGGTCTGCTGAGTTTTTCCAGCGATTTCTACTGGTATATTTTAATCATAGTGTCATGATTAAATTATTTTTTTTTAATGGTAATTGTTGACATAATGCTGTTACATAGTGATCTGTTAGTTGAAAGACTTACGGTTAGTAATTTGTCTTGGGTGCCAGGGCAAAACTGGCGGTATCACTGCGTCCGCCTGCCCCGCCTGATATTAATTTCCATTGACATCAATAGAGCTGAATATTTGTCTGTGTGTAAAGCAGGCGGCCAATGCGATGCCGACAGTTTTTCACTACTGCAGAGACAAATTTCTATCCTCAAATCTTTTTGCTAGAATCGCGCTACCCCAAGTTAGCACACGGTATTACAATGCCATTCACACCTAATGGCTGACCGTTGCTATGGGATGGCAGCAAGCGCTGAGGGGCAACATTGTGCAAAACACAAATCAAAATAATTTAATGGGCCGGATTTTTCTGTGGGTAACAACGGCAAACCAATACCGTTCACCGTTATTACCTATTGAAACTGGTCACAACTTCAGGATGTAGCGCAAGCACATCGAAACGCGGAAATCCTGAAGTTGCGGTCAGTCATTCACTGCTTTGACATGGCTGGGCTGTGCCAGTTCCGCCCCCCACCTCCCCCCCAATCAGTGAAAACAATGAAACTGATGAAAACATGGGCTTTTCCGCTGTTAATACTCCATTAGCTGTTAGGCCTTGTTGGATAACGTGTAACTGAGGTTTTAACAGCGTATTGGCTGTTAAACAAAAGTTATGGCCCAGAAAAACTAATTTTAATTTTCTGGAGTGTCAAATTTCTCCATTATGATAAAAGTTACAATCAGTAAGAAACTTTAAAAAATTATGTTTTAAAAAAATGTGTTCATGATATTTCAGGTTCTAGCTTATACCCCACTCATCACATTCCCATCACTCTGCCTTCCCTACCCTATTCCTGCACATCATTACTCACACCAACTTACCTTGCACCTCCACCCATCACTCTCTATCTACATTATCACTTCCCCATCTCACTAGCCACACTTCACTCTCACCCTCATCATAGTCCAATTATACCAACTCACAAGGGTAGACACATGTGTGTTTTAGCAAATGTTAATGTGGTGCTAAACATTGAAATCCTTATTTTCAACAATTTGCGTTCTTGGACAGATCTTTGTGCACCTTTGGAAGTGGCTTTGTGAGCTGCAGTGAATGGTGAGACATAACGGTAGCCCCCACAATGGTGATGAGTGTGAAAGGAAATGCTTGGGCATTGTAGGGATGCTTTATGGTGTTGGTGCGGGGTGGTGCCAACTTGGCGCATGATGTAGCAGCTAGGGTGTACAGCGTCCAGTTTAGTAAATCTGGCTATGGTGAGGCCATCATTGTCCTCCCGGTCAGCAATGTGGTTCGGTGCTGACCCCTTGTGTCCTGTGCAGCATCAGTTGATTTTGGAGAAGGCTGGTGTTGTTGTTGGTGCTGCTGGTGTGCCTGGTGCTCCTGGTGTTGGGCCTGATCATGGTGGGATTCTGAGGAGCAAGGTGAGAGATTACAAAGAGCGCCCATGCTGATGGAATAGATGGCAGGTGAAGGAAAGATGATAGAATTGATCTGTCAATGGTGAGAAAGGTTGTACCAATGAAGTGACCCTGGATACAGAGTTTATTTCAAACACTTGCAACCTGCATAAAGCTCAAGCTCTCTTCCAAATGCAGTAAGCAACAGCTTCTGAGCTTGGAAAGTGAACAATTGTGAGATGGGAGCTTTTATACCACATTTGCAGCTGTCAAGTACAGAGATCATTTCATGGTAACACAACTCCCGCCCTGCTTACCTGACCTGATCCCTGAGCAGCGTAGACGCCGTGGCGACCTGGTAAACTTTGAAGGTGAGCACAACATACTTTTTAAGTGGCTTTTAACAAGGTCATAATGACCTAAATTTCTCTCCCGCCGCTGCGTATCGGGTCTGTTTAGCGTTGACAGACCCGACATGTGAGAAAGTCGCATGGTGGCGGGTTGACAGCGGGGTCCCGACCCGCTATCAAAAAAAATACTGGAGGGCAAAAGCCGAGAATGGCCACTGAAAAATTAACATTTACCAGTAGCTTTTCAAGTACAACCGAATCTCCATCAACATGTAATCAACATGTTTTTATATTGTTCAACTCTGTTTCTCTCTTCACAGATGCTGCATGACCTGCGGAGTTTCTCCAGCATTTTCTGTTTTTATTATATGTTTTTATTTTGGTTTGTTTTCCATGCTGTCAAGTTATCAGCTGGAGCAATGGCCACGGAACTCACGCCTCGCGTTGACAGATGTGGTTCCCGAGCTGCGTGAATCCCGTGGCCATGCAGGAAAATTTAATAAGTGTGGGCAAAAAGACTCTTAAGTGCCTGTAAAGTACCGCATGTTGATTTCATTTGGGTCCCCAGCTGCTGCAGGTCGGATCGGCTCCACGCTGATAGATGCGCCTGGGGGAAAGGCGCATTGGAGCCACTTGACAGCAGGTTCCCAACCCGCTGTCAAAAAAAAACAAGATTCCCATCCGGCCCAGCACCGATCGCGACCGCTACCACCATGGAAAATTGTGTTTCTCTCTCTCCACAGATGCTGCTGGAGTTTTCCAGCAATTTCTGTTTTTAATTCAGATGTCCAGTAATAAGTTTTCATAGAATCATACAATGATACAGCACTATTGGAAGCCATTGGGCCCAGCGTTCCGTGCCGGCTCTTTCAGATATCTATCCAATTAGCCGCATTCCCCTACACATTACCGTAGCCCTACAAATTTCCCCCTCCAACTATATAGCAACTCCTTTTGAAAGTAATTGAACATCCTTTCATCGCATGCATTTCAGGCTGTGCATTTCAAATCATAACATCTCATTGCGTAAACAAATATTTCCTCAAGTCGGCACTGGTTCTTTTACCAATTACCTTAAATCTCTGGTTAGCGACACTTCGGTCACTGAAAACAGTTTATCCTAATTTACTATATCAAAACTCTTATTATTTTGCAGACCTCTATCAAATACGCCTTAACCTTCTCTGCATGAAGAAGAACAATCACAGCTTCTCTAGTCTCTCCACGTAACTGAAGTCTGTTCTCCCTGGTACCATTTTAGTAAATCTGCTTTGCACCCACTCTAAGGCCAAGACATCCTCCTTAAAGTGCGGTGCCCACTATTGCCCACAACAGTCCAGCTGCGCTCTAACCACTGTTTACATAAGATGACATAGGATTACATAGGATATACAGCACAGAAGTAGGCCATTCGGCCCATCCAGTCCATGCCGGCGTTTATGCTCCATACGAGCCTCCTACCATCTATCCCCATCTAAATCGATCAGCATAACCCTCTATTCCATCTTCCCTCATATGCTTGTCTAGCCTCCCCTTAAATGCATCTATACTATTCGCTTCAACCACTCCCTGTGGTAGCGAGTTCCACATTCTCGCCACTCTTTGGGTAAAGAAGTTTTTCTGAATTCCCTATTGGATTTCTTGGTGACTATTTTATATTGATGGCCTCTAGTTATGCTCTTCCCCACATGTGGAAACATTCTCTCTGTATCCACTCTGTCAACAATTTTCATAATTTTAAAGACCTCTATTAGGTCACCCCTCAGCCTTCTTTTTTCAAGAGAAAAGAGACCGAACCAATTCATCTTTTCCTGATATGTATACCCTCGCGTTCCTGATATCATCATTGTAAATCTTCTCTGCACCCTCTCTATTGCATCTATATACTTTTTATAACATTGCGAACAGAACTGTATGCAGTACTCTAAATGTTGTCTAACCAAAATTCGATACAGGTTTAGCATAACGTCCCTACTTTTCAATTATATCCCTCTAGAAATAAGCTTTTGTACTTGCTTTACTTTTGTTATGGCCTTGCTAACCTGTGGCGCAACTTTTAGTGATTTGTGTATTTGTACTCCGAGATCCCTTTGTTCCTCTACCCCAGCTAGGCTTACACCGTCCAAGTGATAAGTGACCTCCCTAATCTTCCTACCTTAAAGTAATGCCTCACATTTATCTGTGTTGAACTTCATTTGCCAATTATATGCCCATTCTGCAACTTTATTAATGACCTCCTGTAATTTGTTGCAGGCCTCCTCAGTAGTGACTATCACCCCAATTTGGTATCATCTGCCAATTTAGAAATTTTGTTTTTGATTCCAAAGTCTAAATCATTAACGTAAATTCTGAACAGCAGTGGTTCCAGCACTAGTCCTTGTGGAACCTCACTACCCACCTTCTGCCAAAGTGAATTGCTACCCTTTACTTCCACACTCTGCTTTCTGTCTTGAAGCCAGCAGGCTATCCATTCTGCTACTTGTCCCCTGACTCTGCATTCTCTAACCTTGTTCTTCAGTCTATTATGAGATAAATTATCAAAGGCCTTTTGAAAATCTAGGTAAATTACAGCTATTGCATTACCATTGTCTACTCACTTCGGTAGCTCTTCAAAAAATGCAATAAGGTTGGTCAAGCAAGACTTTCCCTTTTGAAATCCATGCTGACTAATCATTATTAATTTTTTAGTTTCCAGATGTTCTTCTATTCTCTCCTTTAGTACGGATTCCACTATTTTTTGTACCACCGATGTTAAGCTGACTGTTCTAAAATTCCATAGACATTTTCTATGTCCCTTCTTAAATATAGGTATTATATTAGCTAAACAGATCAATTAGATCAACCATCATCCCTCTAAACTCGAGGGAATAGAAGGCACATTTATGCAATATGTCCTCATAATCATCTATTTGACTCTGATTTATTAAAGCATTTACTGCGTTTTTTTAATTGAAGTATAAAACAACATCAAAGCGAAGGCTAAGAGGAGAATTGAAAGAAGGGTTTAAAATCATGACTGGTTTTAAGTGTAAATAAAGAGAAACTTTTTCCAGTGGCTGAAGGGTCGACAACCAGAGGGCACAAATTTAATCATAGAATCATAGCAGGTTACAGCACGGAAGGAGGCCATTTCAGCCCATCGTGTCCGCTCCGGCCAACAAAGAGCTATCCAGCCTAATTCCGCTTCCCAGCTCTTGGTCCGTAGCCCTGCAGGTTAGAGCATCCCAAGTGCACATCCAAGTACTTTTTAAAAGTGGTTAGGGTTCCAGCTTCTACCACCCTTTCAGGCAGTGAGTTCCAGACCCCCATAGCCCTCTGGGTGAATAAATTTCCCCTCAGATCCCCCCTCTAAACCTCCCCCCAATTATTTTAAATCTGTGCCCCCTAGTTTTTGACCCCTCTGCTAAGGGAAATAGGTCCTTTCTAGCCACTTTATCTATGCCCCTCATAATTGCATACATCTCAATAAGGTCTCCCCTCAGCCTCCTCTGTTCCAAGGAAAACAGACCCAGCCTATCCAGTCTTTCCTCATAGCTAAGATTCTCTACTCCCGGCAACTTCCTTGGAAATCTCCTCTGCACCCTCTCTAGAGCAATCACATCTTTCCTGTAATGTGGTGACCAGAACTGCACACAGTACTCTAGCTGAGGCCTAACTCGTGTTTTATACAGTTGAAGCATAACCCACCTGCTCTTATATTCTATGCTACGGCTAATAAAGGCAAACATTCCATATGCCTTTTTAACCACCTTATCTACCTGGCCTGCTACCTTCAGGGATCTGTGGTCATGCACTGCAAGGTCCCTTTGTTCCTTTACACTCCTTAAGGTGATTGGCAAAAGAACCGGAGGTGACATGAGGAAAAGCATTTTGACACAACGAGTGGTTAGAATTTGGAATGCACTGCCTGATAGGGTGGTGGATACAGATTCAATAATAGCCTTCAAAAGGGAATTGGTTAAATAATTGAAGGAGAAAAAATTGCAGGGATATGGGGTAAAAGCGGGGCAGTGGGACAAACTGGACTGCTCTTCGAAAGAGCTAGCGCAGACTCGAATGGCCTCCTTCTGAGCTGTACTATGCTATGATTCTATAAGTCATAACGTGTAATACTGAGTATTTATTTAATTATTATTTAAGGTGTATTGCCTCCTCCAGGGTAGCACTTGGCTATGGGGGAGGGCCGGGCTTTGAAGAGTACAGCTGGGATGGCAGTAAAAACTTCCAGAGGTGAGCTGATCAGTTTGTTTTACACAGGGAGTTGTTGTGATCAGGAATGCGCTGCCTGGAAATACGGTGGAAGCAGATTCAATAATAACGTTCAAAAGGGGAATTGCATAAATACTTGAAGGTAAATATGTTGCAGGCCTATGGGGAAAGAGCGGGTGAGTGGGGCTAATTGGCCTCCTTATGTGCTAACTCTAGCCTATTCTTCAATACAGATTAGGCATCAATTCATACAGAAAACTCAGTGTGTGTGCGTGGAATTGCACAGTCCTACTATAAAGTTTGATAAACCAATGAATGCTGTGCTTTCACAAACAGCTGTCTAGATTTGAGGTTCGGACTGAAATCTAAGGATATAATAAACGATATAGAGGCAGTGGAGAACTTGAAAAAAAGATTTACCTGAACAGAGTGATTACAACAATCAGAATATCTGACGTTTTTCTCGAAAATATTCAACCCTTTAAATAAACGGGTTATGGCTCTTTACTTTAGACAAGAAAAGGCTGAGGGGTGACTTGAAAATTATGAAAGGGTTGGATAAGGTAGACGTAGAGGTGATATTTCCACTTATGGAGAGTCCAAAACTAAAGGTCATTAATATAAGATAGACACTAATAAATACAATAAGGAACTCGGGAGAAACTTCTTTTTTCGGAGAGTGGTGAGAAAGTGGATCTGGCTACCACAGGGAGTAACTGAGAGAATTCCATAGTTGCATTTCTGGGGAAGCTAGATAAGTATGTGTAGGAGAAAGGAATAAAGGATATGCTGATAGAGTTAGTTGAAGTAGGGTGGGAGGCACCTCGTGTGGAGCATAAACATCGGCAATGAACAGTTGGGACGCTTGGCCTGTTTCTGTGCTGTACATGTTATATAATTCATTGTAACTGAGTACTATAGGCATAGTAAGATAATCAGCTGTGTCGGAGCTAGGTGGTTCCTGTATCAATAGCACCACTGAGAAGGACACCGTAGTGAGCAGTACTGACCTAGGGTATCTGGTGCAGGGACCAGAGAAGATTTAACAGGCTGGTAATAGGGATGATGGACTTCTGTTACTTTCAGTGACTAGACAAGCTGGGATTGTCCTCCTTAGAGCAGGGGAGTTAAAGACAAGATTTAATAGGTGTGTTCAAAATCATGAAACGTTATAATAGAGTAAATAAGGAGAAACTGTTTCCAGTGGCAGAAGCGTATATAAGCAGATGATTCGGATTTCAGAAAATTGGGGAAAAGTTCCAGAGGTGACCTGAGGAGTTTGTTTTACACAGCGAGTTGTTGTGATTAGGAATGCCCTGTCTGGAAGGACGGTGGAAGCAGATTCAATAATAACTTTCAAAAGGGGAATTGCATAAATACTTGATGGGGAAAATATTGCAGGGCTATGGGGGAGGAGCGGGGCAGTGGGACTAATTGGAGAGCTCTTTCAAAGAGCCGGACAAAGAAAGGCATGATGCGCCGAATGGCCTCCTTCTGTGCTGTATCATTCTCTGATTCTTTAAGATTGTTTGGGGATTCTGGAGTTCGTACAAACCGCCATTTGAGATGGATGGGAAGTTTCCAGAATCTTACTTCTGCACGTCGAACATGGTATTTGCATGTAGCGGAGCTCAGCAACTCAAAGGCACTACCTTGTCCAGTGGTTTATTATGATACAAGGGAATTCTAACTGATGCTCTCACGGCGTTTGGGTCACCTTTACCTCGATCAGTCGATGTGCTGGTTTCAGCTGGTGTCGATGTACTGGTTGTAGTTGGGGCCGATGTGCTGATTACAGCTAGTGTAGATGTACTGGTTGCAGCTGGCGTCGATGTGCTGGTTACAGCTGGAGTTGATGTACTGGTGGCAGCTGGAGTCAAAGTACTGGTTGCAGCTGGAGTCGATGTACTGCTGGCAGCTGGAGTTGATGTATTGGTTGCAGCTGGACTTGATGTACTCATTGAAGCTGGATTTAATGTAATGGTTGCAGCTGGGGTCGATGTACTGCTGGCAGCTGGAGTTGATGTATTGGTTGCAGCTGGACTTGATGTACTCATTGAAGCTGGATTTAATGTAATGGTTGCAGCTGGGGTCGATGGACTGGTTTCAGTTGCAGTAGATGTACTGGTTGCAGCTGGAGTTAATGTGCTGGTGGCAGCTGGAGTTGATGTACTGGTTGCAGCTGGAGTCGATGTACTGGTTGCAACTGGAGTCGATGTACTGGTGGCAGCTGGAGTCCATGTACTGGTGGCAGCTGGAGTTGATGTACTGGAGGCAGCTGGAGTTAATGTACTGGTTTCAGCTGAAGTAGGATTAAGGGGAAGCCATTTAGGACTGAGCTGAGGAGGAACTTCTTCACCCAGAGAGTGGTGAATCTATGGAATTCTCTTCCACAGAAGGTTGTTGAGGCCAGTTCGCTAAATATATTCAAAAGGGAGTTAGATATAACACTCACAACTAAGGGGATCAAGGGGTATGGCGAGAAAGCAGGAATGGGGTACTGAGGTAGCATGTTCAGCCATGAACGCATTGAATGGCGGTGCAGGCTCGAAGGACCGAATGGTCTACTCCTGTACCTATTTTCTATGTTTCTATGTTTCAATGAAGTAGACGTATTGGTGGCAGCTGGGGAGGATGTACTGGTTGCAGATGAAGTCGATGTATTGGTGACAGCTGGAGTGGATGTACTGGTTGCAGCGGGAGTTGATCTACTGGTGGCAGCTGGAGTTGACATACTGGTTGATGCTGGAGTTGTTGTACAGCTAACAGCTGGAGTTGATGTACTGGTTGCAGCTGGAGTTGATGTACTGGTTGCAGCTGGAGTTGATGTAATGGTGGCAGCTGGAGTTGATGTACTGGATTCATCTGGAGTCGACGTACTGGTGGCAGCTGGGGTAGATTTACTGGTGGCAGCTGGAGTTGATGCACTGGTGGCAGCTGGATTTAATGTACTGGTTGCAGCTGGAGTTGATGTACTGGTTGCAGCTGCAGTTAATGTACTGGATGCAGCTGGAGTTGATGTACTGGATGCAGCTGGAGTTAATGTGCTGTTGGCAGCTGGAGTTGATGTACTGGTGGCAGCTGGGTTTAATGTACTGGTTGCAGCTGGAGTTGATGTACTGGTTGCAGCTGCAGTTAATGTACTGGATGCAGCTGGAGTTGATGTACTGGATGCAGCTGGAGTTAATGTGCTGTTGGCAGCTGGAGTTGATGTATTGGTAGCAGCTGGAGTTGATGTACTGGTTGCAGCTGGAGACAATGTGCTGGTGGTTGCTGGAGTTGATGTACTGTTGGCAGCTGGAGTTGATGTACTGGTGACAGCTGAGTTCGATCTAATTGTTGCAGCTATAGTTGATGTACTGGTGGCAGCTGGAGTTATGGGGAGTGAGCGGTGGGTTGACATTAGACTACGCGGAATATTCCACGGTATGGGGAGTAAGCAGGGGGTTGAGATTAGACTGGGTGGGATATTACACGGTATGGGTAGTGAGCAGAGGATTGAGATTAGACTGGGTGGGATATTACACGGTATGGGGCGGGAGCGGGGGTTGAGATTAGACTGTGTTGAATATTACACATAAGGGGAGTGATCAAGGTGTTGAGATTAGACTGGGTGGGATATTATATGGCATGGGGAGTGAGCAGGTGGTTGAGATTAGTCTGGGTGGGACATTACACGGATTGGGGAGCGAGTAAGGGTCGAGATTAGATGGATGGCATATTATACGGTATGGGGAGTGAGCAGGGGATTCAGATTAGACAGGTTGGGATATTACACGGTATGGGGAGTGAGCAGGGGTTTGACTTAGACTGGGTGGGATATTACACGGTATGGGGAGTGAGCGGGGTGTTGAGATTAGACTGGTTGAGATATTTCAAGGCATGGGGAGTGAACAGTGGGTTGAGATTAGACTCGGTGGGATATTGCACATAGAAACATAGAAGATAGGAGCAGGAGTAGGCCATTCGGCCTCTCGAGCCTCCTCCGCCATTCAATGCGATCTTGGCTAATCATCCAAATACAGTACCCTATCCCTGCTTTCTCCCCATAACCCTTGATCCCCTTAGCCTTAAGAAATATATCTAACTCCTTCTTGAATATATTAAATGAATTGGCCTCAACTGCCTTCTGTGATAGAGAATTTCATAGGTTCACCACTCTCTGGGTGAAGAAATTCCTCCTCATCTCAATCCTAAATGGTTTACCTCTTATCCTTAGACTGTGACCCCTAATTCTGGACTCCCCCGCCATCGGTATGGGGAATGAGGAGAGATTTGGCTTGGGCTGGGTGGGATATACATGGTATGGGGAGATAGCCGGGGGTTGAGATTAAACTGGTTGGGATATTACAAGGTATGGGGAGTGAGCTGGGGGTTTAGATTCGACTGGGTTAGATATTAAATGGTATAGGGAATGAGGAAACGGTTGAGATTAGACTGGGTGGGAAATTACATGGTATGGGAGTGAGCAGGGTTTGAGATTAGACTGGGTGGGATATTATAAAGTATGGGGCGTGAGTGGGTGTTGAGATTAGGACGCAAAGAATCTCCAAATAGATATAAATAGGCTAAGTGAGTGAGCAAAAATCTGGCAGATCGAGTATAATGTGGGAACATGCGAGGTTATCCACTTTTGTGGATAAAATTAAAAAGCAAATTATTATTTAAATGATGAGAGATTTCAAAATGCTGAGGTACAGAGGGATCTGGGGGTCCTTGTACATGAATCACAAAAAGTTAGCATGCAGGTGCAGCAAGTAATTAGGAAGGCAAATGGAATGTTGGCCTTTATTGCAATGGGGATGGAGTATAAAAGTAGGGAAGCCCTGTTAAAACTCTGCAGGGCGTTGGTGAGACCACACCTGGAATACTGCGTACAGTTTTAGTCTCCTTATTTAAGGAAGGATATACTTGCATTGGAGTCAGTTCAGAGAAGGTTCAGGAGGTTGATTCCGGGGATGAAGGGGTTGTTTTATGAAGAAAGGTTGAGCAAGTGGGGCCTATACAAATTGGAGTTTAGGAGAATGAGAGGGGATCTTATTGAAACATATAAGATTCTGAAGGGTCTTGACAGAGTAGGTGCAGAGAGGATGTTTCCCCTCGTGGGGGAATATAGAACCAGGGCCATAATTTCAGAATAAAGGGGCAACCTTTTAAAACGGAAATGAGGAGGAATGACTTCTCTCAGAGAGTCGTGAATCTTTGGAATTCTCTTCCCCAGAGTACTGTGGAGGCTGGGTCATCGAATATAATGAAGGTGGAGATAGAGAGATTTGTGAATGGTAAGGAAGACGAAGGTTATGGGGAGCGGGCAAGGAAGTAGATTTGAGGCCAAGATCAGATCAGCCATGCTGTTATTGAATGGTGGAGCAGGCTCGAGGGGCCAAATTACCTACTGCTGCTCCTACGTCTTGTGTTATTCTGTACACGGTATGAGGAGTAAGCAGGGGGTTGAGATTAGACTGGGTGAGATATTACACGGTATGGGGAGTCGGGGGGGGGGTTGAGATTAGACTGGGTGAGATATTACACAGTATGGGGAGTGAGCAGTGGGTTGAGATTAGACTGGGTGGGATATTACACAGTATGGGGAGTGAGCGGGGGGTTGAGATTAGACTGGATGTGATATTACACGGTATGGGGAGTGAGCGGGGATTTGAGATTAGACTGGGTGAGATATTACACAGTATGGGGAGTGAGCAGGGGGTTGAGATTAGACTGGGTGGGATATTACACAGTATGGGGAGTGAGCAGGGGGTTTGAGATTAGACTGGGTGGGATATTACACAGTATGAGGAGTGAGCAGGGGATTGAGATTAGACTGGGTGGGATATTACACGGTAAGGGGAGTGAGCGGGGGGTTGAGATTAGACTGGGTGGGATATTACACAGTATGGGGAGTAAGCGGGGGGTTGAGATTAGACTGGGTGGGATATTACACGGTGTGGGGAGTGAGCAGGGGGTTGAGATTAGACTGGATGGGATATTACACAGTATGGGGAGTGAGCGGGGGGTTGAGATTAGACTCGGTGGGATATTACACAGTATGGGGAGTGAGCAGGGGGTTGAGATTAGACGGGGTGGGATATTACAAAGTATGGGGAGTGAGCAGGTGGTTGAGATTAGACTGGGTGAGATATTACACGGTATGAGGAGTGAGCGGGGGGTTGAGATTAGACTAGGTGGGATATTACACAGTATGGGGAGTGAGCAGGGGGTTGAGATTAGACTGGGTGGGATATTACACAGTATGGGGAGTGAGCAGGTGGTTGAGATTAGACTGGGTGAGATATTACACGGCATGAGGAGTGAGCGGGGGGTGAGATTAGACTGGGTGGGATATTACACAGTATGGGCAGTGAGCAGGGGGTTGTGATTAGACTGGGTGGGATATTACACAGTATGGGGAGTGAGCGGGGGTTTGAGATTAGACTGGGTGGGATATTACACAGTATGGGGAGTGAGCGGGGGTTTGAGATTACACTGGGTGGGATATTACACAGTATGGGGAGTGAGCGGGGGTTTGAGATTAGCCTGGGTGGATATTACACAGTATGGGGAGTGAGAGGGGGATTTGAGATTAGACTGGGTGGGATATTACACAGTATGGGGAAGTGAGCGGGGGTTTGAGATTAGACTGGGTGGGATATTACACAGTATGGGGAGTGAGCGGGTGGTTTGAGATTAGACTGGGTGGGATATTACACAGTATGGGGAGTGATCTGGGGGGGATATTTACACAGTATGGGGAGTGAGCGGGTGTTTAGTACTGGGTGGATATTACACAGTATGGGAGTGAGCGGGGGTTTGAGATTAGACTGGGTGGGATATTACACAGTATGGGGAGTGAGCGGTCGGTTGAGATTAGACTGGGTGGGATATTACACAGTATGGGGGTGAGCGGGGGTTTGAGATTAGACTGGGTGGATATTACACAGTATAGGGAGTGAGCGGTGGTTGAGATTAGACTGGGTGAGATATTACACAGTATGGGGAGTGAGCGGGGGGTTCAGTTTAGACTGGGTGGGCTATTAAGATTTCTGTTTCACTCATTACTTCATTACTTGCCTCACACAACATACTGGCGGTTGCCCGGATCGCTCCACTAAACCATTTTCATCGCTCTCTCCAGCAAACCCCCTCACTCCTCCCCAATGTCAGTATTTGTGAACTCGAACCAGGAGGAATATTGAGCAAGAAAGCTGCTGGGTGGTTTCTGAACTGGTTCAAGGAAGGGAAGCTGCCACCATTCCCCGGTCTGGGCAACATGTAACTAGGGCTTGGACCACCAAGAGCAGTGTCACACAGATCCCGAGAACTAATTAAAATGGAACAGACTCACCTTCAGCAATGCAAGTGCAGACGATGACAATGCAAAACGATACCTTCATTTTGCCCTTGACGTGGCGAGCCCACAGCACAGAGCAGAAGTGGCACTCTGTGCTTACAAACTGCCTTCTTCGTATGTGCCGATCAAGAGGACGCAAATACATATTAGAAGCTAACACTGCCAAACAGACACGTGTCCCTGAAAATATGTATTCCGTGTTCACTCAATATTGGCAGGTAATCATAACAAGGTGAGATGTCTCATTTTATAAACACTCGCTGAGCATTCCTTTCAGACTACAGGATAAAGAGTGTTATCTGAGACACTGGCTGTGAACTTCTCAATCATTCTGCCGCTGTGATGTCAATGGCGATCTCTAGGTCCGTTTTAGAAATTTAAGGGATGTTCATGACAATAGTGCAAAATGGACACTTACGATTCAGCGACTCGTTTTACACACTGCCCAATGTTCATTTCTATTAAAGTCAATGCAGTGGGATAGTGAAGGGTATGGGCAGTGAGGAGGGTGGGGTTTGACTGGGTGGGATATTAAAGCGTGTGGGGAGTGACCGGGAGAGTGAGATTAGACTGGGTGAGATATTAAAGGGTGTGGGGAGTGAGCAGGATAGTGGGATTAGACTGGGTGGGATATTACGCGGTATGGGGAGTGAGCTAGGTGTTCAGATTAGACTGGGTGGGATATTACACGGTATGGGGAGTGAGCGGGGTTTTGAGATTAGGACGCAAAGAATCTCCAAAGGGATTTGGGTACGCAAAGTGAGTGGGCAAAAATCTGGCAGATGGAGAATAATGTGGGAAAATTCGAGGTTATCCACTTTGTTAGGAAAAATTAAAAAGCAAATTATTATTTAAATGGTGAGAGATTACAAAATGCTGAGGTACACAGGGATCTGGGGGTCCTTGTACATGAATCACAAAACGTTAGCATGCAGGTACAGCAAGTAATTAGGAAGGCAAATGGAATGTTGGCCTTTATTGCAAAGGGAATGGATTATAAAAGTAGGGAAGTCCTTTTACAACTGTACAGGGCGTTGGTGAAGCCACACCTGGAGTACTGCGTACAGCTTTGGTGTCCTTATTTAAGGAAGGATATACTTGAATTGGAGGCAGTTCAGAGAATGTTCACGAGGTTGATACCGGAGATGAAGGCGTTGTCTTATGACGAAAGGTGGAGCAGTTTGGGGCTATACTCATTGGAGTTTAGAAGAATGAGAGGGGATCTTATTGAAACATATAATATTCTGCAGGGGCTAGCCAGGGTAGATGCAGAGAGGATGTTTCACCTCGTGGGGAAATCTACTGAATTACTTGTATGGGGAGTGAGCGGGGTGTTGAGATTAGACTGGGTGGGATATTAAGGTGACTGTTTCACTGCATTACTTGCCTCACGCAACATACTGGAGGTTGCCCGGGTCGCTTCACTAATGCATTTCCATCGCTCTCTCCAGCAAACCCCCTCACACGTCCGCAACCAGGGCCCCAATTCCAGTGTTTGTGAACTGGAGCTAGAAGGAATATTGAACAGGAAAGCTGCTGGATGGTGGCCGAACTGGTTCAAAGCAGGGAAGCTGCCACCATTCCCCTGTCTGGGCAACATGTAACTAGGGCTTGGACCACCAAGAGCAGTGTCACACAGATCCCGAGAACTAATTAAAATGAAACAGACTCACCTTCAGCAATACAAGTGCAGACGATGACAATGCAAAACGATACCTTCATTTTGCCCTTTGATGCGGCGAGCCCACAGCACAGAGCAGAAGTGGCACTCTGTGTTTGCAAACTGCCTTCTTCCTATGTGCCGAACAAGAGGAAGCAAAGAAATATTAGAAGCTAACACTGACAAACAGACACGTATCCCTGAAAATATGCATCGGGTGTTTGCTCTATAATGACAGGTGATCATAACAGATGACTCATTTTATAATCACTCGCTGAGCATTCCTTTCAGACGACAGGATAAAGAGTGTTATCTGATACACTGGCTGTGAACTTCTCGATCGTTCTGCCGCTGTCTTCTCAATGGCGATCTGAGGTTCCGTTTTAGAAATTTAAGGGGTGGTCATGACAATAGTGCAAAATGGACAGTAATGATTCAGCGACTCGTTTTACACAATGGCCAATGTTCATTTCAATTCAATTCAACGGGGTGGGATAGTGAAGGGCATGGACAGTGAGGAGGGTGGTATAGACTGGGCGGGATATTAAACAGTGTGGGGAGTGACCGGGAGAGTGGGATTAGACTGGGGGAGATTGCAAAGGGTGTGGGGAGTGAGGAGAGTGGGATTAGTCTGTGTGTTAGATTGCAGGGTATGGGGAGTGAGCAGGAGAGTGGAATTAGACTGGGTGGGATATTAAATGGTATGGGGAGTGAGGAGAGTGGGATTAGACTGTGTGTTATATTACAGGGTTATGGGGAGTGAGCAGGCGGGTGGGGTTAGACTGGGTGGGATATTAAACAGTGTGGGGAGTGACTGGGAGAGTGAGATTAGACTGGATGGGATTACAAAGGGTCTGGGGAGTGAGGAGAGTGGGATTAGTCTGTGTGTTATATTACTGGGTATGGGGAGTGAGCAGGCAAGTGGTATTAGAATGGGTGGGATATTAAAGGGAGTGTGGAGTGAACAGGAGACTGGGATTAGACTGGGTGGGATATTAAAGAGTATGGGAGTGAGGATAGTGGGATTAGACTATCTGTTTTATTACACTGTATGGGGAGTGAGCAGGCGAATGGGATTAGAATGGGTGGGATATTAAAGGGTATGGGGAGTGAGCGGGAGAGTGGTATTAGGCTGGGTGGGATATTAAAGGGTGTGTGGAGGGAGCAGGAGACTGGGATTAGATTGGGTGGGATATTAAATGCTATGGGGAGTGAGGAGAGTGGGATTAGACTGTGTGTTATATTAAAGGTACGGGGATTGAGCAGGAGAGTGGCATTAGACTGGGTGGGATATTAAAGGGTATGGGCAGTGAGCGGAAGAGTGATATTAGACTGAGTGGGATCTTTAAGGGTGTGGGGAGTGAGAAGAGTGGGATTAGAATGTGTGTTATATTACAGGGTATGGGGAGTGTGCGGGAGTGGCATTAGACATAGAAACATAGAAACATAGAAACATAGAAGATAGGAGCAGGAGTAGGCCATTCGGCCCTTCGAGCCTGCTCCGCCATTTAATGAGATCATGGCTGATCAGCCAAACTCAGTACCCTGTACCTGCCTTCTCCCCATATCCCTTGATACCTTTAGCTTTAAGAAATATATCTAACTCATTCTTGAATATATTTAATGACTTGGCCTCAACTACCTTCTGTGGTAGAGAATTCCACAGGTTCACCACTCTCTGGGTGAAGAAATTCTTCCACATTTCTGTCCTAAATGGCTTACCCGTTATCCTTAGATTATGACCCCTGGTTCTGGACTCTCCGACCATCAGGAACATTCTTCCTGCATCTAGTTTGTCCAGACCTGTCAGAATTTTATATATTTCGATGAGATCCCCTCTCATTCTTCTATACTCCAGCGAGTATAAGCCCAATCGACCCAATCTCTCCTCATATGTCATTTCTGCCATCTCAGGTATCAGCCTTGTGAATCTTCACTGAACTCCTTCCATGGCAAGAACATCCTTCCTCAGATAAGGCGACCAAAACTGCACACAGTACTCAAGGTGTGGTCTCACCAAGGCCCTGTACAACTGCAGCAGGACATCCCTGTTCCTATACTCAAACCCTTTCGCTATGAAGGCCAACATACCATTTGCCTTCTTCACCGCCTGCTGCACCTGCATGCTTACTTTCAGCGACTGGTGCACAAGGACACCTAGGTCTCGTTGCACTTCCCCTTCTCCCAATCTATTGCCATTCAGATAATAGTCTGCCTTTCTGTTTTTGACACCAAAGTGGATAACCTCGCACTTATCCACGTTATATTGCATCTGCCACGCTTCTGCCCACTCACCCAAACTGTCCAAATCATCCTGGAGTTTCTCGGTATCCTCCTCGCAGCACACACTCCCACCCAGCTTTGTGTCATCTGCAAACTTGGACATGTTACATTTAGTTCCCTTATCTAGATCATTAATGTATATTATGAATAGCTGGGGTCCAAGGACCGATCCCTGCGGTACCCCACTAGTCACTGCTTGCCACTCGGAAAAAGACCCATTAATTCCTAATCTCTGCTTTCTGTCCGCCAACCAGTTCTCTATCCAAGTCAATACCTTGCCCCCAATCCCATGTGCCTTAACTTTACACGCAAATCTCTTATGCGGGACCTTATCGAAAGCCTTTTGAAAGTCCAAATACAGCACATCTACTGGTTCTCCCTTATCTATTTTCCCAGTTAGATCCTCAAAAAATTCCAGTAGATTAGTCAAGCACGATTTACCTTTTGTAAATCCATGTTGACTTTGTCCGATCCTGTCACTGTTTTTCAAGTGCTCAGATATTACATCCTTTATAATGGAATCTAGCATTTTCCCCACTACTGATGTCAGGCTTACCGGTCTGTAATTCCCCGCTTTCTCTCTACCACCCTTTTTGAATAGTGGGGTAACATTGGCTACCCTCCAATCCATGGGTACAGTTCCAGATTCCATCGAATGTTGGAAGATGATCAGCAATGCATCTATTATTTCTAGGGCCACTTCCTTAAGTACCCTAGGATGTAGATTATCAGGCCCTGGGGATTTATCGGCCTTCAATACCGTCAATTTCCCTAACACCATTTCCCTGCAAATACTGATTTCTTTCAGTTCCTCCCTTTCATCAGACCGTATGTTCTGGATGGGATATTAAAGGGTATGGGCAGTGAGCGGAAGAGTGATATTAGACTGAGTGGGATATTAAAGGATGTGGGGAGTGAGCAGGAGACTGGGATTAGACTGGGTGGAATATTAAATTGTATGGGGAGTGAGGAGAGTGGGATTAGACTGTGTGTTATATTACAGGGTATAGGAAGTGAGCAGGAGAGTGGCATTAGACTGGGTGGATATTAAATGGTATGGGGAGTGAGGAGTGTGGGATTAGACTGTGTGTTATATTACAGGGTATGGGGAGTGAGCAGGAGAGTGGGATTAGACTGGGTGAGATATTAAAGGTATGGGGAGTGAGCAGCAGAGTGGAATTGGACTGGTTGAGATATTAAAGGTATGGGGAGTAAGCGGGAGAGTGGAATTAGACTGGGCCGGATATTAAACGGTATGGGGAGTGAGCGGGAGAGTGGTATTAGGCTGGGGGGGATATTAAAGGGTGTGGCGAGTGAGCAGGAGACTGGGATTAGATTGGGTGGGATATTAAATGCTATGGGGAGTGAGGAGAGTTGGATTAGACTGCGTTATATTACAGGGTATGGCAGTGAGCAGGAGGTTGGGATTAGACTGGGTGCCTCAAGGAGGTAAGCACTGGCACAGACTTGTTGAGTCGAATGATCTGTGCTGGAACATGCTATTGTTCTGTATCGTCAGACTTGAAACCAATTAACGCAAATATTTCAGTTCCAAGAAATCTCTGATAATTTGCAAAGGCGTTGTTCGAAACCGCAGAGTGAGAACAGCAGCTATCAGAATGGAATGTGTGGCAAGGAGGATGGAGCGAGCGAGCGATATGAACACTCCTCAACACACACTGCATCGACTTCTCTCTTTTTGCCTGATTGTTAGAATCCCACTGATCAGGGTTAGACACTAACCCGAGGCCTTGTTTTTGTGCGTATCCAAGTGAGTGATTGCGAGTGTTTGTATTGAGTGATTGTCAGTGAATGTGTGTGTTTGTTAGCGATTGTGTGTGTGTCTGTGTTTGTGTATGTCTGTATGTTTGAGTCTATATGTCTGTGTCTTTCTGTGTGGAGTGGTCTGTGTCTGTGTGTGTGACTGTATCTGTATCTGTGTCTGTCTGTCTGTGTCAGGGTTTGTCTGTATGTATCTATCTATGTGTGTTTCTGTGTGTGTGTGCCTGTGTATGTGTGTCTATCTGTGCGTGTCTGTGTTTGGCGGTGTGTGTCTCTGGGTGGGTGTGAAGGGATAATTACTAGTCCAAGCCCCTTTAGGGCTACCCCGGAACAGGCGTATTTCTCAAGACGTTCACTTTCAACGAAAGTTTGAGGTAGCCGAATCCTAAAGACGCTTATATGATTAAAATACTGCGGATGCTGGAAATCCGAAATAACTACAGAAAACGCTGGAAAAAATCAGCAGGCCAGGCAACATCCGTGGAGAGAGAAAGAGAGTTAACGTTACAGGTCGAAACCCTTCGTCGGAACTGAGAGAAAAGCAAGAAATTAAACAGATAAAAATGCAAGGGGGAGGAATAAAAGAACAAAAGGGATGGTCTGTAGTAAGTAGAGACATTAAGAGATGCTCAAGGCAAGACGAGATGGTAATGGGACAGGTTAAGAAACAAAAGCTGAGGTGTGAAAAGCTGGCAGAATGAGACAGCTGCCGTAGGGGGAGAGAGAGAAAGAAAAAGAAAAAGAAAAAGGCACGGACCAAAAGGGGTGGAAAAAATGTATATATATGTGGGAGGTGCCGGGCTTATGATCTGAAATTGTTGAACTCAATATTGAGTCCGGAAGGCTGTAAAGTACCTAAAACGAAAGATGAGGTGCTGTTCCTCGAGCTTACACTGAGCTTCCGTGGAACAATGCAAGAGGCCGAGGACGGTGAGGTCCGAGTGGGCCTGGAGGGGTGAATTAAAATGACAAGCGACCGGAAGCTCGGGGTCACCCTTACGGACTGAATGGAGGTGTTCCGCAAAGCGGTCACCCAATCTGCGTTTGGTCTCCACAATGAAGAGGAGACCACATCGTGAGCAGCGAATACAGTATACTAGATTGCAAGAAGTACAAGTAAATCGCTGTTTCACCTGGAAGGGGTGTTTGGGGCCCTGGAGAGTGGGAAGGGGGGATGTATAAGGGCAGGTGTTGCATCTCCTGCGCTTGCACGGGAAGGTGCCGGGTGAAGGGGAAGGGGTGCAGGGGGTGATAGAGGAGTGGACTAGGGTGTCTCGGAGGGAGCGGTCCCTACGGAATGCTGAAAGGGGAGGTGAGGGGAAGATACGTTTGGTGGTGGGATCACGTTGGAGGTGGCGGAAATGGCAGAGGATGATCCGTTGAATGTGGAGGCTGGTGGGGTGAAAGGTGAGGACAAGGGGAACTCTATCGTGGTTCCGGGAGGGAGGGGCCGGGGTGAGGGCAGAAGTGCGGGAGATGGAACGGACACGGTCGAGGGCCGTGTCGACCACGGTAGAGGGGAATCCTCGGTTGAGGAAAAAGGAAGACATGTCAGAAGCACTGGTATGGAAGGTGGCATCGTCGGAGCAGATGCGACAGAGACGGAGAAACTGGGAGAAGGGAATAGAGTCCTTACAGGAGGCGGGGTGGGTGGAAGTGTAGTCCAGGTAGCTGTGGGATTCAGTGGGCTTGTAGTGAATGTTGGTCAACAACCTATCCCCAGAGATGGAGACGGAGAAGTCGAGGAAGGGGAGGGAAGAGTCGGAGATGGACCATGTGAAGGTGAGGGAAGGGTGGAAATTGGAGGCAAAGTGAATGAAATTGTCTAGTTCGGGGCGAGAGCAGGAAACGGCACCGATACAGTCGTCAATGTACCGGAAAAAGAGGTGAGGGAGGGGACCCGAGTAGGACTGGAACAAAGAGTGTTCCACATATCCCACGAAAAGGCAGGCATAGCTAGGACCCATGCGGGTACCCATAGCAACACCTTTGATTTGGAGGAAATGAGTGGAGTCAAAGGAGAAGTTGTTCAATGTGAGAACAAGTTCAGCCAGGCGGAGGAGGGTGGCGGTGGATGGGGACTGGTTGGGCCTCTGTTCAAGGAAGAAGCGGAGCGCCCTCAGGCCATCTAGGTGGGGGATGGAGGTGTAGAGGGATTGTACGTCCATGGTGAAAAGGAGGCGGTTGGGGCCAGGAAACTGGAAATTGTTAAAGTGGCGGAGGGCGTCAGAGGAATCGCTTATGTAGGTGGGAACAGACTGGACAAGGGGAGAAAAAATAGAGTCGAGTTAGTAAGAGATAAGTTCCGTGGGGCAAGAACAGGCTAAAACGATGGGTCTACCGGGGCAGTCCTGTTTGTGGATCTTGGGAAGGAGGTAGAAGCGCGCTGTGCGGGATTGTGCAAGAATGAGGTTGGCGGCCGTGGGGAGAAGATCTCCAGAGGAGTTGAGTTCAGTGACGGTCTTGGAAATGGTGGTTTGAATTTCGGTAGTGGTGTCATGGTCCAGGTGGAAGTAGGAGGAGGTGTCAGAGAGTTGGCTTTCAGCTTCTGCTAGGTAGAGGACGGTACGCCAAACAACAACAGCACCACCCTTGTCAGCAGGTTTAATGATAATGACGGTGTTAGATCTGAGGGAATAGAGTGCTGCAAGTTCAGAGGGAGGTAGGTTGGAGTGAGAGAGGGGAGCAGAGAAATTGCGACGGTCGCTGTCACGCCGGCAGTTAGCATTGAAAAGGTCTAGAGAGGGTGAGAGGCCAGAGGGAGCGGTCCAGGCAGAACGGGAATTCTGAAAGCGGGACAAAGGGTCAGCCGTGCGGGGGGAAGACTCCTGGCCAGAGAAGTGGGCACGGAGGCGAAGGCGGCGGAAAAAGAGCTCAGCATCGTGCCGAGCTCGAAATTCATTGAGGTGGGGGCGTAAGGGGATGAAGCTCAGGCCTTTGCTGAGGAATGATCGTTCGGGGTCAGAAAGGGGAAGGTCAGAAGGGATAGTGAAAACGCGGCAGGGGGTGAGATTGGGAGAAGGGGTGTCAGAGGAAAGTGAAGGGGAAGAAGGTTATAGAGGGACGTTGGTGTTCAAGGGTTGATGAAGCTTGCGACCCTTGACATCAGAAAGGAGCAAAAAAAGTTTTTTGTTGTAGCGTCGGATGAGTCGAAGGATTAAATGGAACTGTGGACCAGGACAGCTCTGAGATAGAGTGCGTCGGTGCTGCTGAAGAGAGAGGTCGAGAGTGTTCATGTGGCGCTGCATGGCGTTGAGCGTGGATCTCAAGATGCGGCGAGAGCAGTAGTTCAAGGAACGATGAATATCTTGGAGATATTTGTAATCCTGGGTGGATCCGAAACACGAAGGATGGAAGTTTAATTGGAATCCACTTGGAATAAGACGGAACCGGAGAAAATTGCTGAGGAAAGTAATGTGGCTGTGAAACCGAGTCTTGGCAGATGCCTGATCAAACAGGAGAAGGGAAACTGAAAGCAGTGAAGATGAACAAGGTTGAAGAGATAAACGGAGGTCCCGTTGAAGAGAAGAGCAGAACTTCTTCAAGGTAGGCATTCCTAGAAGAAAGGTGGCATTGGACCAAACACTAATACGATAGCAAAATACTGCGGATGCGGGAACTCCGAAATAACAACAGAAAATGCTGGAAAAACTCAGCAGGCCAGGCAGCATCCGTGGAGAGAGAAACAGAGTTAACGTTTCAGGTCGAAGACCTTTCGTCAGAACTGGAAAAAGCAGGAAATGAAATAGATTTAAAGCAAGGATAAAGCTAGGAAAAGGGGGAGGGGATGAAAGAATAAAAGGAGAGATTAAGAGACATTAATTGTTTTGTGTTATGAGAGAGATGTAATCAATATTCTCATAGTAATGAATCCTCTGGGGAAGAGCGATCATAATATGATAGGATTTTCATGGAGTTTGAGAGTGACGTACTTAAATCCGAAACTAGAAACTTAAACTAAAATAAAGTCAATTACATTGGTATGAGTGGCGTGTTGGATAAAAATAGAGTGGAAAATTACATTAAAAATTTATGATGGTAGATGATCAATGGCAAAAATTTAAAGAAATATTTCATATTTCTCAACAAATGCGCATTCCATTGAGAAATAAAAACTCCATGGGAAAAATGATCCATCCGTAGCTAACTAAAGAGGTTAAGGATAGTCGTGGGTTAAAAAAGTGGCGGATAATATTGCTAAGAATAGTAGTAGGCCTGAAGCTTGGGAGAATTTTATAAATCATCAAAGGATGACCAAAAATCCATAAAGAGGGAGAAAGTTGAATATGAGAGCAAACCAGCAAATAATATAAAAACAGATTGTAAGAGCTTCAACAAGTATGTAAAAAAAAAGAGTAGCGAAAGTAAACGTGAAGGCAGAGACAGTAGCAATTATAATGGTGAAGATGGAAACGGCAGCGACGTTCAACAAATATTAAAGGCGTAGAAATTCGACTCGGGCAGTTGCGCAAATGTAACACTGCTATTCAAAAAAGGAGGGAGAGTGAAAATAGGGAACTACAGGCCACATAGCCTGAAAGTGAAATCGTGTTTGACAAATCTATTAGCGTTTTTTGAGGATATAAATAGCAGGGTGGATAAAGGGGAACCAGTGGATTTAGTATATTTTGATTTCCAAAATGCATCCGATAATGTGCCACAGGAAAGGTTGTTGTACAAGATAAGGGCTCTTGGGGTTGTGGGTAATATATTAACATGGATAGAAGACTGATTAAAGGACAGAAAACAGAGAGTAGGAATAAACGGTTCATTTTCAGGTTGGCAGGCTGTTAATAGTGGGGTGCCGTAAGGATCAGTGCTGAGGCCTCAGCTATTTACAATCGATATTAATGAAGGGTCCGAGTGCAATATATACAAGTTTGATAAATATATAAAGCTAAAGGTGCGAAAGTAAGCTGTGAGGACACAAAGGCATAAAAATGCTCCCAGTACTCCAGGGCCTAGAAATTCGTTTCGGGCTGTAACACAAAACGGACGCCCTCCCGTTATACGATGGCCTGAATATCAGGCGCCCGATCCGTTACCGCCCATTTTGTGACATTGCCCGAAACTAATTTCTCGGCCCTGGAGTACAGGTGAAGTTTTGGCCTCTGCACCGAAGGAAGGATATACTTGCCTGAGAGGCGGTGCAAATAAGTTTCATTAGATTGATTTATGGGATGAGAGGGTTGTCCTATGAGGAGAGATTGAGTATAATCGGCCGATACTCCCTGGAGTTTAGAAGAATGAGAGGTGATCTCCTTGAAATATAAAAGATTCTGAGAGAGTTTGACAGGGTAGATGCTGTGAGGCTGTTTCCCCTGGCTGGAGAGTCTAGAACTAGGGGGAATAGTTTCAGGATAATGGCTCAGCCGTTTAGGACTGAGATGAGAATAAATATCTTCTCTACCCCAGAGGGGCGTGGATGCTCAGTTGTTGAATATATTCAAGACTGAGATCGATAGATTTTTAGGCTCTGAGGGCATCAAGGTCGTGAAAGTGGGTTTGAGGTGGAAGATTAACCATGATCTTATTGAATGGCGGAGCAGGCTCCTATTTCTAGTGTTCTTATGTTGGTATGTCAGTGGTTTCAGCCTTTAATAGCCCGCCGGGTATTTGTACCAGTGGCCTTTAGGCTGAGCAGCCCCAGGGCCCGGTGATGGGGAAATGTCCTTGTTTCCGGTGATCCACTGTTGAGATAAAAGATTCTTCTGTAAACGGGGTACTTCTCAGTTAATTTTACAGAATAAATTCCATTTTGAAGATTGCGTTTGGAGAGGGGATCCATGAATCGTGTCGAGCTCCCCTTGAACACATGCAGCCCATGGTGTGCGCACCAGAGAATCACCATTTAATAATAATTTAACGTCTCCTTATTTTAAAACTGTCTGAAAAATATGGTGATGTACAGGGTAAAGTGATCCCCGCACACACTCCACACACACTAAACCCAGGTCTTCTTCACTGTTTGGAACAGCTCTAAGCAAAACACAGCCCATAATAAGCAGTGTTCAGGGAGGTTGGTCACGAGGCTGGTTGCTAGGTACTGCAGTATCAGTGATGTCATAAAGTGGTGACACTCCCATGACGCTGAGCCTGAGTGCTGTGACATCACAGACCTGCCCTGCAGACCCAACCCTGGCCTGAGGTTGACCGAGATTCAAACAGCCCTTCTCCTGCACACATCCCCTTTGGTGTGAATGATGTCTGAAGGAAGCTGTCTGAGGCTCTGAGTTACTCAATCTTTCCAATGAAGAACTTAGTGTCCATTTAAGGAGGCAATATTAAAATGGTGCAGAGACAGACACATCTCACAGGATGAAGCCCCTCTTGTTGTCTCCTTACACTTCCCTTTCCCTTCCCTCCGGGGAAGGACAGTTACCGGCCCTCTAACAGGGTGAAAGCGCCTCAGAACGGCTGCTCACAGACACTTGGTCTGACTCCCAGCAACATCACTCTGTCCACAGACAAGTACACTCTGAGGGTCGGGGTGTGGGGATTACTGGGCTGATGTTAAAAGTTCCCGTGTCCGTTCCACTGTACTTCACCTGACTACATGTAGCAATCCGGGGCTCCATACAGGCAATGGGACACCAGTCAAGCACTGCCCGCACCCGGCACATTATGGACTGTGAGACTGTGATTAGCCTGAGACACACGGGTGGTTATATTTCGGCTATTATGGGTTTAATGCTGGATAATGCAGTCGGAATCAGGGGGTCGGACTCGATTACACGGTATGGCGCAGCTTAATCTGAAGACTGAAATTGTTCTTGAATTCCTGTGTGCAATATCATGGGAGATTGGCTAGTATATACACATATACACAGAGACTAGTCTGGCGTTCCACACAGGGAGTCAAGGTTAAATGTATTCCACAGATGAGTCAGGTCTGGAGACTAGGGGGGAAATGGATAACAGCACATAGGCGTAAATGAGTCCCATTTTAAAGGCGTACACTCTGTCCTTATCTCTATATTTCAATATTACATTACTGTGTCCACATTTATCATGGGAACGACCTATGTAAAATTCGAACGTTGTGATTCAACCCTCCTGTCTCGGATGGGCGGGTAGGAGGTCTGGGGATGGAGGGCTGCCAGAGAAGGTGAAGCAGATCGAGAGATCAAAGGGGGAGGTGAGTAGAAGAGGAGGGGAATGGGAGGAGAGGAGTTGGAGAGGAGGCGGGGAAAGAGGCAGAGGAGAGGAAAGGAGGAACAGTGTGCAATATCAGATTGGAGAGAAGGGGGAGATTAATGAACGAGGAAAGGGAGGAGCAGAATGGACAGGGATGAGGGAAGGGGAGGATGGATGAGAAGAAGTGGCCGAGAAACAGAGAAAAGGTGGAGATTAGGGAGGGGGATGGGTGAGGGCGAGGCGGTTAAGGGAAATGAGGAGAGTGGGACAAGGAGGATAAGGGGCGAGGAGGAATGGAAAGTGGAGAGGAGAAGAGCAGCGAAGGAGGAGGGAAGAAAGGAGGAGGAGGAAGAGGAGGAGGGTTAGGGAGGGGAAGAGGAGTGGGGATGAGATTGGAAGAGGAGAGAAGTGGAGGAAGCGGGTGAAGAGGTGGTCGGTAGCGGGCAGTCTTTGTCCAGGGACACTCAAAGCCTTTTATTTCATTCAGTCCACAGGCATTTGATTGAACTCTGGAGTTAGTTCAAACCAGCTGACGGTGTGCAAAGATTCCCGGGAGGGTTTATGCTCAGTGTAAATGAACTTATTCCTATTTTATAGCGACTGTGTAAAGTGCACCTACATCTGCCTCCAATACCGAGAGTGCTGGAAGGAGCCGATGGGATGCGGCCTTCACTCCCTGATTGAGATCGCGTTCTGCGGGGAGATTTGTGCTATAAATCCTCCCTCACCCAGGAGCTAAATTCACAACACTAATGAAGAGTGGGTGGACTTTCATCAAGATGGACCAACAGAAGTTTGAACAATAAATGGCCAATTTAGACTTTGTGCTCGGAGCTTGCATTTTATTCACCTCCGATAAATTGGGCAGTTTACAAGCTCAGCGTCCCAACCAGCTTAAAGCAGCTTGAAGATACAATACCAGTCCATTCGTCAGAAGCATTGCAGAATAAGGTGAAAGACGGGAAACATATACTGACACCTCATCCTGTGAGACCTCTAACATGTGCCGCTGTTTCTGGGGTAACCTTGGCCGTGGGTGGGCTCTGTCTCGTGAGCCGAGTATTGTCAGACACGCGGGAGCATTTGCAGCCCCGATCATAGTGTAACACGGTTTCTGAGACTGTACCTGAAATACATCCATAACCTGATGATCTCTCCGTTTATCATGTGTCGACCATATTGGAAATGGCATTTACAGTGTATGCATTGCTTATTTTGGGCACGGTAACATATTTGAAAATCAAAATGTATATCAAGATATAACGGTATGTTACAGAATATCATAAGAATAAATGCTTTATCTCCTCCTGAAACAGATCACAGACTGAGCATTTCTCTACACATTGGTAGCCGGGCTATGAGAGGGCTTGTTCAGGAATCCAAATCAGCACAAATTAAACTGCACAGTGCGCGGCTGCTGATCAGTGATCAGCCTTTAGTTTAAATCAGGCGCAGAACTCTGAGAGAATATTCAAAGAAGTGCAGCGGGTTCAAGGCAATTCCACCTCTGTTTTATTTACTTTGCGATTCCCACTCATCTCATTACAGTGTGTGTATGGGGTTCATTAAAATCTCTCTTCCGCACTTCATGCAGTACTGAATAAACGGACAGAATTATCTAGAATTTTCTTTATTTGGCAACAATTTAATTACAGGGCATGCGGATCAATGTATTATTTTCTGATCCTATTTTATAATATTGTGAGCGTGGAATTTCCCGAGAATCATTCTTTAGATGTTGTACCATGTGAAATGCATCTTGCTTGTTAGAGCGCTCCCATTTATATTCACGCTAATCTGCCCCACACAGTATTTGGCAGTAATCCAGCCGACTGCCGTTAGCGAGGCTGGAACACCCAGTGTCATTTACAGGAAGGCTCTGGGGTTTCTGTGCAGTAAATCAAAGATATGTTTCCTCAATACTGAACGCTTGGCTAAAAGACAACTTCAAACCCTTTCCATTGTGAGTGAGGCCCGTTTAGATACAAATCTACCCAGCAACAGTACAGGAGTTAATTTTATTTTTTTCAGTTCTGTAACTGGGTGAAACTCTTCCCATCTCTCAGGAAAGGCAATATATCCAGCGTCTCAGATACCCTGATGGTAGCAACAGTCAGCTGGAGGATCTGAGCAAGCACATCACAACCCTGTAATAGACAGACAGAGAGAGAGAGAGAGAGACAGAGAGAGATAGAGAGAGAGACAGAGAGAGATAGAGAGAGATGGAGAGAGTTGGATGGATGGAGGGATGGATGGAAGGATGGATGGATGGATGGATGGGATTGATGGATATGAATGATGCCCAACATTCACGTCTTTTTGATGGTCTGCTATCTGACATGAGGCAGTCCGTTTACATATGTATCAGTATGGTGCCTTCAGTCCTTCCTGATTTTCTGCATAATTTCAATCCCTATGGCATCCATAACCAGAGAGATGAATTTCACCTGGAGAAGCCTCAATTTATCCATGCGGTACTGATGCTCCTTCCCTGGTGATGGCGAATATTCATCGCCAAGATATAAAGCGAGCACGTGTCTGGGGTGAGAAGAAACAAGTATAATATTTGGGACATGTGGTCCTTTCATATGCAGCAAAGAACTCAACATATCGTCACCCGAATTACTTCATCCACATCGGGAACAAAGCAGATCAACGGGTACATCATTTCCCACTTCCCCACCTAAATACTTGCTCCTCTGTGAGACTGGTGCGGTCAGACCATTCTGAACAGCGCGGATAAAAGGAGCATGAACTGTGACTTTATTTACCGCCATATATTCATTGCAAGTCGTTGCCGCAGTGAATTGTGGGTTTTGCACATTGTGGTCGCAAATTAAAATGGCCTTAACCCCTTTAACCGCTCTCCCCAGAGCCGTTCAGTTCAGTCCATTCATACACTGAATGAATTGTTCACCAGTTGGGCGGGTGAGGTCAGTCCATCACTGCGATGTGTTCAGGTGGAAGGTGTCATACAGACAGCTCAGTCGGTGAAGTTGCTGTACATGGTGATTTGAATCACAATTTTTGATCAGGGTCAGTGCTCTATGACATGAGGTGAAAATAATCCTATTTCCCAGAAGGTTGTACTTTTGTTTTGCGATTCTTTAGGGACGTGGGGAACTGGCATAGAGAATATAGACCGAAATAAGGTGACATTATAAATATTTGGCAATTACTTCAGAGAGATTTCCGGATCATTGGTATTTTCCAGGCCGCTATATTACGAACAAGTGTTATTTCTCAATAATTTCGACCTTCATTGTGTTTTCCAAACAATAGATGTTTCTCAATCCATTGATGTTTTCAATCTATTGATAGTTCCCCAACAATCCACTTTCTGAAACAATGGACAACTTGCAATCGATTGAAGTTTCTCGACCTATCAATTATTCCCAACACTTTTATCACTCCGAATTGATTGACGTTTCTAGATTTAGCAATGATTCCCCAGACTTTCATCACTCCCAATCGAATCATGTATTGCCACCGGGCATGTCGGCCCCGGATTATGGAGATCGAGTCTCTGGAGTGTGGGGCTCGAACTCACAACCTTCTGACTCAAGGGGCGAGAGGGCCGACACTTCAAAAGTACTTCATTGATGGTGAAGAGCTTTGGAATGACTGAGGGTAATTACGGTCCAAAATCAATACTGTCCTTTCTTACTGATTGGAGCAGAGACTGTGCCAACATTGAAGAATTGGTTGGATATTTGATTGAAGAAAGGGAGATAAAGGGATATGGACACAGGGCGGGAAAGCGGTATTAGGAATATTGCTGTTGTGGAGTGCTAGCACCGACAAGATTGGCCGAAGGGCCTGTTACCCGTGCTGTAATCTCCGTGCTGTTCAGTGACAGGGACCCTTGTCGCCTTGTCGCTAGTCTCACAGTCTGGGCTTCTGATCCCAGTCCTCCCAGTTTAAAATTACGCCACCCATGTAATTAACGATTGTTAATATTCAGACTCCCAATAAACCAACATTTCGACTCTTACGCACAGATAAACAGTGGCTTTCAGATACAGACTTAAACTCGTTTCAGCTGAAATGACAGGTGCATCATATTTGCCGCGAAGGGATTGGTGTAGCCCAGGTTTAACAATTGATAAACCTTAAATCGATTAAACAACAACAAATTTCATTTAGGAAACGCTTTTAACAGAGTAAAGCCTCCCAAGGCGCTTCACAGGAGCGTAAATAAAACAATATTTGACACAAAGCCACATAAGGAGATATTAGGAGAGGTGATTAAAAAGCTTGGTAAAAGAGATAAGCTCTGAGGAGCGTCTTCAAGGAGGAGAGCGGTTGAGAGACGGAGAGGTGAGGGAATTCCAGAGTTTAGTGCCTTGGCATCTGAAGGCACAACCACAAATGGTGGAGCGATGAAAATCGGAGATGTGCAAGAGGCCAGAATTGGAGAAGCGCAGAGATCGCGGAGAGTTATTTTTGTCTTATAATACTCCTTTGAAGCGCCTTGGGACGTTTTACTACGTTAAAGGCGCGATATAAATACAAGTTGGTCAGGAGGAGATAATGAAGAGAGTGAGGGGCGTGGCCGTTAGGGGATTTGAAATCAAGGCGTTGCCGGATTGGGAGCCAATGTAGACCTTCTAGCACAGGATGGTGGTTGAATGGGCCTTGGTGAGAGTTAGGATGGTGGGTGAATGGGTCTTGGTGTGAGTTAGGATGATGGATGAATGGGGCTTGGTGTGAGTTAGGATGGTGGGTGAAGGGGTCTTGGTGTGAGTTAGGATGGTGGGTTAATGTATCTTGGTGTGAGTTAGGATGATGAGTGAATGGGGCTTGGTGTGAGTTAGGATGGTGGGTGAATGTATCTTGGTGTGAGTTTGGATGATGGCTGAATGGGGCTTGGTGTGAGTTAGGATGGTGTGTGAGTGGGTCTTGGCGTGAGTTAGGATGGTGGGTGAATGTATTTGTTGTGAGTTAGGATGATGAGTGAATGGGGCTTGGTGTGAGTAAGGATGGTGGGTGAATGGGTCTTGGTGTGAGTTAGGATGGTGTAAGAATGGGTCTTGGTGTGAGTTAGGATGATGTTTGAATGTGTCTTGATGTGAGTTAGGATGATGAGTGAATGGGTCTTGGTGTGAGTTAGGGTGATGCGTGAATGGGGCTTGGTGTGAGTTAGGGTAATGCGTGAATGGGTCTTGGTGTGAGTTAGGATGATGGGTGAATGGGGATTGGTGTGAGTTAGGGTGATGCGTGAATGGGGCTTGGTGTGAGTTAGGATGATGGGTGAATGGGACTTTTGTGAGTTAGGATGATGCGTTAATTTTCTTGGTGTGATTTAGGGTGATGGGTGAATGGGTCATGGTGACAGTTAGGAAGATGGGTGAATGGGTTGGATGTGAGCTCCGATGTGGGCATCAGCAGCAGATGAGCTGAGGCAGGGGCGGAAATATAAACAGAGACAGGGTCTAGTGTAATATAAACAGAGACAGGGTCCAGTGTAATATAAACAGAGACACGGTCTAGTGTAATATAAACAGAGACAGGGCCGAGTGTAATATAAACAGAGACAGGTTCCAGGGTAAGATAAACAGAGACACGGTCTAGTGTAATATAAACAGAGACAGGGCCGAGAGTAATATAAACAGAGACAGGGACGAGTGTAATATAAACAGAGACAGGGTCTAGTGTAAAATAAACAGAGGCAAGGCCGAGAGTAATATAAACAGAGACAGGGACGAGTGTAATATAAACAGAGACAGGGTCTAGTGTAATAGAAACAAAGACAGGGTTTAGTGTAATATAAACAGAGACATGGTCCAGTGTAATATAAAGTGAGACAGGGTCTAGTAAAATATAAACAGAGACAGGCTCTAGTGTAATATAAACAGAGACAGGGTCCAGTGTAATATAAACAGAGACAGGGTCTAGTGTAAAATAAACAGAGACAGAGTCTAGTGTAAAATAAACAGAGGCAGGGCCGAGTGTAATATAAGAGAGACCGAGTCTAGTGTAATATAAACAGAGGTAGGATCCAGTGTAATATAAACAGAGGCAGGGTCTAGTGTAATATAAACAGAGACAGGGCCGAGAGTAATATAAACAGAGACAGGGACGAGAGTAATATAAACAGAGACAGGGTCTAGTGTAATAGAAACAAAGACAGAGATTAGTGTAATATAAACAGAGACATGGTCCAGTGTAATATAAAGTGAGACAGGGTCTAGTAAAATAAAAACAGAGACAGGATCTGGTGTAATATAAACAGAGACAGGGTCTAGTGTAAAATAAACAGAGACAGGGTCTAGTGTAAAATAAACAGAGGCAGGGCCGAGTGTAATATAAACAGAGGCAGGGTCTAGTGTAATATAAACAGAGACAGGGTCTAGTGTAATATAAACAGAGACAGGGTCTAGTGTAATATAAACAGAGACCCTGCCTTGTGTAATATAAACAGAGACCGGGTCTAGTGCAATATAAACAGAGACAGGGTCTAGTGTAATATAAACAGAGACAGGGTCTAGTGTAATATAATCAGAGTCAGGGTCTATTGTAATATATAGAGAGACAGGTTCTAGTGTAATATAAACAGAGACATGGTCTAGTCTAATATAAGCAGAGACAGTGTATAGTGTAATATCAGCAGAGACAGCGTCTTGTGTAATAGAAACAGAATCAGGGTCTAGTGTAATATACAGAGAGACAGGGTCTTGTGTAATATAAACAGCGATGTGGACTAGTGTAATTCAAACAGAGATATGGTCTAGTGTAATAGAAACAGAGACTGGGTCAAGTGGAATATAAACAGAGAAGGGCTGGTGTAATATTTACACAGACAAGGTCTCGTGTAATATAAACAGAAACCGGGTCTATTGTAATATAAACAGAGACAGGGTCTAGTGTAATATAAACCGAGACAAGGTCTAGTCTTATATAAACAGAGACAGGGTCTAGTGTAATATAAACAGAGACAGGTTCTCACGTAATATAAACAGAGACAGGGTCTAGTGTAATATAAACAGAGACAGGGTCTAGTCTTATATAAACAGAGACAGGGTCTAGTGTAATATAAACAGACACAGGTTCTCGAGTAATATAAACAGAGACAGGGTCTAGTGTAATATAAACAGAGACAGGGTCTAGTGCAATATAAACAGAGACAGGGTCTAGTGTAATATAAACAGAGACAGGGTCTAGTGAAATATCAACAGAGGCAGGGGTTAGTGTAATATAAACAGAGACCCTGCCTTGTGTAATATAAACAGAGACCGGGTCTAGTGCAATATAAACAGAGACAGGGTCTAGTGTAATATAAACAGAGACAGGATCTAGAGTAATCTAAATAGAGACAGGTTCTCGTGTAATATAAACAGAGACAGTGTCTCGTGTAATATAAACAGTGACGGGGTCTAGTGTAAAATAAACAGAAACAGCTCTGTTGCTGTAATAACTGAGACAGGGTCTAGTGTAATATATACAGTGACAGGGACTAGTGTATATCAACAGAGACAGGTTCTAGTGTAATTTAAACAGAGACAGCGTCGAGAGTAATATAATCAGAGACGGGGTCTAGTGTAAAATATACAGATACCGGGTCTAGTATAATGTAAACTGAGACATGGTCGAGTGGCATATAACCAGAGACATTGTCCAGTGTAATATAAGCAGCGACAGGGTGCAGTGTAATATAAACAGAGAAAGGGTGTAGTGTAATATAAACAGCGACAGGGTCTCGTGTAATACAAACAGAGACATGGTCTTGTCTAATGGAAACAGAGACTGGGTCAAGTGGATTATAAACAGAAACCGGGTCTATTGTAATATAAACAGAAACAGCGTCTAGTGTAACATAAACATAGATAGGGTCTAGTGTTATATAAACAGAGACAGGGTCTAGTTTTATATAAACAGAGACAGGGTATAGTGTAATTTAAACAGAGACAGTTTTTCATGTAATTTAAACAGAGACAGGGTCTCGTGTAATATAAACAGTGACGGGGTCTAGTGTAATATAAACAGTGACAGGGTCTTTTGTAATATAAGCAGAGACAGGGTCAGGTATAATATAAACAGAGAAAGAGTCTAGTGTAATATAAAGAGATACAGCGTCGTATGTAATATAAACATAGACAGTGTGCAGTGTATAATAAACAGCGACGTGGTCTAGTGTAATTCAAACAGAGACATGGTCTACATAAGAACATAAGAACATAAGAAATAGGAGCAGGAGTAGGCCAATTGGCCCCTCGAGCCTGCTCCGCCATTCAATAAAATCATGGCTGATCTGATTCTAACCGCCAATCTACTGTCACATAACCATCTCCTGAACCTAACAGAACTGGAAACAAGAAATAGGAGCAGGATCAGGCTACACAGGCCCCGGGGCCCGCTACGCTAAGCTACCCACAGGGCCATGACCGATCCGAACCTCGACTCATGTCCAAATTCCTGCCCGCTCCCCGTAACACTTAATTCCCTTTACTTCTAGTGTAATATAAACAGAGACAGGGTCCAGTGTAATATAAACAGAGACCGGGTCTAGTGTAATATAAATTGAAACATGGTCGACTGTAATATAACCAGAGACATTGTCCAGTGTAATATAAGCAGAGACAGGGTCTAGTGTAATATATACTGAGACATGGTCGAGTGTAATATAACCAGAGACATTGTCCAGTGTAATATAAGCAGAGATAGGGTCAAGAGTACTATAAACAGAGAGAGGGTCTAGTGTAATATAAACAGAGACTGGGTCAAGTACAATATAAACAGAGGCAGGGCTGGTTTAATATAAACTGAAACCGGGTCTATTGTAATATAAACATAAACAGGGTCTAGTGTAACATAAACAGTGACAGGATCACGTGTAATATAAATAATGACGGGGACTAGTGTAATATAAACAGAGACAGTGTCGAGTATAATATAAACTGAGACAGGGTCCAGTGCAATATAAAAAGAGACAGGGTCTAGTGTAATATAAACAGAGACTGGGTCTCCTGTAATATAAACAGAGACAGGGTCTAGTGTAATATAAACGGAGACCCTGTCTAGTGTAATATAAACAGAGACAGTGTCGAATATATTATAAACTGAGACAGGGTCCAGTGCAATATAAAAAGAGACAGGGTCTAGTGTAATATAAACAGAAACAATTCTGGTGCAGTAATAACTGTTACAGGGTCTAGTGCAATATAAAAGAGACAGGGTCTGGTTTAATATAAACAGAAGCCGAGTCCAGTGCAATATAAACAGAAGCAGGGTCTCGTGTAATATACCAGAGACAGGTTCGAGTGTAAAATAAACAGAGACAGGGCTGGTGTAATATAAACAGAAACAGGGACTTGTGTAATATATCAGAGACTGCGTCTAGTGTATTATAAACAGAGACAGGGTCTAGTGTAATATCAATTGAGACAGGGTCTAGTGTAATATAAAGAAATTCAGGGTCTAGTGTAATATAAACAGAGACAGGGTCTAATGCAAAATAAACAGTGATGGGGACTAGTGCAATTCAAATAGAGATATGGTCCAGTGTAATATAAACAGAGACAAGGTCAAGTGTAATATAAAAAGAGACAGGGTCTTGTGTAATATAAACAGAGACTGGGTCTCGTGTAATATAAAAAGAAACCGGGTCTATTGTAAAAGAAACAGAGACAGCGACTAGTGAAATATCCACAGAGACAGGCTCTACTTTAATATAAACAGAGACAGGGTAGAGTGTAATATAAACAGTGACGGGATCTAGTGTAATATAAACAGAGACAGGGCCTCGTGTAATATAAACAGAAACCGGCTCTATTTTATTATAAACAGCGACAGGGTCTAGTGTAGTACAACCAGTGACAGGGACCAGTGTAATATCAACAGAGACAGGTTCTAGTGTAATATAAACAGAAACCGGCTCTATTTTATTATAAACAGCGACAGGGTTTAGTGTAATACAACCAGTGACAGGGACCAGTGTAATATAAACAGAGACAGGGTCTAGTGTAATATAAACTGAGACATGGTCGAGTGTAATATAAAAGAGACATTGTCCAGTGTAATATAAGCAGAGAAAGGGTCTAGAGTAATATAAACAGAGACAGGGTCTAGTGTAATATAAACAGAGACTGGGTCCAGTGCAATATAAACAGAGACAGGGCTGGTGTAATATAAACAGAGACAGGGTATCGTGTAATATAAACAGAAACCGGGTTTATTGTAATATAAACAGAAACAGGGTCTAGTGTAACATAAACATAGACAGGGACTCGTGTAATATAAAGAGTGACGGGGTCTAGTGTAATATAAACTGTTACAGGGTCTAGTGTAGTATAAAAGAGACAGGGTCTAGTTTAATATTACAGAAGCCGGGTCTAGTGCAATATAAACTGTTACAGGGTCTAGTGTATTATAACCAGAGACAGGTTCGAGTGTAATATAAACAGAGACAGGGTCTAGTTCAATATAAACAGAGACAGGGACTTGTGTAATAAAAACAGAGACAGCGTCTAGTGTATTATGAACAGAGACAGGGTCTAGTGTAATATAAACTGAGACAGGGTCTAGCGTAATATAAACAGAGACAGGGTCAGGTGTAATATAAACAGAGAAAGAGTCTTGTGTAATATAAAGAGATTCAGGGTCTAGTGTAATATAAAAAGAGACATGGTCTAGTGTAATATAAACAGAGACTGGGTCAAGTGTAATATAAACAGAGACAGGGTCTAGTGTAATATAAACAGAGACTGGGTCTCGTGTAATATAAACAGAAACCGGGTCTGTGGTAATAAAAAAAGAGACAGGGACTAGTGTAATATCCACAGAGACAGGCTCTAGTTTAATATAAACAGAGACAGCGTCTAGTGTAATATAAACAGAGACGGGGTCTAGTGTAATATAAACAGAGACAGTGTCTAGTGTAATACAAACAGAGATCGGGTTTAGTGTAATATAAATAGAGACATGCTCTAGTGTGATATAAACAGAGACGTTGTCCAGTGTAATATAAACAGAGACAGGGTCTAGTGTCATATAAACAGAGGCAGGGTCTAGTGTAATATGAACAGAGACAGGGTCTCGTGTAATATAAACAGAGACAGGGTCTAGTGTAATATAAAGAGAGACAGGGTCTGGTGTAATATAAACAGAGACAGGGTCTGGTGTAATATAAACAGAGACAGGGTCTAGTGTAATTTAAAGAGAGACAGGGTTTAGTGTAATATAAAGAGAGACAGGGTCTAGTGTAATATAAACAGAGACAGCGTCTAGTGTGAAGTAAACAGGGACAGTGTCTTCTGCCATAATAAGTGTGACTGGAGCTAATGTAATAAACAGAGATGCGTTCTAATATAAAATACACAGCGACATGGTCCAGTAAAGTAATAACTGAGACGGTGCCTGCGCATAGTAGAATTTAAACTGACCCATGATCGATTGCGGTGGTAATTGAGACACGGCTGAGTGAAATTTGCACAGAGTATGGACCAGTGCAATATTAAATGAAACAGGGCCTAGTGTCATCTAAACAGAGACACTATCTGGTGCAGTCATAACTGAGAAAGGGTCCAGTGCAATATAAACAGAGACAGTGTCTAGTTCAGTAATAAATGAGACATGGTCTGGTATAAACAGAGTCCGAGTCTAGTGTAATATAAACAGAGGCAAGGTTTTCACCATTGGAAGTGAGACTGGAGCTAATGTAATAAGCAAAGACGCGCTCTAATGGAATATACACAACAACAGTGTCTAGTGCAGAAATAATTAAGGCAGTGTCTAGTGTAATATAAAAAGAGACAGGGTGCAGTGCAATGATAACTCAGACAAGGCCGCGTGTAATATAAACGGAGACAGGGTCTAGTGTAATATAAACGGAGACAGGTCTAACGTAATATAAATAGAGATAAGGTCTAGTGTAATATAAACAGAGACAGGGCCCAGTGTAATATAAACAGAGACAGGGTCTAATGTAATATAAACAGAGTCAGGGTCTAGTGTAATATAAACAGAGACAGGGTCTAATGTAATATAAACAGAGTCAGGGTCTAGTGTAATATATCCGGGACAGGGACTAGTGAAATATTAACTGAGACTGCGTCTAGTGTATTATAAACAGAGACAGGGTCTAGTGTAATATCAATTGAGACAGGGTCTAGTGTAATATAAAGAAATTCAGGGTCTAGTGTAATATAAACAGAGACAGGGTCTAATGCAAAATTAACAGTGATGGGGACTAGTACAATTCAAATAGAGATATGGTCCAGTGTAATATAAACAGAGACAAGGTCAAGTGTAATATAAAAAGAGACAGGGTCTTGTGTAATATAAACAGAGACTGGGTCTCGTGTAATATAAAAAGAAACCGGGTCTCTTGTAAAAGAAACAGAGACAGCGACTAGTGAAATATCCACAGAGACAGGCTCTACTTTAATATAAACAGAGACAGGGTAGAGTGTAATATAAACAGTGACGGGATCTAGTGTAATATAAACAGAGACAGGGCCTCGTGTATTTTTAAACAGAAACCGGCTCTATTTTATTATAAACAGCGACAGGGTCTAGTGTAGTACAACCAGTGACAGGGACCAGTGTAATATCAACAGAGACAGGTTCCAGTGTAATATAAACAGAAACCGGCTCTATTTTATTATAAACAGCGACAGGGTTTCGTGTAATACAACCAGTGACAGGGACCAGTGTAATATAAACAGAGACAGGGTCTAGTGTAATATAAACTGAGACATGGTCGAGTGTAATATAAAAGAGACATTGTCCAGTGTAATATAAGCAGAGAAAGGGTCTAGAGTAATATAAACAGAGACAGGGTCTAGTGTAATATAAACAGAGACTGGGTCCAGTGCAATATAAACAGAGACAGGGCTGGTGTAATATAAACAGAGACAGGGTATCGTGTAATATAAACAGAAACCGGGTTTATTGTAATATAAACAGAAACAGGGTCTAGTGTAACATAAACATAGACAGGGACTCGTGTAATATAAAGAGTGACGGGGTCTAGTGTAATATAAACTGTTACAGGGTCTAGTGTAGTATAAAAGAGACAGGGTCTAGTTTAATATTACAGAAGCCGGGTCTAGTGCAATATAAACTGTTACAGGGTCTAGTGTATTATAACCAGAGACAGGTTCGAGTGTAATATAAACAGAGACAGGGTCTAGTTTAATATAAACAGAGACAGGGACTTGTGTAATAAAAACAGAGACAGCGTCTAGTGTATTATGAACAGAGACAGGGTCTAGTGTAATATAAACTGAGACAGGGTCTAGCGTAATATAAACAGAGACAGGGTCAGGTGTAATATAAACAGAGAACGAGTCTTGTGTAATATAAAGAGATTCAGGGTCTAGTGTAATATAAAAAGAGACATGGTCTAGTGTAATATAAACAGAGACTGGGTCAAGTGTAAAATAAACAGAGACAGGGTCTAGTGTAATATAAACAGAGACTGGGTCTCGTGTAATATAAACAGAAACCGGGTCTGTGGTAATAAAAAAAGAGACAGGGACTAGTGTAATATCCACAGAGACAGGCTCTAGTTTAATATAAACAGAGACAGCGTCTAGTGTAATATAAACAGAGACGGGGTCTAGTGTAATATAAACAGAGACAGTGTCTAGTGTAATATAAACAGAGATCGGGTTTAGTGTAATATAAATAGAGACATGCTCTAGTGTGATATAAACAGAGACGTTGTCCAGTGTAATATAAACAGAGACAGGGTCTAGTGTCATATAAACAGAGGCAGGGTCTAGTGTAATATGAACAGAGACAGGGTCTCGTGTAATATAAACAGAGACAGGGTCTAGTGTAATATAAAGAGAGACAGGGTCTGGTGTAATATAAACAGAGACAGGGTCTGGTGTAATATAAACAGAGACAGGGTCTAGTGTAATTTAAAGAGAGACAGGGTTTAGTGTAATATAAAGAGAGACAGGGTCTAGTGTAATATAAACAGAGACAGCGTCTAGTGTGAAGTAAACAGGGACAGTGTCTTCTGCCATAATAAGTGTGACTGGAGCTAATGTAATAAACAGAGATGCGTTCTAATATAAAATACACAGCGACATGGTCCAGTAAAGTAATAACTGAGACGGTGCCTGCGCATAGTAGAATTTAAACTGACCCATGATCGATTGCGGTGGTAATTGAGACACGGCTGAGTGAAATTTGCACAGAGTATGGACCAGTGCAATATTAAATGAAACAGGGCCTAGTGTCATCTAAACAGAGACACTATCTGGTGCAGTCATAACTGAGAAAGGGTCCAGTGCAATATAAACAGAGACAGTGTCTAGTTCAGTAATAAATGAGACATGGTCTGGTATAATATAAACAGAGTCCGAGTCTAGTGTAATATAAACAGAGGCAAGGTTTTCACCATTAGAAGTGAGACTGGAGCTAATGTAATAAGCAAAGACGCGCTCTAATGGAATATACACAACAACAGTGTCTAGTGCAGAAATAATTAAGGCAGTGTCTAGTGTAATATAAAAAGAGACAGGGTGCAGTGCAATGATAACTCAGACAAGGCCGCGTGTAATATAAACGGAGACAGGGTCTAGTGTAATATAAACGGAGACAGGTCTAACGTAATATAAATAGAGATAAGGTCTAGTGTAATATAAACAGAGACAGGGCCCAGTGTAATATAAACAGAGACAGGGTCTAATGTAATATAAACAGAGTCAGGGTCTAGTGTAATATAAACAGAGACAGGGTCTAATGTAATATAAACAGAGTCAGGGTCTAGTGTAATATATCCGGGACAGGGACTAGTGAAATATTAACTGAGGCAGGGTCTAGTGTAATATAAACAGAGACAGGGTCCAGTGTAATTTAAAAACATACAGACTCTGCACTCTGTCAAATAATCCCCTCACACTTCATGTCCCTACTCTCAGACTGCGGGGTTCACGGTTTATTTTCTATCCAATCATTCTCGAAATATTCTGATCATTGAAGGGTGTCACATTCCATTTGTGCAATGCCTGTTTAATGGTATTTTGTAATTTTAGAATTGTTGGGACTGAAATGGTTAACTTCGTCTATTTGTTTAACGACTGTAATTAATGTCAGTTCCCAGGGAATCTGCTCGTCTCTCTGGAGTTTTTACTCTAATATAAATAAGATGCTCCTTTGAATTCTCTATTCCATTGATTCAGTGGGAGCGGTGCCCCGAGCACTGATAACTTCATTCTTTCCCGCCAAAAGTGGAACCATGTTTCGGGATTTCCCATTAACTCTTCGGGTGCTATGGGCAGTCTGGGACGTACAAAAGATTGACTTCCCCATCATCGCTGCCGTTGGTGTTCCCAGTAAGTCCAACTATTAAAATCGTGAAATATGTTTAACTGTATTACTGTTGTCCTGTGTTTCCCAATATCTTCCACAGTCTCGGATCATTGATGTTCCTGGTAAGTCCAACTATTAACTCCGTGCACCATTTTTAACTGTGTTACTGTTCCTATGTGACTCCCATTTCCTGCCACAGTCTCAGGTCACTGATGTTCATAGAATCATAGAAACTTACAGTACAGAAGGAGGCCATTCGGCCACTGGCACCTGTACATGAGTCTTTGAAAGAGCCGTCGTGCTTCGTCCCACATTCCCACTTTTTACCAGTAATCCGATAAGTTCCTCATCCTTTAAGTTCCTGTCCAACTCTCTTTTAAAACTATTGTTGGAATAGCTTCCACCACCTATTCAGTTAGAGCGTTCCCGATCCCGACATGTTCCTGGGAAATAACTGTTGGTTCAGTGTTGTTGTTGTTTATGATGAAGGGACATGAAAGCTTAGCGCGCCTGAAAGATCTGCCGCTGTTACATATTTCAATCCAGGTTCCCACCCATTGATCTGAAATCAGTTAACTCCTCTTCAAAACAGTGAGCCAAGAAATGCTACATGGAAGCGTTAAGGGTTTTCCACTTCATCGCCAACAGTAATGTCTACTCTTCTCTGCAGGTAGTAATTCTCTAGACCATGTTTGTTTAATTGTTACTGTGGTTGTGATTTAGATAATTTCCCCGCTGTTGGTTGTGCTCCGTGTATCCTCTTGGTGTGCGGTATTGGAAGGTGTCTGTCTTGATGTGTTTTTTACACAGTCGCCTGTTCACTGGTCTGAGTTTAATGGACACTGCGGCCTCACTCCTGTCATCTGTTTAACAATGTTTGAGAGTTTACTGTACTTTGATCCTTTAACACCAGCAATGTTACTCTTTGTCCCAGTCTGATGCCGGAACTGTGCATTTCCATTAGATCAGAAATGTGTTTTCAGGAAGATTTTATATTCCGTATTCTGCGTACAGTTCAATAGGTAGAGCAGTAGCGATCTGACAGAGGGTCCAGAAATACACAGAAACGTTTGAGAAAACCTGCCAGCTCCACTTCACTGTCTGACTTTCCATCATCGCCCACTCTGCTCTCCTCCCATTGGTTGAGGATGTTTAAGACATGATTACAAGTGTAATGTTTGTTCCAGTAATATAGTCAATTAATCGTATTTCCACAAACTTAATATTAATCATTACTCTGACACTCAGTGTAAAGCCATGCGGACCTTGCACGGTTCAGGGAGTCTCTCAGTGAGGCGCAACCTGACTTTGGATAATCGCCTATGTCCTTTCTATCATCAATTGAAAACCCGGACAATTTATATGAATACGCGATTAATTGTTTGGTTGTAATTCACTCTAAGAAAGTATATTGGTAAAGTATTGGGAAATCTGCCGTAAAATTAATTGCAATATATATATGAACTGAAAGTACTCATTTTAAATTAAAATAAAGCATTAGATTTACACAGCATTTTATTCTATCTGTACGAAAAGTAAAACGTGTTTGACATTTACACACATGAAGTAGAGAGAACTTGGAACAAAATCAGCCGCAATTTTTCACACAGCAGCTGGTAAATAGTTTGTTTGATGTTGTCTGGTGCGGGAATGTTGGCAATGACACCGAGAGCTCCATGTTCTTCTTGTAATAGTCCCAACTTTAACATCCCATGAATGAGAAGAGCGGGTCGAGGTGATCTCTGATCACACTCTCCCCGGAAGGAGGGCGCCTCTGATCAGTATTTAACTGGAGTGTTAACCCGCTCAAGGCCAGGAGTGGGGCTTAAACCCATGAGCTTCTCACTCAACACGAGCCGAACTGACTCTGAATGAATCCAATGACTGAGTTTTTAATACAATTATTTTTACGACAGATTTATATTTAATATATTTCCTTTCTTCTCCCTCCACTTCCTCTGTTCCGAGCGCAGGTCTAATATCGTCACCTGAGACCTACACATGCTCAGCTCTACTTCATTCTGCTACTGCTCACGCGCAGTCCCGCTGGAGGAGACCGCCTCATTCATCTCGCTCCTTGTTCACCTCCACGTTCTAGTGTCCCTGGAACTCTCTGTTAGTTTAATGTCTTCCCATCTACTGTGTGTGTGTTTTTTTTATTTTACCTCCATCTTTTCTCTCCCCTTTTCTGAAAGCGCTGATCTTTTGGTCCCAGGGCTACGACGGAACAAACGCCTTCACCGAGAGAACCTAGACAGAGTCCATAGTAGATATCAGAACCCCGCGAAAGCTGTTCTCATCTCACTGCCACACCTGTGCACCTTACAGTAGGTGTTGGTGGCCAGTGATCAGAAGGAACATCCCTGCCCCATTTCCCCCCTGATCCTGCAGCACTGTGACACATGTAACAGCGAACGGCCAATTCCGCACAGGCTTCCGTCCGAACCCAGGAAGTGTGGGTAATTTTTGCCTCCAGCTAAAACAAGGTGTTTTTATCAACCAGATCCACCAGTAACCTCTCATCACAGATATGTTTTTTCTTATAGTTTTCTGCAGATCCTTTTATTTATTGTGTTTAATTTTATACTGTCCAGTTATTTATTTCATATTTTATTTCTGCTTTTATTGTAAACCCTTCTCCAGTAGAAAGCCCTGTCACACGTAAAATAATCAGTCTCTATACCAGGATGTAGTAGCAAAGCTTCTAATTTCAGACCGAACTCTACCGGGTTGCTGCTTCTGTTGGAGCCTGATGTATAATTTCTGTTTTGTAACCTTCCTTACAGTGAATTTAGTGACGATTGTGATCCTGTCTCGGGAAAGGTGCGGTCTCTCCCAATGTGTCATCCGTTACCTGGTGTCCATGGCAGCGGCGGATCTACTGGTCATTATCATTGACGTGATACTAAGACAGATTCCCGTCGCTCACGCTGCACAATTCCTTTTTGTACTGAACATTAAAGTGTGTAATATCCAAGCCGTCCTGCTGTACGCAGTCACAGACTGTTCTGTCTGGTTCACAGTCGCTTTCACCTTTGATCGATTTGTCGCCATTTGTTGCCAGAAGCTGAAAACAAAATATTGCACCGAAAAAACGGCGGCTGTGGTTCTAGGAACAGTGACTGTGCTATTTTGTTTGCAAAACACTTTCTGGTACTTTATGTACACAAGTGAATATTTATTGTTTAACGCACCATGGTTTTGCAATGTATTAGACAATGTTATGCTTTCACGGGTATGGGGAGCAATAGAATCGCTTCATTTTATTTTAACCCCATTTGTTCCATTTGTTTTGATTTTGCTGCTCAATGCTTTAACCGTCAGACACGTTTTATTGTCGAGCATAGCCCGCAGGAGACTCCGGGCCCACAGCAGTGGGGAGAGTCCCAGTGACCCAGAAATGGAGAAGCGAAAGATATCCATCATTTTACTGTTTGTTATATCCGGGAATTTTATCCTGTTATGGGTGATGTTTTTGGTGAATTCTATATACTTGCGACTGCTTATATTGCAGAATAACTTTACCATTAGCGCTTCGGATATCCTACAAGAAATTGGATTCATGCTGCAACTGTTGAGTTCTTGCACAAACACTTGTATTTATGCCGTGACCCAGACTAAATTCAGAGAGGAGTTGAAGACTTTGGTGAAATTTCCCATCACTCTAATTGCTAAATTAATGTAAAGCTAAGAAAAGAAATGAAAACTGTCCACCTGGCGCATGAAATACTAAACATAATTCATAAAGTTTCCCAGAAAAACTTATTAATTCAATGTTATTTTAAATCTATTTGCAAAATATTATACTTTGTGCAACAACTTGATATAAAATGAGCAGCTGCACATGTATTGCACTAAAAAGTTTACAAACATTTTAAAATGTTAATAAATTAAGACAAATATAAAACCTTCCCATTGATAGTTTATACAATCTGCTTGTGCTTTCTTCGTGCTTATGTTGATGGCGCTCCATCTCCATGAACTGTGCCCATAAAATGCCGCAGACAAAGATCCTGAGATCCCGTTTACAGGAAGCACCCAGCTGAACATTTACCGTCTGCTGGGATCCGTGGTCGTTGCCCTTTGTGGATTCCATTAGTTCAATAGGTGGGGCAATGCGGGCCGCTAACAATAGGCTGGGATCCGCGGTCGTTGCCCTGTGTGGATTCCATTAGTTCAATAGGTGGAGCAATGAGGTCCGCTAACAATAGGCTGGGATCCGTGGTCGTTGCCCTGTGTGGATTCCATTAGTTCAATAGGTGGAGCAATGCGGGCCGCTAACAATAGGGGCAAACAATGCTGTGCAATGGTTTCATTTGTGAATCAATGTTGGCTTCATGTCATTGGTGATGGACGGGTAACATTTTTAGAAACGCAAACACATCCTGTAAATAAAACCTTACTCTGGGTTGTTAGATTTTTTGTCAGACTTTTCTGTCAACTTTTAAGGGTTATAAATGCCAAGGTCTAGATTTTAATTAATTAGAATTGATTACCAGATTTAATATAAGCAAAATTTGATCATTGAGAAAATAAGGGTACTAAAGACAGACAAATCGTCAGTTTCCTGATGGTTTCCAACACAGAGTAATAACAGAAGTATCTGAGGAAATTGTAGATGTTCTAGCCTTGTTATTCCAAAACTCTCTTGACTCAGGAAGCTGCCCCATGGATTGGAAAATTGCCCACGTCACTTAATTATTTAAGAAGGGTAGCGGAGACAAAATCGGAAATGATAGGCCTATCAGTCTAAGGTCTGTTCTGGAGAAGTTATTATAATCTGTTATTCGGGACAGAGTGATTGAGCACCAGGACAAATAGGAACTGGTCAGAGAGAGCCACCGTGGATTTACCGGGCAAGGCATTTCGAACGATCTAAGTTGATTTTTATTAAGATGGAACTAACGTGGTAGATAATGTGGTGCCTTAGGAGGTTATTTATGTGGAATTTCAGAAGGCATTGGATCAGGTTCCACATAAGGGATTGTTAACAAAAATGAGAGTGCCTGAAATTGGAGGCAACCTATTGACATGGGCAGGGAATTGGTTTCGAGGTAGGAGACAGAGAGTAGGGATACTGCGTATGTTGACAGATTGGCAGGATGTGGCTAGTGGAGCCCCAAGAGATCAGTACAGGTGCTTTTCACTCTACTCATAAATGACTTAGATAAAAGAATAGAGAGCCGCATATCCAAGGTTGTTGAAGACACCAAGTTAGGTGGCACAGTAAATAGTGTAGGTGGGAGCAGCAAGTTGCAAAGGGACATTGAGAGATAAGGTGATTGGGTAAAACTGTGTCAGCTGGAGTTCACTGTGGGGAAGTGTGAGGTCATCCACTTTGGCCCTTAGAAAGATAGATCAGTGTGTTTTATAAAATGTGAGAAGCTGGGAACTGTGGATGAACATTGAGATTTAGGTGTCCAAGTACAGAAAGCACTAAAAGCTCGGAGTCAGCCACAAAACATAATTAGAATGTTAATGGAATGGCCGCCTTTTTATCAAAGGGGCTGTAATTGAAAGGGGTCGAAGTTCTGTTCCAGCTGTACAGAGCCCTGGTCAGACCGCATCTGCAGCACTGCAGTCAGCTCTGGGCACCGAACCTTAGGACGGGAACAATGGCCTTGGAGGGGGAGCAGAGCAGATTCAACAGAATGGTACCTGGGGCTAAAAGGGTTAAATTATGAGGACAGGCTGCACAGACTAGGCTTATATTCCCTTTAGTATAGAAGGTTAAGGGTGATCTAATTGAGATGTTCAAGGTGATTAAAGGAATTGATCGGGTGGATGTCCTTTGGTGGGCGATTCTAGAACAAGGGGCATAATCTCAAAATGAGACTTAAGCCGTTCAGGGTTTCTGTCAGGAAGCCCTTTTTCACACAAAGAATAGTGTAAATTTGATACTCTCTCCCCAAAAAGCTGTAGTTAATTGAAAATTTCAAAACTGAGATTGATTGATTTTTGATAGGCTGTGGTATTAAAGGTTCTGCAACCAAGTCGGGTCCAATTGAATGCCGGAACAGGCTCGAAGTGCTGAATTGCCGACTGCTGTTCCTTTAGGGGTTATTTTGGCGAAATCGTGAAAACAGGCGCTCTATAAGACACGCCTGTTTGAAAGTCTGATTTTATTGTGCAATTTTGGGCCTAATTGCTGATGACCATAATTTGAACTTCCTGCAGGGGCTAAATCCGACACCTACAGGCACTGGAGATCCGAGTGAAGGAGGTCTGGAGGAAGAGGGATGTTCTGTACCCGCAGAGGGGAAAGGTGCCACCTCGCGCTCCTGTCCCTCCTGACCCGCTCTTCTGCAGCAGCTGGTGCTGCTCTGCCTGGCCTCATGTCCTCCTCCAATTCCTGCTGTAGACCAAGGGGGAACCCCACCAAACACACATTATCTCCTGGTGACTCCGATAAGGTGCCCAATAAGGTAGAGTAGCACAGCACTCGCTATTTTAGGTGAAGTCCTCAGAGATTTTCCAGAATAAATGTGAACAGCAAAAAGTGATGTCCCTTTAAACAGCGCGAGTTAAGTGGCAATTAGCGGCTTAATGACCCTCCGGCGGCCGTTCATAGCGCAAGCTTCAACTCCTTGACCAAGATGGCGTCTTGCGCTAAACGCGGGCTAAACCGGCGGTCCAGCTTAAGACCCCAGCTTGGCCACCTTGGAGGCTCTTTAGCTCCTAAGATATCAGGGGGAAATCGCCCCCCAGCCCCCTGTCCCTTCTTATGAATTTTTGAACAGGTCACGATGCAGTTCCGCCCTTCCGACGGGGGTGGCACTGTAGCGCCCCAGCTTTGCGTTTCCCGACTCTGCAGCTCATAATTTAGAGAGATTCCGCTGCTCCAACCAACTTCATGTCTCTGATTCCCAAACTGTAGAAAATGTTGCTACTTGGCCTCGACTCCCTATGTGCTGCACATATAAAATCACAGTGCTATGTATAAAAACGAGAGAGTATGTCACTTTAAAATGGGACCTGGACAACATCTGTCCACCCTGGTCCGATTAACCCCGTCTTCTAACCCTGCTTCACCCGAAGACCACACCTGCTCTTAACTCCCCTATCTAACACTACAGGACGTTGACTGTTATTCCCTACAACCAATACTTCCCAAGCACTGACTCAGTCCCATTTTCCAGGCCTCCGTTGATTTTGACTGTCTGATAACGTGTGCTGTACAACCTCGCATCCGTTCTGGGAAAACGGTATCAACTGGCTGTATCTGGAATCCTAACATGATGCCCCGTAGTTCTAGATTCCCCTACTAGAGAGAAGAGTTATGTTATGTTATCTGTGACTTCCTTAATTAGTCTACCATTTCTATCAAACCGACACACATTCTCATTTCCACACATTTTAGTAAAAATTAATTCGGTCTCTCCACTCAGGCCATTTATCCGTCTTATCACGCTGGTGATTTCTCGCTGGACTTTCTCCAAGGTGAGTATCTCCTTGCTAAGGTTTGTGCCCCACATAGAAAAAAACATGATCTAATAATAGCAAATTTGTATGTAATCACATGTAAGTGTTTCATAGCAATCAGCAAGTACAAGAGGAATATACGCAGCAGTCACACAGAACCTGACCCGGAAACACAGTATCGGACCAAGTAGATGGTGCTTTACACGGCTTCTAACGCGTGTTGTTCCTTCCCTGGGTGTGTTTGATAACATGAGAACAAACCAAATAGGAGCAGGAGTAGGACACACGGCCCCTCGAGCCTGCTCCGCCATTCAATAAGATCATGGCTGATCTTCAATCTCAAAACGACTTTCCCGCCCGATCCACATATCGTTTGATTCCCTTTGAGTCCAAAAATCTATCGATCTCAGCCTTGAATAAACTCAACAACTCAACATCCACAGCCCACTGGGCTAGAGAATTCAGAATATTGACAATCCTCTGAGTGCAGAAATGTCTCCTCCTCTCAGTCTTAAATGGTCGACCCCTTATCCTGAGGGTATGTCCCTAGTTCTAGACATTCCAGCCAGGGGAAGCAACCTCTGAGCATCTACCCTGTCAATCCCCCTCAGAATGTTCAATGAGATCACCTCTTATTGTTCTAAATTCCAGAAAGTACAGGTCCAATCTACTCAATGTCTCCTCATAGGACAATCCTCTCATTCCAGGAATCAATCTAGTGAAGTTTCTTTGCACCCCCTATAAAGCAAGTATATCGTTCTTTACATACGGAGACCAACACTGTACACAGTACTCCAGGTATGGTCTCACCAAAGCACTGTACAATTGCAGCAGACTTCCTTACTGTTGTACAGGGCCAAGGATGTCACTGAGCAGCTGCAGGACATTCTGAAGGGGGAGGGTGAACTGCCAGAGGTCGTGGTCCATATCGGAACCAACGACATAAGGAGAAAGAGGGACGAGGTCCTTCAAGCAGAATATAGGGAGCTAGTAAATAAATTACAAAGCAGGACCTCAAAGGTAATAATCTCAGGATTACTCCCAGTGCCACGTGCTAGCGAGAGCAGAAATAGGAGAATAGAGCAGATGAATGCGTGGCTGGAGAGATGGTGTAGGAGGGAGGGATTTAAATTCCTGAGGCATTGGAACCGATTCTGGGGAAGGTGGGACCTGTACAAGCTGGAAAGTTTACACCTCGGCAGAAACGGGACAAACGTCCTCGCAGGGGGATTTGCTAGTGCTGTTGGGAAGGATTTAAATTAGTTTATCAGGGGGCTGGGAGCCTAAGTGTGGGCCCATAACGGAGAGAAACAAAGCTGGAAGTGCAAGTTAGAAAAGTAGTCAGCAACACTAGTAGGGAGCAGAAACAAAGGCCAACAGTAAAGAGGGTCAAATTGCAGAAAAATATTAAACAGACAAAGTTGAAGGCACTTTAGCTAAATGCACGTCGTGTAGCTTCCAAAAGCTCTTATAATAATTTGTCTGTGACTACACAAACCACTCTGGGTACAGTTATATTGTGTATCAGTAAAACAGGTTTATTAAGCATTAAAAATCCAGTACAAATAAGTTAATACTTAACAAGGAGATAGTCACAGTCTTGTTCATTTGAGCCTCGGCGTTCCTTCCGAGTGACTGTGGCGCGGTCTCTTTCTTTTCTTGCTGTTTTCTCTCGATTGAAGCTCGCTTCGCTGGTTTCTTGCTGTGTTCTGTCAACTGAAGCTTCTTCAACTCTGGTTCGTGCTGCCTTCAGTGTTCAAAATCCGTATCTTTATACACCTTTTTTCCCTCTTCCTACGTGACTGCAAACAGCTATCCGACACCTGGTACTTGTTTTATGACCTTGTTGATCCCACTCGGACTGCCTTGTGCATATCAAAGGGTCCTTTTAACTTTAGATATTCTCTTTCCAAAAACCATTTCCCAAGATGTTGTCCAAACAATTTGTCCATTTTATAGTGTTATCACTAAGGGGTGCTTATCTTATCTCTCTCTCTTCCAACTCTTATCTCTTTTCTATCACATTACTGAATGCCACCTCCCTGATAGTCTCCATAAACTTAGCATTACATTCTATTCCTAAAGTAATTGAAAACAGAGCGAGTTTCAGTCAGGTTGGCATATTTCCCATCCTGCTTCTCTCAGCCATTCCCCATTTTATACAGGCTTTTAGGCTTATAACATACAATTTCACATATTATATTTATACAAAAATGTTTTACTAAATCATACAAATACACCCTATCCTACAGTAGCATTCGCAACAAGGTGGATGAATTAATGGCACGAATAGAATTAAATGGGTATGATGTAATTGCCATTACAGAGACATGGTTGCAGGGTAACCAAAGCTGGGAACTGAAAGTTCCAGGGTACTCAACGTTTAGGAAGGACAGACAAAAAGGAAAAAAGAGGTGGCGTAGCGCTGTTAATAAGGGAAGAGATCCGTACGGTAGAGATAAAAGATCTTAGCTTGGCAGATCGTGATGTTGAACTGGAATCAGTTTGGGTGGAGCTAAGAAACAGCAAAGGGCGGGAAACATTTGTGGGAGTTGTGTATAGGCCACCAAACAGTAATGGTGATGTAGGGCACTGTATCAATCAAGAGATTAGAAGTGCATGTAACAAGGGAAATACGTTAATCATGGGGGACTTTAAACTACATATTGACTGGGAAAATCAAATTAACACTAATGGTGTGGAGGACGAATTCTTGGAATGCATGCGAGATGGTTTCCTGGATCAGTATGTGGAGCAACCAACCAGGCTATTCTGGATCTGGTACTGTGTAATGAGAAAGGGCTAATCAATAATCTTGTGGTAAAGGGGCATTTAGGGACAAGTGACCATAATAGGATTGGATTTTTCATTAAGTTTAAGAGTGATGTAGTCCAATCTGAAACTGAGGTCTTCAATCTAAACTACAGAGGAAACTACAGGGTATGAGGGACAAGTTGGCCATGGTAGATTGGGAGACTACACTAAAAGGTATGAAGGTGGATATACAATGGCTAACATTCAAGGAAATAATGCATAATTTGCAACAAACATATATTCCTCTAGGGCATAATAACCCAAAAGGAAAAGTGATCCAACCATGGCTAACAAAAGAAATTAAAGCTCGTATTAAGTCAAAGGAGGAAGCTTATAAAGTTGCCAGAAAAAGCGGTCAGCCTGAGGATTGGGATCTTTTTAGAAATCAGTAAAGGGGGACCAAGAAATCGATAAAGAAAGGGAAAATGGAATATGAGCACAAACTAGCGAAAAATATAAATGCGCATTGTAAAAGCTTCTATAGGTACGTGAAAAGGAAAAGACTGGCGAAGGTAAATGTAGGTCCTTTACAGTCAGTCACGTGAGCATTTATAATGGGGAATGAGGAAATGGATGAGAAATTAAATAAATAGTTTGTTTCTGTCTTCACGGACGAAGAAACAAACAAACTCCCAGAAATACGAGAAAACCAAGGGTGTGACGAGAATGAGGAACTTAAAGAAATTATTATTTGTAAAAAAACAGTACTAGCAAAATTAATGGGAGTAAAAGTCGATAAATCCCAAGGACCGGATGACCTACATCCTAGGGTTTTGAAAGAGGTGGCCATTGGAATAGTGGACGCATTGGTTGTCATCTTCCAAAATTCTAGAGATTCTGGAACGGTTCCTGCAGATTGGAGGATAGCAAATGTAACCCTGCTTTTTAAGAAAGGAGGGAGAGAGAAAACGGGGAACGACAGACCTGTTGGCCTCACATCAGTAATTGGGAAAATGCTGGAATCTACTTTATAAAGGATGCAATAACTGGACACAAAAATTCACTTGGTTGCGCCTCCCGTTAGCGCCTTAAGAGGGCGCTAATGGGGCGTTAAGCCGCTAACGCCCGGGCGCAGCGCTGTTTGCGCCGCTCGAGAACTTAACTTGAGATTGTGGGGCGGCGCTAAAACTTACCGCTGCGACCACCTGCGCGCGCAGATTGTGACGTCATTCCATGGTGCAACGCCCTTGGGGCGCCCCGGAGCGGAAATTGAGTGGCGCCCCCTGCCTTAACGGCTGGCGCTTCCAACGACCGGAAGACTGGAACGTTATCAATCGGTGTGGGGCTGGGGGGGGCGCTATTTAAAGGGGGCCTCTTCCTGTCTTTTTCTGTGGTCGACATTTATGCACCACTCGTTCTGAGAGAGAGAGAGAGATTCGGAGAGAGAGAGAGAGAGACTTCTACATTGACTCAACGCTTTGTGAGGTAGTTTTGCCTAGTTCATCCTAACTTTGTTGCTACTTTAGTTGCTGTACCTCATTACTTTTCTGGCAAAGTGAATATGGGGGCTGCAATGATTGGGGGCGTCGTCCTGCTCCAGCTGAATCGGAGGATACTGAGACGCAGACAGAGAGTGGCAATGATGGCCAGACGGAGGAGGTCCATCAGGCGCATGTACAGGAGAGCTTACCCTCCCAGGGTATATCGTGAACAGCTCTCCTACATCCATATGTCCGAGGAGCTGTGTTTGCGAAGGCTGCGATTCAGCAAGGAGGTGGTCACTGAGCTCTGCCACCTGCTGCAGCCAGATCTGCAGCCTCAGCTGAGGTCCAGGACGTCTCTGTCGGTGGCAGTGAAGGTCACAGTGGCTTTGAACTTCTACGCCACTGGCTCATTCCAAGCTGCTGTTGGGGACCTCGCCAATATCTCCCAGTTTGCGGTGCATCGCTGCATCCGGCAGGTCACCAATGCCCTCTTCAGAAGGAGACGAGACTTCATCTCTTTCCCTATGACCCCAGACAAGCAGCGTGACCGTGCTCTGGGCTTTGCGAGGGTAGCAGGCTTCCCCATGGTGCAGGGCGCCATTGACTGCACGCATGTGGCTTTGCGTGCTCCGCGAGAGAATGCAGAGGAATTCAGGAACAGAAAGGGGTTCCATTCCTTGAATGTGCAGTTGGTCTGTGACAACAGACAGGTGATACTCGCTGTCAATGCCCACTATCCGGGCAGCTGCCACGATGCTTTCATCCTGCGCCAGACTACTGTGGCAGAAGTTTTCGAGGCACTGCATCAGCCAGTTGGTTGGCTTCTGGGGGACAAGGGGTACGCATTGAGCACCTGGCTGATGACACCGCTCCGTACGCCAAACACCCCTGCTGAGCTGCGGTACAATGAAAGCCATCAAGCAACCAGGAACATTATTGAGCGCACAATCGGCGTGCTGAAACAACGGTTCCGCTGTCTGGACCATTCCGGAGGAGCCCTGCAGTACTCGCCTGAGCAAGTTTCGAACTTCGTAGTCGTGTGCTGCATGTTGCACAACATGGCAATCCTCAGGACCCAGCCAATGCCACCAGGCCTTGTAGCACCACCAGAGGAGGAGGAGGAAGAGGAGGAACAGGACGAGGACGATGATCATCAGCAGCACCAAGGCAGGAGGGCGGCCCACAATGATCAAACTGCAAGGGCCGTCCATCAACGACTAATAGCAAGCCGCTTCTAGGGCCCCTGCCATTGCTACAAACACTAATCAACCCAGCACGCAACCCCTAAGCCGGCCAAGGCACCAATAATTCCAACCACCAGCCATGTATATTTTGAATACAGAAACTTATTTATTTTACAAACTCTGTGTGTGTCAATTCCTCATGACAAACTCATAGAAATAAACACAAAAAAACAGTCAATAACATAACTGGTTCTCACAACCTGGAGATAATGTCCAAAACACTAAACAAAAGTTGGACCATGAACCTCGGCCTTTAATAAAAAAAATGACCAGCATTTTGGCACACCTCCTACTTTTTGCACTTCGAGGGTGATCTCCTTCCCTTGCGCACTTCCCCCCTTCTAACCCTACTGCTCCTCCGTAATGGGACCTCAGTGGCTGCAGCAAGGCTGGTGGAAGGCTGCTGCTCGTCAGACCCTGACACTGCAGATGCCCCTGAAGGACGGCCTCGACCACTTCTGGGCCTGGAGGGCCCGGCTGCAGACTGCACCAACTCTGCATGGGCGGCAGCAGTCTGTCCTACAGGCGGTGGCAAGTGCAGTGGAGAAGTGACAGTGTTGGCAGCAGGAATGCTGTCATCGTGAGAGAGGCCAGCAACTCCCTGCTCGCCCGACACACTGGCACTCCCACGGGGCAGCACTTCAGCATCCGGAGCAATTTGCCGGAGAACAGATTGCTGGCCTGCTGCGGCGCAGTGACAGCCCCGGGGACATGTGCACGAACCATCGAGGTTGGCAGCAGTCTGTGCTCGCGTGGCCTCCATCTGAGTCTGTATGAGAGCAGTCAGAGGTGGGATCACGGCAGCCAGTGACTGAATTGCAGCACTAAGCGTTAGTGTGGCATCCGCCTGTGCTACAGCGAAGTGCTCCACACTCCTTGCTAGTGACTCAATGCAATCGGGCACCCTTCCCACTGCACCCATGAGCTCAGTGTGCATGCCCACCGCCTGGGTGTTCATTTCTGCAATCAGCCGCTCCTCCTCTGCGTCCATTGCAGTAGGAGTGTCTGGCATACTCTCCCTCTGGGGAGAAGGCCCCCGTTCTTCCCTACCCCCCCCCCCCCCCATGGCGTTGCTGCAGCCCGCTGGGTCCTGGAGCTTCACCATCATCAGCCCCTTCCCCCCTGCTCCCCTCCGGGGAAGGCGTGTTCCCAGTGTGGGCATGGGCTTCCTCGGGAGAGGGTGACACTGATGCTCCGGCTTCCTCTTCCTCCTCAGCTGCAGCATCACTCCCAGTGGCAGCTTCAGGGCCCGTCTCCTCAGCTGGTGAATCACCATCTGAAAGCAGGGAGGTACAAGAGTGGCTTTAGCGTGAGGACAGGGTGGCAGTAAGGGAGGAATAAGTGCAGCGAGTTAGCAAGTTGGATTGAAAGTGTCAAAGGCTGGTATTGTGAGGGACAAGTGGAAGGACAGAGGACAAAAAGGTGATGACCTTACCATTGCTGTCCACAACGGGGTCGGCGTCTCCAGTGCCGACGGGACCGATCACCCAGCTTGCCACAATCCTGTGGACGCGCTCCTCCAGATCACTGAGGGGTTGCAGCTGAAGCCGCCCTCCACCCGTCCGTTGCTGCTGTCTCCGATTATGAGCCAGCTTAGCCTGCAAGAAAAAGGACAGCATCTGAGTAAATATACAGCCATGGTCTTGCCTGATGTGCCTCCCATAGGTGAATAGCCCTTACAATATACAGCCATGGTCTTGCCTGATGTGCCTCCCATAGGTGAATAGCCCTTACAATATACAGCCATGGTCTTGCCTGATGTGCCTCCCATAGTTGAATAGCCCTTACAATATACAGCCATGGTCTTGCCTGATGTGCCTCCCATAGGTGAATAGCCCTTACTGTATGCAAAGTGTGGAATGTGTGTGTGTGTTTGATGAAAGGGCCATAGGTGTTGGATGAGTGTTGTGCATTGGGGTTTTAAGACCCTCTGGCCATAGAGTGAGGTTGAGATGGAGGGATGGAGAGGTATTGAGAAAAAGCCACTCACCCTGACGACCCGAGTGAGGTCGTTGAACTTTTTGCGGCATTGAACATGGGTCCTGGGCACCATGCTCCTGGAGGAGACGCTCTGAGCCACCTCCCTCCACACTCTTCTGAACTCGCGTGGCAAAGGCCTCCTGCCACTCTCCGGGAACAGCATGCATCGTCTGCGCTCCACTGCGTCAACCAGAGCATCCAAGGCCCGCTCGGTGAAGCGATGAGCGCGTTCTCTCACCCTCTCCATGCTTGGCAGCAAAATGGATTACAGGTCTCTCCAGGCTGAGATTCAAGGCTGCAATGAGCAGGGTGTGGCTGGGGAGCAAGTGCCCCCCCCCCGCTTTAAGAAGTGTCCGGCGCCAGTGTGTCTGTGTTCCCTCGCTAACTGGCAGCAGCTGCGCTGTGCTCGTGCGCTGAGTTAGCGCCTCACTCCTTGGCATTTGCGCCTTAAGAGAGGTGTGCAGCGCCTACTTTAGCGCTCCACTCACCTCCCGTGGCGGTAAAAGTGAAGTTTCCTGTCAGTGCCGATAATTAGCGCCAGGCGCTAATATTTGCGTCCGGACGATATTTGCGCCCCAAATGGGGCGCGACCTAATTTCTACCCCTTAGAAACTAATAGTAAGATTGGGCAGAATCAACATGGATTTATGAAAGCGAAATCCTGTTTGACAAACCTATTGAAGTTTGTTGAGGATGTAACTAGTGGAGTAGACAAAGGGGAACCGGGTGATGTGCTGTATATGGATTTTCAGAAGGCCTTCGATAAGGTCCCACACAAGATATTGGTGAACAAAATTAGGGCACATGGAATTGGGGGTAAAATACTAGCATGGATTGATAATTGGTTAACAGACAGAAAACAAAGAGTAGGGATAAACGAGTCTTTTTCAGGATGGCAGGCTGTGACTAGCGGATTACCACAAGGATCGGTGCTTGGGCCCCAGCTATTCACAATCTATATCAATGATTTGCATGAGGGGACTTAATGTAACATTTCCAAATTTGCTGATGATACAAAGCTAGGTGGCAGTGTCAGTTGCGAAGAGGATGTGAAGAGGCTTCAAGGGGATCTCGACAGGCTCAGTGAGTGGGCAAGAACATGGCAGATGGAATATAATGTGGATAAATGTGAAGTTATCCACTTTGGTAGAAAAAACAGAAAGGCAGAGTATTTCCTCAATGGTGAAAGATTGGGGACTTCAGATGCTCAAAGGGCCCTGGGTGTCCTTGTACATGAGTCACTGAAAGGTGCAGCAAGTTATTAGGAAGGCAAATGGTATGCTGGCATTCATTACAAGAGGATTTGAGAACAGGAGTAAAGAAGTCTTACTCCAATTATATAGGGCCTTGGTGAGACCACACCTGGAATACTGTGTACAATTTTGGTCTCCTTACCTAAGGAAGGATATACTTGCCATAGAGGGAGTGCAACGAAGGTTCACGAGATTGATTCCTGGGATGGCAGGACTGTCGTATGAGAAGAGATTGAGTAAACTAGGCCTTTATTCTCTTAAATTCAGAAGAATGAGAGCGGATCTCATTGAAGCATACAAAATTATTACAGGGCTTGATAGGATGGATGCTGGGAGAATGTTTCCATTGGTTGGGGAGTCTACAACCAGGGGCCGCAGCCTCAAGATAAAGGGTAGGCTATTCAGGACTGAGATGAGAAGACATTTCTACACACAGAGGGTGGTGAATCTTTGGTACTATCTACCCCAGAGGGCTGTGGAGCTGCAGTCATTGGGTATATTCAAAACAGAATTCGATAGATTTCTGACTAGTAAGGGCATCAACGGATATGGCGATTTCGCCGGTGAATGGAGTTGAGGCAGAAAGTCAGCCATGATCTCATTGAATGGCGGAGTAGGTTCGAAGGGCCGACTGGCCCACCCCTGCTCCTATTTCTTATGTTCTTATGTACTCCAAAGCCCCTTGCAATAAATGGCAACATAACATTTGCCTTCCTAATTGCTTGCTGTACCTGCATGTTAACTTTCTCTGTTTCGTGAACAAGGGCTGCCATATCCCTCTGAACACCAACATTTAATAGTTTCTCACTAGTTGAAAAATATTTTGTTTTTAGATTCTTCCTACCAAAGAGGATTGGTTAAAGGACAGAAAACAAAGAGTAGGAGTAAACTGGTAATTTTCAGGTTGAAAGGCTGTTACTGGCGGAGTGCTACATGTATTAATGCTGGGCACTCAGCTAGTTACAATCTAAATTAATGACTTAGTTGAAGGGATTATCTACCCTGCTAATTATATCTTCAGCAGGAACGAATACATTTTTCAAACACGATTTCCCTTTCATGAAGCCATGTTGACGCTGCCCAACCATGTTATGATTTTCTCAGTGCCCTGTTACCACTTCCTTAACAATGGATTGCAGCATCTTCCCGATGACTGATGTCAGGCTAACTGGCCGGTATTTCCCTGTTTTCTCTCTCCCGCCCTTCTGGAGTAGCGGTGTTATATTTTATATTTTTTAATCCACTGGGACCGTTCCAGAATCTAGGGAATTTTGGAAAATTGCTACCAATGCATCCATTGGGGGAAAAAAATCAGTTGGTTGCGCCTCCCGGTAGCGCCTTAAGAGGGCGCTAATGGGGCGCAAAGCAACTAGCGCCCAGGCGTTGCGATGTTTGCGCCGCTCGCGAATTTAAATAGACATTTTGCGGCGGCGCTAAACAGGACAGTCACGATCTCCTGCGCCGGCAGATCGTGACATCAGTCGAGTGCGCAATGCCCCGGTAGCGCCCCATAGTGGATATTAAGTAGCGCCCCTAGCCTTACCGCCTGCCGCTAGCAACGACAGGCTGAGGGGAGCGTTTTGCAGTCAGGAAGGGACTGGGGGAGCGCTATTTAAAGGCGACCCGATTCCTGACTTTTTTTGTTGGTGACATTTTTGAACCACGCATTCTGAGAGAGAGAGAGAGAGACTTCTGGAGAGGTTCAACGCTGTGTGAAGGAGTTTTGGGTATTGAGCAGCACTTTGCAGGTTCATTTTGATTTGCCCTTCCTTGTATCGATTTAGAAGTGACTGTTGGGGCTGCACTCTGAGCTCTTTCCCTGGTACTCTCCATTGTTCTTTCCAGCAGATTTGATGTACAGGTCTCTCCAGGCCGAGATTCAAGCCTGCAATGAGCAGGATGTGGATGGAAAGCAAGATTAACCCTCCCTTTAAGAACTGGCTGGGGCCATTGTGTCTGTGTTCCATTGCTGACTGACATCACATGAGCTTTGCCAGCGCTCTGAGTTAGCACCCCGCTCCTCGGCCTTTGCGCCTTAGGCAGATGTGCAGCGCCTGATTTAGCGCTCCAATCACCTCCAGGGGCGATAAAAGTCAAGTTTGCAGTCGGATGAGATAATTAGCGCCAGGCGCTAATCTTTGCGCCTGGCCGGTAATTGCGCCCCAAACGGGGCGATACTGAATTTTCCCCCCATTATCTCTGCAGTCACCTCTTTGAGGTCCCAAGGATGTGGGCCATCAGGTGCAGGGGATTTGTTGGATTTTAGTCCCATTAATTTATCCAGTACTTTCTCTTTACTAATATTAATTACTTTAAGTTCCTCACTCTCATTAGACGATTGGCTCCCCCCTATTTGTGGTATGTTTTTGTGTCTGTTACTTTGAAGACAGATCCAAAATATTTCTTAAGGTCTTTGCCATTTCCTGAGTCCTCATTATAAAGTCTACAATATCAGCCTCTAAGGGACCCACGCTTACTTTCGCTAATCTCTTCCTTTTTATGTACTTGTACAAGCTCTTACAATCTGTTTCTATTTTCTCCCTCTTTATCAATGTTTTGGTCATCCTTTACTGGTTTTTGACACTCTCCCAATCCTCAGGCTTGCTACTCTTCTTGGTAACGTTATAAGCCTCTATTAATCGAATACTAGTCTTATCCTCATTAGTTAGTAACGGATGGATCATGTTTCCAGTGATGTTTTTATATCTCAATGAAATGTATATTCGTTGAGAATTATGAAATATTCAATTAAATGCTCACCTTTGCTTATCTACCGTCATACCTTTTAACCTATTTTCCCTATCTACTTCAGTTAACTCGCCACTTATACCTTTGTAATTGGTTTTATTTAAGTTTAAGACTTTTGTTTCGGATTTAGTACGTCACTCTTGAATTCAACGTGAAATTCTATTATGTTATGGTCACTCTTCACCTGAGGATCCCTTACTATGAGATTATTAATTACCTCTGTTTCATTCCACAAGACAAGATCTAAAATAACCTCTTCCCTGGTTGGTTCCACCATGTATTGTTCTCGGAAACTCTCCAGTGCATTACATGAACTGCTCTTCAAAACTACTTTTGCCAATTTGATTTATCCAGTCTATATGAAGATTAATATCCCCCACGATTATTGCATTACGTTTGTTAGAAGCTTCTCGTATTTCTTGATGAATACTCTTTCCAACAGTATAGCTATTGTTCGGGGGCCCTACAAACTACTCCCACCACTGTTTTCTGCCCCTTGTTATTTCTTATTTCCACCCAAACTGATTCTACTTCCTGGTCTTCTGAGCCAAGATCCTTCCACATTACTGTCCTTATGTCATCCTTTATTATCAGTGCTACCCGCCCTCATTTTCTATTTTGTCTGTCTTTTCGGAAACCAAGCACCCTGGAATATTTATTTCCCAACATTAGTTAACCTGCAATCATGTCTTTGTAATGGCTATTATATAAAACCAATTTATCACTATTTCTGTCATTAAATCCTCTATCTTGTTACGAATGCATGGTGCATTCAGATAAAGCATTTTAATATTAACCTTTTACCTTTTTCCCCTGATTTGATCGTATTCACTGATGCACTATTACTGTTAAACTCTCTGTCCCTCCCTGTAATAATCTGCTGATCTTTATCCAAATTGCTACACTGCTCTATGGACTTGAATTTTCTCTTTAGATTTTGTACGTTTCCCCTTACCTGAATCCTCCCCTTTTAGTTTAAGGCCCTATCTACAGCCTCAGTTATTCAATTCGCCGGAACATTGGTCACAGCCCGGTTTCAGTGGAGACTGTCCCAATGGAACAGCCCCCTCTTTCCCCAGTACTGGTGCGAGTGACCAATGAATCGAAAACCCTTCCTCCCATACCATTCTTTGAGCCACGCATTTAAACCTCTAATCTGTTTCACCATGTGCCAATTTGCCGTGACTACGGTAACAATCCAGAGATTATTACCTTTAAGGTTGTGCTTTTTAGTTTGTATCCCAGCTCCTCAAACGTCCTCAGCAGAACCTCATTCCTAGTTCTACCTATGTCGTTGGATCCTACGTCGAACACGACAACTGGATCCTCCCTCTCCCGCTTCAAGTGCTTCTCCAACCACGTGGAGAAGTCCTTAACCCTGGCACTGGGCAGGCAACACAACCTCGGAACTCCCGATCGCGGCTGCAGAGAACCGTATCTATCCAATGACTATACTGACCCTCACCAGTACCACATTCTTTGTCACTCCCCCCATTTGAAAGCCCTCATGTACAACGGTACCGTGATCAGTTTACTCATTCACTCTGCAGATGTTCCTTCATCTACACAGGCCGCAAGAGCCTCGCACTGGTTGGAAAGGGACAAAGATCGAGGCTCTTCCAGCATTGCACCTGGGGTCCAGTTACCTGCCTGAATCGCAGTCACACCCTCCTATCTACGACCTGACCTGACACTTCCTCACAATTCTTTGTATCATCTCTGAGTATGTGGGAAGTTACCCCGATGCCTTCTTGCAGATCATTGATAAAGATGGTGAAGCGCAAGAGTCCCATCACTGCTCCTTGCATAACTCCATCAGTTACAGGTTCACACACAGAACCACTTCCATTAATAACGACCGCCTCTCTACAAGAATGCAGCCGGTTCCTTAGTAAACCCAAAATCTACCTGCAAAACCACAGGACTCAACCTCATTCAGTAGCCTTCCATGTGGCACCTTGTGAAGGGCATTTTGGAACTCAAGATCCAGAAGGGTAACCGGGCAACTAGAATCCAACAACCCAGTAACTTCCTCAAAAATTCAACCAATTTAGTGAGACCAAACCTCTATCTGAAACCTTGTTGAAATTCTCTTATACCGCGTTCTCTGTCAAGGTGACCGTACAGTGTTTCACTGACGATGCGTTTAACTGAAGTGAAACTAATGAGCCTGTAATTTGCCGGTCCGCACATTTCCTTTAGTAAGACTTGGAACCACATGGGCCTCTCACCAGTCCACGGAACAATTCCAGTCACAGCGAATTGTTCAATATATGAACACGGGGCCCCCGGGGCACACTCCCCAGTTCTTTGAGCGCCCTCTGTTACTCATGTCAGGCCCAGCTGCCTTGGCAGTTTTGAGAACCTTGCAGGCAGTTCTAAATCCGGATAAACTTTGTCAATTTGAACTTTAGCTTTATCGCAGCCGTTACTACCACAGCGATCCACTAAAGAACTGAACAATACTGAATGTAGCCGGGATGAATTAGACCAGTCAAACTCGATGTAACCGTAAGGACTGGTCCTATCCAAACTGAATGTATCTGTGCTGAACTGGACCTGTCCAGAAAGAATGTAACTGTGCTGAACTGAACCTGTCCACACTGAATGTAACGGTGTTGAAATGGACCTGTCCACACTGAATGCAACTGTGTTGAACAGGACCTGTCCACACTGAATCTAACTGCCCTGAACTGGACCTAACCACACTGAATGCAACTGTGCTGAACTGGACATGTCGACACTCGATGTAACCGTGCTGAACTGGACGAGTCCACACTGAATGTAACACTGCTGAACTGGACCTGTCCACACTGAATGTAACTGTGCTGAACTGGACCTGTCCACCCTGAATGTAACCGTGCTGAACTGGACCTGTCCACACTGAATGTAACTGTGCTGAACTGGACCTGTCCACACTGAATGTAACCGTGCTGAACTGGACGAGTCCACACTGAATGTAACAATGCTGAACTGGACCTGTCTACACTGAATGTAACCGTGCTGAACTGGACGAGTCCACACTGAATGTAACTGTGCTGAGCTGGACCTGTCCACACTGAATGTTGCCGGGATGAATTAGACCATTCAACAGTAAATGGTAGGTCACTCAGAAGTGTAGACTAACAAAGGGGCCTTGGAGTGCAGGTCCACAGATCCCTGACGGTAGCAGGCCAAGTAGATAAGGTGGTTAAGAAGGAATACAGAATACTTGCCTTTATTAGCCGGGGCATAGAATATTAGAGCCGGGAGCTTGAACTGTTTAAAACAGTAGTTAGGCCAAAGCTAGGATACTGCTTGTAGTTCTGGTCACCAAATTACAGGAAAGATGTGATTACAGGAGAGTAGTTACAGAGGAGATTTACGAGGATGTTGCCTGAAATGGAGAATTTGAGCTACGAGGAATGATTTGATTGGCTGGGTTTGTTTTTCATTCGAACAGAAGAGGCGGAGGGGAGACCTTATTGAGGTGTATAAAATTATGAGGGGCCTAGATAGAGTGGATAGGAAGGACCTATTTCCCTTAGCAGAGCGGTAAACAATCAGGAGGCACAGATTTAAAGTAATTGGTAGGATGATTCGAGGAGATTTGATTGGAATTTTCTTCACCAGCGTATGTTGGGGGTCTGGACCTCACTGCCTGAAAGGGTGTTAGAAGCAGAAACACTCACCATATTTAAAAATTGTTTGGATGTACACATGAAGTGCCGAAACTTACAGGGCTATGGGCCAAGAGCTCGAAAGTAGGATTAGGCTAGTTATCTGTTTGTCGCCCGGCGAGGACACGACGGGCCGAAATGGCCTCATTCCGTGCTGTACATTTATATGATTCTATGAATGTAACTCTGTGAACTCGACCTGTCCACACTAAATGTAACTGTGCTGAACTGGACCTGTCCACAAAGAATGTAACTGTGCTGAACTGGACCTGTCCACACTTAATGTAACTGTGCTGAACAGGACCTGTCCACACTGAATGTAACTGTGCTGAACTGGACCTGTCCACACTGAATGTAACTTTGCTGGACTGGACCTGTCCACACTGAATGTAACTGTGCTGAACTGGACCTGTCCACACTGAATGTAACTGTGCTGAACTGGACCTGGCCACACTGTATGTAACTGTTCTGAACTGGACCTATCCACACTGAATGCAACTGTGCTGAACTGGACCTGTCCACACTGAAGGTAACTAGGCAGAACAGGACCTGTCCACACTGAATGTAACTGTGCTGAACTGGACCTGTCCACACTGAATGTAACTGTGCTGAACTGGACCTGTCCACACTGAATGTAACTAGGCTGAACTGGACCTGTCCACACTGAATGTTACTCTGCTGAACTGGACCTGTCCACACTGAATGTAACTGTGCTGAACTGGACCTGTCCACACAGAATGTTACTCTGCTGAACTGGACCTGTCCACACTGAATGTAACTATGCTGAATTGGACCTTTCCACACTGAATGTAACTCTGCTGAACTGGACCTGTCCACACTGAATGTAACTGTGCCTTACTGAAGCTGTCCAAACTGAATACACAGACAGTTGATTAAAGTGGATGTACACTCTCAGAGGAATTTGGAGACAGCTGCACGTGACCCGTGCTTACCCGGACTGGAGCTGGATAATGACCAGGAACGAGATCTTTGCCGCGTTTTTCGGCTGCAGGACCTGAGTTTTTCTGGTCAATTATAGATTGTGCTGAGACATCTTAACTCAGCATTAAGGCGTTTAAACCCGCGAAGTCCTCCTGTACAAGGCTCACTCTCAGACAGGCAATCACTTATTCACTGTTTTATTTTATTTTATGAAGAAATATAACCGGGATTATACTGTAATCGCCGAGTATTTCACTTCAGAGCCGGTTCAGAACTGCTAAATACATTCCATTCCATCAAAACATAAACACGGTCCTGGGAGCGGCTGCACTAATCTGTTTGTTTCAATTAGTGTAATTAATATGAAAGATCAAGCCATCTGATTATCTCCCTGGAGCCTGACATCGGGTATAAATGTGACAATGTGTGAGTGTAGTGCAGAGCGCGCTCAGAGCTTCTGAGAGAAATGCACGGGAAACCAAAAGGACTGGTGTTTGCCCTTTACTATCCCGTCATTGCAGCTATCGGCGTTCCAGGTAAAGTATTGGAGTTAGTTACTAGTTATAGGTATCAATTGTTAACGGTATCACTGCACCTATTATAAGTGTGTCCATATATTTCCTATTGTGTTATTGGTATTTCACTGTGAGTGGTATTATCACAATATTGTAACTGTGTACATATATGTACTTCTATTTTTTTCAATTTAGTATACTGCATCCGCTGGTCACGATGGCATTGGGGAAACCAAACACAGATTGGGTGATCGCTTTGCTGAACACCTGCGTTAAGCCAATAAATGTGGTCCTGAGCTTTCGGTCACTTGTCATTTTAATTCTCCATCTTTCTCCCACTCTAACCTCTCTGTCCTCCGCCTGCTACCTTGTTATTGACACTGTCACTGTGGGTGAATTATCACACTTTTATCACTGTGTACATGGAGTTCTATTGTGTTACTGACACTGTCACTGTGGGTTAATTATCACACTGTTATCACTGTGCATATGGAGTACTACTGTATACCTTGTGCTGCAGTGTGACACGCATCTCTCTGTTTAATCGGTGTAGATACTGTATTACTGCTCCTTAGACCTGCCAATGTCTCGGAAAGTTCTCGTCCTCGTTCTTTTCTCCACATTGAGTGAGGACGCATAACTGATGTCATCTCTCGTTTATGAGTCCCAAAGTTGTAATTTCAATGTCCGATCTAGTACTAAGCCCATAGTTTATGCTGACAGCGCAGTACAGTGCTGAGGGAGCGCTGCATTGTGGGAGGGGTCTTTCTCCGGTGGAACAAAAGGTTACCGACCAGAAACTCTGACTCTGTTACATAGAAACATAGAAACATAGAAAATAGGTACAGGAGTAGACCATTCGGTCCTTCGAGCCTGCACCGCCATTCAATGCGTTCATGGCTGAACATGCTACCTCATTACCCCATTCCTGCTTTCTCGCCATACCCCTTGATCCCCTTAGTTGTGAGTGTTATATCTAACTCCCTTTTGAATATATTTAGCGAACTGGCCTCAACAACCTTCTGTGGAAGAGAATTCCATAGATTCACAACTCTCTGGGTGAAGAAGTTCCTCCTCAGCTCAGTCCTAAATGGCTTCCCCTTAATCCTTAGACTGTGACCCCTGGTTCTAGTTTTCCCTACCATTGGGAACATTCTGCCCGCATCTAATTTGTCTAAACCAGTCAGGATTTTAAATGTCTCTATAAGATCCCCCCTCATTCTTCTGAACTCCAGAGGATACAAGTTCAGTTGACCCAATCTTTCTTGATATGTCAGTCCGGCCATCCCAGGAATCAATCTAGTGAACCTTCGCTGCACTCCCTCAATAGCAAGAATGTCCTTCCTTAAGTTAGGAGACCAAAAACTGCGCACAATACTCCAGGTGTGGCCTCACCAAGGCCCTGTACAACTGTAGCATCACCTCCCTACTCCTGTACTCAAATCCCCTTGCAATGAAGGCCATCATTCCGTTTGCTTTCTTGACTGCCTGCTGCACTTGCATTCCCACCTTCAGTGACTGATGTACCATGACGCCCAGGTCTCGTTGCACGTCCCCTTTCCCTAATCTGCCACCATTCAGGTAATAGTCCGCCTCTCTATTTTTACCACCAAAGTGGATAACCTCACATTTATCCACATTGTACTTCATCTGCCATACATTTGCCCATTTAACCAACCTGTCCAAGTCACTCTGTAGCCTCCTAGCATCCTCCTCATTGTTCACACTGCCTCCCAATTTAGTGTCATCCGCAAATTTGGAGATATTACATTTAATCCCTTCGTCCAAATCATTAATATATAATGTAAACAGCTGGGGTCCCAGCACCGAACCCTGCGGTACCCCGCTGGTCACTGCCTGCCATTCTGAAAAGTACCCATTTACTCCTACTCTTTGTTTCCTGTGTGCCAACCAGTTCTCAATCCACGTCAACACATTACCCCAAATCCCATGTGCTTTAACTTTGCTCACCAATCTCTTGTGTGGGACCTTGTCGAAGGCCTTCTGAAAGTCCAAATACAGCACATCTACTGGTTCCCCCCTGTCCACCCTATTGGAAACATCCTCAAAAAATTCCAGAAGATTTGTCAAGCATGATTTCCCTTTCACAAATCCATGCTGACTTGGACCTATCATGTCGCCACTTTCCAAATGGTCTGTTATGACATCTTTAATAATTGCTTCCATCATTTTACCCACGACCGATGTCAGGCTGACCGATCTATAATTCCCTGCTTTCTCCCTCCCTCCTTTTTTAAAAAGAGGGGTTACATTGGCCACCCTCCACTCCATCGGAACTGATCCAGAGTCTAAGGAATGTTGGAAAATGATCGTCAATGCATCCACTATTTCCAAGGCCACCTCCTTAAGTACTCTGGGATGCAGACCATCAGGACCCGGGGATTTTTCAGCCTTCAGTCCCATCAATTTCGTCAATACCTTTTCCCGACTAATAAGGATTTCCCTCAGCTCCTATCTCTTACCAGATCCTCTGACCCCTTTTATTTCCGGCAGGTTGTGTGTGTCCTCCACAGTAAACACCGAACCAAAGTACTTGTTCAATTGATCGGCCATTTCCTTGTTCCCCATTACGACTTCCCCTGTTTCCGACTGCAGGGGACCTACGTTTGTTTTTACTAACCTCTTTCTTTTTACATATTTATAGAAGCTTTTGCAGTCCATTTTAATGTTCTCTGCAAGCTTCCTTTCATATTTTATTTTCCCTGCCCTAATCAAACCCTTCGTCCTCCTCTGCTGAGTTTTGAAGTTCTCCCAGTCCGCGGGTTTGCTGCTACTTCTGGCCAATTTGTATGCAACTTCCGTGGTTTTAATACTATCCCTGATTTCCCTTGTTAGCCATGGTTGAGCCACCTTCCCTTTTTTATTTTTATGCCAGACCGGGATGTACAATTGTTGTAGTTCATCCATGCGATCTCTAAATGTCTGCCATTGCCCTTCCACTGATAGCCCCTTAAATATCGCTTGCCAATTTAACCTCGCCAATTCACGCCTCATACCCTCAAAGTTGCCCTTATTTAAGTTCTGGACCATGGTCTCTGACTTAACTGTTTCCTTCTCCATCCTAATGTAGAACTCCACCATACTATGGTCACTCTTCCCCAGGGGGCCTCGTACCACAAGATTGCTGATTAGTCCCTCCTCATTACACAACACCCAGTCCAGGATGGCCTCCCCTCGAGTCTGTTCTCTCTTCACAGACGCTGCCTGAGCTGTGAGTATTTCCGGCATTGTCTGCTCTCTATTTCTCTCTCAATCACTTATTCACTGACTGTCTGTCTGTCTCTTTTACAGCTAATTTGTCAGTGATTGTGATCCTGTCCCGAGGAAGGTGCGGTCTCTCCAGATGTATCACTTACTACCTGGTGTCCATGGCGGGGACCGATCTCCTGGTCATTTTCACCGCTGTGATATTAAACCGGATTGTAGGTATTTATTTCCCATTCAGTTTCATGTCCCTCACTCCGGTCTGTAGTCTTAGTTTTGTGCTAATTTATGGAGTTAGAGACTGTTCTGTCTGGGTAACGGTCGCTTTCACCTTTGATCGATATGTAGCCATCTGTTGCCAGAAGCTGAAAACTAAATATTGCACCGAGAAAACGGCGGCTGTGGTTCTAGCAACGGTCTGCACACTGAGCTGTGTTAGAAACATCCCCTAGTACTTTGTGTATCAGCCTTTATTTATAATTAACGTAATAATAGCATGTTTATAGTTTCGTTAGGGAAGTAAAAATATAGCTTATAAGTGCAGATTATAATTAGGCGCTTGTTGCTGGGGGAATGTGACTGGGTGAAGACATTTGTATGTAATGGATTGCGTATTCAACCCTATAATGTATAAAAGAAGTTTCGATACCACTGTAACGACGAGAAGGGGACCACTAGACCGCGGGATCTATGGCTCTTCTCCCAGAGGTCTCTGTTAAATAAACTGTGATCTTCTGCTTTGAGACAAACTCGAGTGAATTCATTTTTCATCAACAATTGGCGTAGTCGGCAGGATGCTCCGGAAATGAAAGACCACCCGCACCGGTGAACCCGGACGAGAAATCAATTTTGACCATCCAGAAATTGAGTCACCTGGCAAGGCGGAGGGACAGTGACGTAGCATCACGAATCAAGTAAAGTCTGTGAGAGGTAGGAGAACACAGTTGTGAGAGTGTGGATCGCAAGTACTAAAGGGAACACTGTGTAGCAATAAATGTCGCGAAGGAATGAGTGAGTGACGAAATGACACGGACAAGGAGGGCGCCTGTCTCAAACACCTAGCCTGAGCCTGAATTAACAGGACGTAGTCCCACGTGACGGCCAGGATCAAGTAGGTGTAGAGGCTCCAAAGCACCCTGGGATCGAGAAGTCAGCAAATATATATGTGTGTTGTGACTAATTAACCGCTTGAAGGTCATTAAAGTATCAAGAACAAGCTCGAGTAGAGGAACTCAGCATTTGGTAAGACTGTAAGTTGGACTACAAATGGCGTCGGGGAAAGAAATAGAAAGGGGATCAATGGGGTCCGTTACTAGGTTCTATGCAGACGACCGGTAGGGTTTAGTTGATAAGATGACGAAGGAGGGGTGGGACCCGCTCCAGAATCCGAAGGTAAAAGAGAGTGGTAGATGGTCAAAAACAGAAAAGACGTAAAGGTGAGGGTAATACTAGTAAACCAATAAGTCGCATTAATTAACAAGGTGCAGCGACTCCACACTAGACTTGCAAGTAAAAATAAAAGAATTATTGAATTAGAGCAAGAATTACAATATGTAGATGATCTTTTGATAGCATCAGAAGAAAGCAGAGGGCATGCCGCCGCCCTGGTGGTGGTTCTGCAAGCCCTAGAAACAGGAGGGTTTAAAGTAAACCCGAAAAAGGCACAGATTGGGCAGACTACGGTCATATATTTGGGACAACAATTGTCCCAGGGGGTAAGGACCATCCCACAAGACCGACGGAAGGCGATCCAAGAGATGCCAAGTCCAAGAAAAGTGTTAGGTCTCTTTAATTACAGTCGGAGATATATACCAAATTTTGTCATAATAGCAGCGCATAGAGGCCCTCTTGGAAGCTGCAAAGGCTCCAACAGTAGCAGCAGTAATAGAAATAAAGGAGCACCAGAAAATACAAAATCAGGAACAAAGAGGGAACCAAGCCGCTGATTTAGCAGCACAGTAAGTTCTTGAACAAGAAATGGTTGAAGAAAACGTAGCCAGTGCACAGGTGGAAGAAATAGATATTAGGGAAGTACACAAAAAGAATCCAAACGTAGTCAAGGCAGCCTCTTTAAAAAGAGGGGGAACGGTACAAAATCCCACAGCCAAGTACCAAGCTTTTAGCCCCCTAGAAAAACAAACACTATTGAAAGATTTGGGAACATTGAAGCCCCGTAGCACAAATGGGGAATTTTGGAGAAATCTCGAGGAGATGTGGGATATCCACGACCTCCATCCTCGGGACATCCACCAGCTAATACGGGCTAAATGCCCAGCTGATAAATGGAGGGAGGTGGATAACGAAAACGGCCACCAAGACGGTGGCTGGACCGGCCGTATCGCCTTAATTGCGGAGAAGGCGGCCCAACTCGCGGCCTACAACCCCTTTAAAACAGCGGACCAGGCGGCCTTAGGAGGATCCTCACCAAATTGGGGTCGTATATTGATGATAAAACAGCGGAAAGGGGAAAGCAGTAGTGATTATGGCGAACAATTGTTCGTCGCATACCAGGAATCATCGGGACAAGCAAATCCCCAGATGACAGACCAACACGTTATTCAAATGTTTAAGGACGGGTTGTCCCAATCCCACCAAGCGATATTAAAAATGGGAATAGTGGCGGCGAATACATATGATACGGCGGTCCAGTGGGCGTGTCAGATAGATGCCAAAGAGGCGGAACGAACACCAGTAATAAAACAAGAAAGAGTAGGGGCCGCAGGAATATGGGAACTGTCCCAAAGAAAAAAAGCGGCTTGTTTTAAACGTGGGAAGTTGGGTCATATGGCAAAAGAATGTCGGGCCCTCAAACAAAACCGACCAGTATGTGCTAATTGCACAAGACCGGGACATTCAACTGAGAGGTGTTGGACAAAAAAGGAAGATCCCAGAGTCTATGTACCGGCACTGTTAGGGGGCCGGCAGTGCGATATGTTAGTAGACATGGGAGCTTCTGTATCCATTACCGATTTACCCCTTCCCCTCACCAAAAAAAGGATAGACATAGTGGGGTTGGGAGGGGAGCGTTTACATGCATTTAACAGTGAGTTAAAAGTATTGGAATTAGCGGGACGACTATTACCCGCACAATTTTATGTATGCCCAAACAGTGAGGGGACTATCTTAGGGATAGATTTGTTAAAAGAATTTAATTTGTTAAAAGATTCACGACAAGGAAAGTTAACCTGGGTACAGGGAGACGGGAACAAAGTAAACTGGGGAAAGCCACTTTTCCATTTGGCAACAGTAGGAAGTGCAAAACTCGTGGCCCGGGACTGGAAGGAGGAAGGAGACTATGGGATTATATGCAAGGCAATGAAGTCAGTATGGGCGACCTCAAAACAGGACGACCCGTTAAGATACGGATGGTCCACCAACCACGGCCGAGGGGCCCATGGGAAAATATACAAATAGACTTCACCGGACCCTCCCCACGTCAAAGGCTAAGAGGTATTGCCTGGTAATAATAGACCAGTTTACTAGGTGGGTCGAGGCATTCCCAACCCGTAACTGTACTGCTACCACCGTGGCACGAATAATGGCAGAATAAATAATTCCCAGGTGGGGAACACCGATCCAAATTGACTCAGATCAGGGAACTCACTTTACGGGAGCAGTAGTGAAGAATGTATGCAAGTGGATGGGCATAAAGCAGAAATTCCACATTCTGTACCATCCCCAAAGTTCTGGAATGGTGGAACGAATGAACCGAACCTTCAAAACAGCCTTAGCCAAGGCTTTAGGGGACCAACATCAACAATGGGTAGATGTGTTACCAGCAGTCTTAATGAAACTAAGATCCACCCCAAACCGAACAACGGGATTATCACCATATGAGCAAATGACGGGGAGGGCAATGCAACTCCCCCATGGCATAATAACTGGAGGAGGGGATGTGGGTCCTCCAAAGGATAAGCTCCGAAGGTATGTCCTCGAATTAAGCAGTCAATTAAAGGAAATGAGGCAGCAAACGCGGGAAATACAGGAAGAAAAGGATAAGGATTTAGAATTGACCGCGTTCCCATATATCCCTACAGCCGGGACTAAGGTAATGGTTAAAGGTTTACCAGGGAAACCCGGGTTTGCCCCAAAATGGTCAGGATCATATCAGATTCTAATTAGTGGAGATACGTGTGCTTGCATTGATATGTAGGGGATGGGACGATGGAAGCACTGGACACAGCTAAAAGTCTATGACCCTTTGCCAGCTTTAAAATGGCTACATCAGAGCAAGTACCTTTTGTGGGAAGTGAAGAATACGCTAGACAATACAAAGAATGGGAGTGGGTGCTGGTACAAACGTTGGTATGGACAATATGCATTATCCTAATGGGATACACCCTGGGAAGTATCGTGAAGCATGTATGGGAACAATCCCATCGACTCCAACCTGTCGAGCAGGAGGAGGGAATCCAAATGATTATTATCGAAGAACCAGCCTAATGACAGTATTCTATTCACCCCCACAGGAAAATAGAATCTACAAGCAACAAAGCGGTTCGGTTGGAGATATAGCCTTTGGGACATTGTTAAGATAAAGTGATAAGATTAACGTGTTGCGCAATATCATGTGTAGTTTGCTAGTTTGTATAATCATAATATATAACCTCGGGAGGACTCAGGCTAGAGTACCCCCCACGGGCCAAAAGAGGGTTACGGGTGAACACCTTTTTATATATGTCATACACATATGCCAAGAGAGTTGATGTTGCCAGCTGTTGGGTCTGCTCCCATGTCCCCACGCACTCGGAGGAAGGAGTCCCCCTACAACCAATCCCACTTAGTGATGATGAGACGGTCAGTTGGATGTTTGGAGTTAGAGCAGGATGCACAAGTGTGGGCTGTTATGAAGCCAAGACAGACAGCAGAACTATAGCAAAGCTACAACGTCATGGGAACAACCCAGATTATTGTAGTGGGTGGACACGGTCAACATATAACGATTCCTATCTACTACCGTTCCTGAGAACGAGGAGTAAGAAGGGACAAATGGGGGGACTATGTCTCGTAAAGAGGGGACGACCGACAGATCCTATTGATTGCTACATTAACTGCACATATAACATTGTCTTGCCTGGTGAAACGGGTAGTGTGAAACTCCCGTCAATAAACAAAAGCGGTGACTTTTCAGTACAATGGCACCCCCAGATAAATAAGTATACCCCCTACAACGGGACTCATTTCGTGTGCGGTCATAGGGCCTATCCCTGGTTGCCCCGGGTATGGAGCGGGTAAATTGGCAAGGGAATCCATTAACCTGGCCTCCGTCTTGGAGCAGGTGTCCAACAATACAGCTGAAGCCCTAGTTAAGGTTAATGTAGAGATGGTAGCCCTCCGCACAGTAGCTCTACAAAATCGGATGGCCCTTGACTATGTGTTGGCAGAAAAAGGGGAACCTGTGCCCTAATAGGTACAGAATGTTGTACCTACATACCAGATAACTCGGAAGCAATAACTAACTTGGCAGAACACATACAGGAAGAAGTAAAGAAATTAAAACAACCTCCGGCATCCACCCTTTGGGGCTGGGCAACTGGATGGTTGGGATCACTCGGGACATCATTAGTACAAGGATTGATTTTGTTCTTTGTTATAAAATTAGTGATGTATGGTCTGGCCCTATTGTTAAAATGTTGTTGCGCTCAAATGTCACGGCCTGCTGTAAGTGTCATGATGGTTAATGAAGTGACACCCGGAGAGAGAGATGTGTGGATATGAATCCCTATACAAGGATGCCACAGTCTGACTAACGGACTGTGAGCCCCTGGAATGTAAAAGTTTCTACTTACATTACCAGAAATCCGTATGATGCTTGTTCCCTGTCACAAAAGGAGTTTTGATCAGGAACCAACAGGAGGGACAGTTAGAGTAAAAATTATAGGGCTTAAAGCAGCAATGTGAAAGTTAAAGAATGTAAGTTAAAGAATGTACTATAAAAGGTAAATTCGTAAATGCAGAATGGTTTCGCTGACACAGTGCGATGAGTAATATCTGTGGTAAACATGCATACTTGTGAGACCCACTAAGACAATAATAGTATGTTTATAGTTTCGTTAGGGAAGTAAAAATATAGCTTAAAGTGCAGATTATAATTAGGCGCTAGTTGCTGGGGGAATGTGATTGGGTGAAGACATTTGTAAGTAATGAATTTGCGTACCCGACCCTATAATGTATAAAAGAAGTTTCGATACCACTGTAACGACGAGAAGTGTATCACTAGACCGCGGGGTCTATGGCTCTTCTCCGAGACGCTCTGTTAAATAAACTGCGATCTTCTGCTTTGAGACAGGCTCGAGTGAATTCATTTTTCATCAACACATGTTATGCTCTTCTTATTCGTGTCAGACACGGCCTCCCCGCCCAGATACACAGTCACTCACTCTAAGATTCTTACCCAATCTGAAATTAAGAATGTATGAGGAACACTGCATCAGCGCACAATTCAGTGTTGTAACCCGTTCTCAATTAGTTTCCAGTTCTCTTGTCGGTGCTGACTCAGGCCTGGTACATTCCCACCCGCCCCGAGGGCCCTGGAGTGTCTCTACATTCATGTGGAGTCCGACCTCTGATCAGTGATTGGATATCAAGTTTAACTGTTTAATGAAGGGACCCAATATCCTTCCTGGGAATAGTTTGGATATTGAGGGTCGGATACGCTCTGAAATGGAGCACGCGCTGTCCCCACGCATTGTTCTCCGCTCACTGGGCACCGCCCCACAGCCGCACGCCTGTGTCCAGAAACACAGGAACAGAGGAATTGCTGGAGGATAAAGACAAACGACAATTCAGGTCACTTTCTGCACTTTTAAGTGGACAATTAGGACGACACCCCCATTGTCATTGAACAACATAAAATTGATCTAACGAATGTTGTAAAGGGGCACAAACAATAATCATAATAATTATACAAATAGGAAACTTATCAAATTAAATGAGAATATTATCTTTACTATCCTTTATGCAGTCCAGTCCAGTTCGCTTTCTAACATCCTGGTAGTTCCCCGATACAATGATAATGAAGTTGTTGCCTAGTCACAGCAATCAATCTCTATCTATTAGTCTACAACAGACCCAGACATGAGGCGAGGAAAACCCCAGTAGTGGAGTGCTTTAGGAACCATAGGACCACAGTCACCTGTTTCTTCCGAGCACACTGCACTTACCACATGTCATGCCTCTAATTACTCACACACTGTGTCCCAAGAGTTATACTAGGAATGATATCTATTTAATTTGCATTTGAGTGAATCGAGACTAACTGCTTCCACCGTCTCCCTTGGCAGCCTGTCCATAGATTGACCACTGACTCACTGAAATACTGTTTCAGCAGATTGGGTTTGAATTGACCCCCTTCAAGCGCAGGCGTGTCCTCTGGTTCTACTGTCTGGACAAGGGAAAATGACTTGTCATGCTCGACATTATCTGTTTCCTTTACAATCCTAAAAACAGCAAACGTATCACCTCTCGACATTCTCTTTTCCAGTGAGAACTTGCTAAATTTAAAGAATCGCTCCAAACAATCCAATATCCCCATCCTCCAGTAATCCTGGTCACTCTCTTCCGTGTCCGTTCAATAGCTGCAATACCCTGTGGTGTCCAGAGCTGTACACAGTAGTCTGAGCCCGGTTGAGAAAATGATTTATAAAGTGGGGCAGGATTACCTCGCTATCTCGGCTCAATTATGAACGTTTAATAAAGCCCAACGTCTGATTTGCTTTACTCATTGTTGCGTTAGTTTAAATTTATTGTCAATAAGACTCACAGATCTCTTTCACTTTCCATGGAGATTCATTTATTTTCATTTAAGTGATAGTCCCTTCCTGGATTCCTTGTCTCCATGTGACGCACTTTGCCTTTCTCTACATGGAATGACATCTGTCGCCTGTCTGCCCAATTCCCCAGTATTTAAATCCTCCTGTAGTTTATCCTCTTCAGCTTTGCAGTCTGCCACATTCACCAGCTTTGTTTCATCTGAAAACGTTGTGACTCATCGTTCCAGATGATTGATAAAGATATTAAACAGAAGACGTCCAAAAAGCTCTCTGTGGGACCCCACTGGTAAAATTCTCCCAGTCCGATGACAATCCCTGTATCACCGCTCTCTGGGTACTATCGGTGTACTAATTACACATCCCTTGTAAAATATTCCCACTGATTCTCACGATCTTTATTTTCAGTACCAGCGTTTCCAGAGGAAGTGTATAAAAGGCCTGACTGAAGCCAAGTAAACCTCACCCACTGCCTGGCCCTGTCCAGCTCCTTGTCACACGCTCAAAGAGAACTAGTGAACTAGATTGGCAAGGCCTCCCCTGGTTATATTGTAAGATGATGTTTCCACCCCGATGCTCCATGCTCTTATCGTTATTGAGGGTGTCCATGATTTTACCCCCAATGGGCCTCTAACTCACTGGTCTGCAGTTTCCCGGGTCAATTTTGGAACCTTAATTTTTGAATATAGTCTCAGCATCTGCCTTCCTCCAGTCCCAGGCACCTCTCCAGCATTCAATAATTTCTCCCAGATTGAAGCCCGAGTTCCTGCAATGTTCTCCCTTTTCTCCACAAGGATCCTCAGGTGAATCTTACCCGGCCCCTGAGATTGGTTCATTTTAAGATTGCACAGCTGTTCGGCAACCATGCTGGTGGTAATGTGAATAGTGTCACAGCTTACCTCTGAAACACCCTCTAGTTCCCATTTCCAGATCAAATAAGCAACCCGTTCCCTCCTTGGTAGAAACTGAAGCAAAACTGATACTTAGACCTTTTGCAGCCTGTGCAGCATCAGTTATCAGGCCCTCACCCGAGCACACATTCAGTGGCCCCACTTCATCCAAAGTTTCACCTTTTTGTCTTAATGTAGCTAAAACGAAACAAATTATTTATTTTCCATATTCAACTCGATTTTTTTCTTTCTCATCTTTATGCCCTTTTTGCACTCCAGGCATTCGTTTAGTACTGAATCCATCTCCACTATTTATTGTGCCATCTAACAGTGTCGTCAGTAAACGTGGATCAATGGCTCTGTAGGCTTCGCAAAATCCCCCACAAACTCGGACAGAACCCTAAGTGAAGTGATTATCAATATGGTACAATTTAAAGGGACTGCAGGAACAGAGAGACCTGAGGGTGTACGGACACACATCATTGAAGGAGGCAGGACAATTTGAAAAGGCTGTGAAAAAGCGGACATAAATTTGGGCTTTATATATAGAGGCATAGAGAACAAAAACAAGGGAGTTATGAAAACTTTATCAATCACTGATCAGGCCTTTCAATGCCAAGGTTGAACCTGACCCATTACCATTTGGTTTACATGAAGTTTGCCCAGAATATTAAAAAGTCCTGAATATGATTAATAACAGCGGAATCCAACCCCTGCAGTCACATGTAAACTCGCTGGTGTGTCACAAATTGGTACGATGACAAAATCCCTCTCCACCCACGGAACATTTCAATGGTTTATTTCCCTTGTGAAGATACTGGTGTATGAGCGATGGGAGGACTGGCTCAATACTTGCCCACACACTGAGAATGTGAATCCACAGGTTAGTAAATGGGGCAGGTCGATGAAATTTATCGCGGAGAAATGTGAGGAGACACATTTTGGGATGAAGCAAAGGGGGATGTAATGTTCACTAAATGCTAAACCTTTAAAAGGAGTAGGCCTATAAGATTCTAATTAATGCCTTGTCTTATGAATTGGCAGGTTCGAGAGTCTAGTGTCGGAAAATTTAATGGCCCTGAAATTCGCCTCTCTGGCTTGCCGCGGGGGTAAGGATCGCGCACGCACTTACCTACCGCGCCTGCCGTTGACCTCTGGGCCAACGGGAACTTCAGCTCCTGGGCCTGCTCCAAGTGCCGGCGCGCAGTGCTTGCGTGTCCCAGGGGCGTAGTTAGTGCGTCCGCTGGGATCACGTGGGCCATGGAGAGCCAATGACAGCAGACCATCTTTCATTAATCAATTTGACAGGAAGACCTATCAAATCTATAAATTGAAATCGGCCCCAAAAGAACAGATAAACTGCAAACAAATTTAAAATAAAACCATCACATTTATAAAATAACTATAAGTTAAATAAATTAACTACTTTAAACAAAAATTTACATTTTTGAAAAAATTAAAATACTTTTTTACAGTGCTAAAAATAAACTTACCTTTCTTTAAAGTTCTAAAAAATATAAACCTGTAGAAAAAATGTTTTAAATTATGATTAATTATCCACTTACCTTGTTGAAAACGTGTCCTGCGCCTCCTTTTTAAAAGCGCAGGTTCTTCAATTCTTACCCTCCCGTAGAAACCTGTAAAAAAACGAAGTTTGCTGCGTGCGCGCAGCCTCTACCCTGCACGTGGTACCCCTCTGAACCGCTCCCTTCACCAGAACGGAAGTTCCTGTTTCCCGCGCATGCGCAGTGCATGCAGGAAACCGGAACTTCAGGAGGCCTTGCGGGTTAGTACACAGTGCGTACTCACCCGGCAAGTGCCGAAGTTTTTGCCAATACCTTATTAGAAATATAAGATGAGCAGATTCTATGTCCTCTACCATAGCTTACATTCATCCATCAATCAGAGTAAACTTGCAAGTCCCGCGTGTCCACAGTAACTTACACGAGGTCAGCCCGCTGGATGGAACCTCGGGCGCCCTGAGCTTGATCTCCGGTGTCTCCAGTCCCGACTGCCCCCTTACATCAGGATTCCCTCACTTTTATACCCTGTAGTGATCCATCCCTGGCACCTGACTCTTCTTTGTCTTCTCTGCTGGGTTTTGGCAGGAAGCAATAGAAAGACAGCTGGAACTTCTCTAATCTGTGATTTACAAGGACACTTTCCCTGTTTCCCAGCAGTTACTTTTCTTCAGTAATTTTCTCTTTAGCCCTAAACTACCCTGCCAGCTGTTAATGATGTTATTTCTTACAGTTTAATAGTTATAGTTATAAAGATGACATAATATAATCTAATCTACTCTATTACTCACTCCGGTTTAAGCTTATATTGTGGTTAATAAAATACTATTTTTTACCCTGATATCATTAGAGTTTCCAACCAATGGATTCAGTGAATGGAATGTGTTGCCATGGCGCCCTGTCTGCAGTGATGCGCCTGTTTGAGTTCCTAACTCAGACTAAATTTCTGTTTCCCATAATGCACAATGGGCCAGAAATTCGGTTTTCCGGCTTCCTGCGGGTGCAAGCAACGCATGCGTACTTACCCACCGCGTCTGCCGTTGTATTTTGGGCCCACGAGAACTTCGGGTCCTGGGCCTCCTCCAGCTGCCTGCGCGCAGGGCTTGCGTGTCCCAGGGGCGCAGTTAGTTCGAAGCGTCCCCTGTGATCACGTGGGCCATGGAGAGCCAATCCTAGCAGGGCATTTTCATTCACAGCTTTGACAGGAAGAGCTGTCAAATCTATGAATTGAAATCGGCCCCAAAACCAAACTTACATTTCAAATAAATTAAAAAAAATATTGCATTTTTAAAATAACTATAAGTTAAAGAAATTAACTACTTTAAACAAAAATTAAAATTTTTGAAAAAATTAATTATACATTTTAATGGTTCTAAAAATAAACTTACCTTTCTTTAAAGTATCTAAAAAAGATAAACCTGTTGAAAATGTTTTTGAATTTTAATTAATTAACCACTTACCTTGTTAAACAAAGGGATTTGCGCCTCCTTTTTAAAAGCGCAGCTTCTTCCATACTTACCTGCCCGGAGAAACCTGAAAAAAACCCAAAGTTCGCGATGTGCGCGCAGCCTCTCCCGCGCATGCGTTTCACCTCTGAACCCCTCCCTTCATGAGACCGGAAGTTCCGGTTTCCCGCGCATGCGCAGTGCATGCAGGGAACCGGCACTTCAAGAGGTCTTACGGGTGAGTGCGCAGCGCGAACTCACCCGATAAGCGTCTAATTTCTGGGCCTTTATATCAGACATTTAATTCAATGGGCCAGAAAGCCGGGATGAGGTCCTAAAGCTGAATATAGGAAGTTAGGAGGTAAATTAAAAAATAGGACCTCAAAGGTAGTAATCGCAGGATTGCTCCCCGTGTCACGTGCTAGTCAGAGGAGAAATAGCAGGATATTTCAGATGAATACGTGGCTAGAGGATTGGTGCATGGGGGAGTGATTTAAATTCCTGGGACATTGGAACCGGTTCTGAGGGAGGTGGGACCAGTACAAACTGGACGGTTTGCACCTGAACGGGACCAGGACCGATGCCCTCGGGGGCGTGTTTGCTCGTGCTGTTGGGGAGGGTTTAAACTAAAATGGCAGGGGGTTGGGAATCTGTACAGGGAGACAGAGGAAAGGGAAGCAAGGATAGAAGCAAAAGATAGGAAGGAGAAAAGGAAAAATGGAAGGCAGAGAAATCAAGGGTGTAAATCAAACAGGGCCACAGTTAAAAATAATTCTAAAAGGACTAAGAGTGTTAAAACCAAAAGTCTGAAGGCTTTGTGTCTTAATGCGAGGAGCATTCGTAATAAGGTGGATGAATTAGCTGCGGAAATAGATGTAAATGGATACGATAAAATTGGGATTACGGAGACATGGCTCCAGGGTGACCAAGTCTGGGAACTCAACATCCAGGATTATTCAATATTCAGGAAGGACAGGCAAAAAGGAAAAGGAGGTGGGGTAGCATTGCTGGTTAAAGAGCAGATTAGCACAATAGTAAGGAAGGATATTAGCTCGGATGAAGTGGAATCTGTATGGGTAGAGATGCGAAATACCAAGGGGCAGAAAACATTAGTACGAGTTGTATACAGACCCCCAAACAGTAGTGGTGAGATTGGGGATGGCATTAAACAGGAAATTAGAGACGCGTGCAATAAGGGCACAGCAGTTATCATGCGTGACTTTAATCTGCGTATAGATTGGGCTAACCAAATTAGTAACAATACTGTGGAGGAGGAATTCCCAGAGTGTATACGGGATGGTTTCCTGCACCAAAATGTCGAGGAACCAACGAGAGATCAGGCCATCTTAGACTGGGTATTATGTAATGAGAAAGGATTAATTAACAATCTTGTTGTGCGAGGTCCCATGGGGAAGAGCGATCATAATATGATATAATTCTTCATTCAGATGGAGAGTGAAGGAGCTGATTGAGAGACTTGGGTCCTGAATTTAAATAAAGGAAGCTGCATGGTATGAGGCGCGAGTTGGCGAGGATGGATTGGGGAACATTACTTAAAGGGTTGACGGTGGCTAGGCAATGGCAAACATTTAAAGATTGCATGGATGAACTATAGAATTTGTTCATCCCTGTTTGGCATAAAAATGAAACAGGAAAGGTGGCTCAACCGTGGCTAACAAGGGAAATTAGGGATAGCATAAGTTCCAAGGAGCAGACATATAAATTGGCCAGAAAAAGCAGCAAACCTGAGGATTGGCAGCAGTTTAGGATACAGCAAAGGAGGACAAAGGGATTAATTAAGATTGGGAAAATAGAGTATGAGAATAAGCTTGCAGAGAACATAAAAAATGACTGTAAAAGCTTCTATAGATAAGTGAAGAGAAAAAGATTAGTGAATTAGATGCATAGAAACTCCTATATGATTTGGACAGGTTGGGTGATTGGGCAGAAGCATGGCAGATGCATTATAATGTGGATAAAAGCGAGGTTATACACTTTGGTGGCAAAAACAGAAAGGCAGATTATTATCTGAACGGCAATAGGTTGGGAGAAGGGGAAGTGCAACGAGACCTGGGTGTTCTTGTGCACCAGTCGCTGAAGGTAAGCATGATGGTACAGCAGGCGGTTAAGAAGGCAAATGGTATGTTGGCCTTCGTAGCGAGAGGGTTTGAGTACAGGAACAAGGATGTCTTGCTGCAGCTGTTCAGGGCCTTGGTGAGACCACACCTTGAGTATTGTGTGCAGTTTTAGTCGCCTTATCTGAGGAAGGATGTTCTTGCCATGGAGGGAGTGCAGCGAAGATTCACCAGACTGATGCCTGGGATGGCAGGAATGACATATGAGGAGAGATTGAGTCGATTGGGCTTATACTCGCTGGAGTTTAGAAGAATGAGAGGAGATCTCATTGAAACTTATACAATTCTAACAGGGCTAGACAGACTGGATGCATGAAGGATGTTCCCGATGGCGGGTGAGTCCAGAACCAAGGTTCACAGTCTAAGGATAAGGGGTAAACCATTTAGGACAGAGATGAGAAGGAATTTCTACACCCAGAGAGTGGTGAAACTGTGGAATTCTCTACCACAGAAGGCAGTTGAGGCCAATTCAGTAAATATATTCAAGAAGGAGTTAGATATATTTCTTAAGGCTAAAGGTATCAAGGGATATGGGGAGAAGGCAGGGACAGGGTACTGAGTTTAGATTATCAGCCATGATCTCATCGAATGGCGGAGCAGGCTCGAGTGGCCGAATGGCCTACTCCTGCTCCTATCTTCTATGTTTCTATGTTTCTATGAAGTCAAGCGTAGGTCCCTTGCAGTCAGAATCAGGTGAATTTATAATGGGAACAAAGAAATGGCAGACCAATTAAATACATACATTGGTTCTGTCTTTACAAAGGAGGATATAAATAACGTCCCAGAGCGGTCGGGGAACATAGGGTTTAATGAGAGGGAGGAACTGAATGAAATCAGTATTTGCAGGGAAATGGTGTTTAGGAAATTGATGGGATTGAAGGCCGATAAATCCCCAGCGCCTGATAATCTACATCCCAGGGTATTTAAGGAAGTGGCTCTAGAAATAGTAGATGCATTGCTGGTCATCTTCCAAAATTCTATCGACTCTGGAACAGTTCCCATGGATTGGAGGGCAGCTAATGTAACCTCACTATGTAAAAAAGGTGGTGGAGAGAAAACGGGGAATTATAGACCGGTTAGCCTGACATCGGTAGGGGGGAAAATGCAAGAGTCTATCATAAAAGATGTAATAGCAGAGCACTTGGAAAACAGTGACAGGATCGGACAAAGTCATCATGGATCTACAAAAGGTAAATCATGCTTGACTAATCTACTGGAATTTTTGAGGATGTAACTGGTAGAATTGATAAGGGAGAACCAGTGGATGTGGTGTATTTGGACATTCAGAAGCCTTTTGACAAGGTCCCGCATAAGAGATTAGCATGCAAGGTTAAAGCACATGGGATTGGGGGTAAGGTACTGACTTGGATAGAGAACTGGTTGGCAGACAGGAAGCAAAGAGTTGAAATAAACGGGTCTTTTTCCGAGTGGCAGGCAGTGACTAGTGCGGTACCGCAGGGATCGGTGCTAGGACCCCAGCTATTCACAATATATATTAATGATTTAGACGAGGGAACTAGATGTAATATCTCCAAGTTTGCAGACGACACAAAGCTGGGTGGGCGTGTGTGTTGTGAGGTGGCTGCAGAGAAACTGCAGTATGATTTGGACAGGTTGGGGGAGTGGGCAAATGCATGGCAGATGCAGTATAATGTGGATAAATGTGACGTTATCAATTTCGGTGGCAAAAATAGGAAGGCAGATTATTATCTGAACAGCAATAGATTGGGAAAAGGGGAGGTGCAACGAGACCTGGGTGTCCTTGTCCACCAATCGCTGAAGGTAAGCATGCAGGTGCAGCAGGCGGTTAAGAAGGCAAAAGGTATATTCGCCTTCATAGCGAGAGGATTCGAGTGCAGCAGCAGGGCTGTTTTGCTGCAGTTGTACAGGGCCTTGGTGAGACCACACCTTGAGTATTGTGTGCAGTTTTGGTCACCTTATCTGGGGAAGGATGCTCTTGCCATGGAGGGAGTGCAGCGAAGATTCACCAGACTGATACCTTGGATGGCAGGAATGACGTATGAAGAGAGATTGGGTCGATTAGGCTTATATTCGCTAGAGTTTAGAAGAATGAGAGGGGATCTCATTGAAACTTATAAAATTCTAACAGGACTAGACAGACTAGATGCAGGAAGCATGTTTCCGATGGCGGGTGAGTCCAGAACCAGAGGTCACAGTCTAAGGATAAGGACTGAGATGAGGAGGAATTTCTTCACCCAGAGAGTGGTGAACCTGTGGAATTCTCTACCACAAAAGGCAGTTCAGGCCAAATCATTAAATATATTCAAGAAGGAGTTAGATATCGTTCTTAAGGCTAAAGGGATCAAGGGATATGGGGAGAAAGCAGGGACAGGGTACTGAATTTGGATGATCAGCCATGATCTCATTAAAGGGCGGAACAGGCTCGAGGGGCCGAATGGCCTACTCCTGCTCCTATCGTCTATGTTTCTATGTTTCTATGTAATATGATTGCTGTTTTTAGAATTCTAAATGGAGCAGTTAATGTTGAACACGACAAGTTATTTCACCTTGTCCAGACAGTAGAACCAGAGGACACGGCCTGGGCTTGAAGGGGGTCAATTCAAACCCAATCTGCTGAAAGAGTATTTCAGTGAGTGAGTAGTCAATCTATGGACAGGCTGCCTAGGGAGACGTTGGAAGCAGGTAGTGTCGATTCATTCAAATGCAAATTAATTGTATATCATTCCTAGAATATCACTTGGGGACACAGTATGTGAGTAATTAGAGACGTGACATGTGGTAAGTGCAGTGTGCTTGGGAGGAACAGGTAACTGTGGTCCAATTGTTCCTAAAGATCTCCACCACTGGGGTTTTCCTCATCTCATGTCTGGGTCTGTTGTAGACTAATCGATAGAGATTGATCGCTGTGATTAATCAACAACTCCATTATCATTGTATCGGGGGACTACCAGGATGGTAGAGAGCGAACTAGATTTGAGTGTATAAAAGATAGTGAAGATAATATTCTCATTTACTTTGATCAGATTCCTATTTGTACGGTATTTATGATTATTGTTTGTGCCCCTTTCAAAAGTTCGTTAGATTAATTTTAGTTTGTTTAATGACACTGGGGGTGTAGTCCCAATTGGCCACTGAAAAGAGCAGAAAGTGTCTTCATCCTCCAGCAATTCCTCTGTTCCTGTGTTTATGGACACAGGAGTGCGGCTGTGGGGCGGTGCCCAGTGAGCGGAGAACAATGCGTGGGGACAGCGCGTGCTCCCATTTCAGAGCGTGTCCGACCCTCAAAATCCAAACCATTCCCAGGAGGGACATTGGGTCCCTTCATTAATCAGTTAAACTTGATATCCAATCACTGATCAGAGGTCGGACTCCACATGAATGTAGAGATACTCCAGGACTCTCGGGGCTGGTGGGAATGTACCAGGCCCGAGTCAGCACCGACAAGAGAACTGGAAGCTAACTGAGAACGGATTACAACACTGAATTGTGCGCTGATGCAGTGTTCCTCAAACATTCTGAAATTCACATTGGGTACGGATCTTAGAGTGAGTGACTGTATATCTGGGAGGGGAGGCCGTGTCTGACAGGGACAAGAAGACACAACATCGAATATAAGCAACAATTCATGATATACTTTACTATTTTCATCATTTCAATAATTTAACAATGAGACTCAGTGGATATTTCACCCCATTCTTTAACTCTCTCTGAATTTACTCTGGGTCCCTGCATAAATAAACGGGTTGATGCAGGAACTCAGAAACTGAAGCATAAATCCGATTTCCTCCAGAATAAAAGTTGATTCATTGAAATTGGAACGGAGAAATAAGTAACTTTCGCAATCCGGACAGCGAGGAAAGTTCTCAGTAATAACACATGTAACAGGATGAAACTGCCCGAGATACAGAAGAGTAAGACGATGGACTTTCTCCGGCTCTCCATCACTGGATCACTCTGATTCTCCCCATTGCTGTGGGCCCGGAGTCTCCTGCGGGCTCTACTGGCCGCTAGAATATGTCTGACGGTCAGAGCATTGAGCAGCAAAATCAGAATGAATGTGAGACACGGGGTTAAAATGTGGTGATTCCAGTCAAATACGATCCATGCAGGTGAGGTATAATATATTAATTTTATGCCGCAGAACCACGGAATGTTGTTAATTGTGTACAAAGGTTCAAATATAAAATAAAAGAAGGTATTTTTGAAGCAGCTCACGGCACAGACCGTTCCTATAACCACCGCCACCGTTTTCTCGGTGCCATATTTTGTTTTCAGCTTCTGGCAACAAATGGCCACAAATCGATCAAAGGTGAAAGCGACTGTTAACCAGACAGCACTGTCTATGACTGCAAAGACTAGAGCAACACGGAGACTACAGACCGGAGTGAGGGACAGGGAACTGAATGGGAAAAAAATAATAGCAATCCGGTTTAATATCACAGCGGTGATAATGACCAGGAGATCCGTCACCGCCATGGGCACCAGGTACCGAGTGATACATCTGGAGAGACCGCACCTTCCTCGGGACAGGATCACAATCACTGCCAAGTTAGCTGTAACACAGAGAGAGAGAGAGTGAGAGAGGGAGAGAGAGTGTGAATGTGTGTGTGAGAGAGGGAGTGAGTGTTAATGTGTCTGAGAGAGAGGTAGAGAGAGTGAGAGAGGGAGAGGGAGAGAGAGTGATTGTGTGTGAGAGACAGCGAGAGAGCGTGAATGTGTGTGAGAGAGGGAGAGAGAATGAATGAGTGTGAGACAGAGGAGAGAGTGAATGTGTGCGAGACAGAGGGAGAGATAGTTAATGTGAGTGAGCGAGAGTGAGAGAGAGTTAATGTGTGTGAGAGAGAGGGAGAGAGAGTGAATGTGAGTGAGCGAGAGTGAGAGAGAGTTAATGTGTGTGAGAGAGAGTGAGAGAGAGTGAATATGTGTGAGAGCGAGAACAAGAAAATTACTGGTCCGACTCCCAGCAAGATCATCCGTTTGACAGGATTCAGTGTGAAATTTACAGTTTGACAAGTTATCCTGAGTTGAAAACAGATCGCTTACGCTGTGGGCACCTGCTTCTGTGTTTAAAATAATCCTCCAGGTTAAAAATAAAACAGGCCAATGAAATCGGAATGTAAAATAATATAATGAATCCTAATGGAGAACAAGAGAACATCGGAAACACCTCCAAACAAACGCGGGAGCATCAAATAGACAAAGAAAGAACATATCAGTAAAGCAGTAGAGAAGATATTTTCGAGGGTAAACATGAAACCGACAATGAAAGTGGAAAGTTACAAGAAAATAGGAATAAGTGAATTTAAAACGGATTATGTCCTGTGGATGACCCAAAACGCCCTCATCCGATGAATTAAAATTATTCACTTTTGGAAGTCAACTTGTGCCAAAAGATTCTCAAACAGCGAGGGGCGGACGGACAATTGGCGTTTCTGCCTTTGCGGAGGGTATGTTGCGAGGACACAGTGAAAACTCCGAGCTCTGCTTCTGATAGTCACCTGGGATCTTCGGTGTCCATCGGAACCACCGGAAGTGGCAGAGGATGAGGTCTCATTCGGTGAAAGGCACCTCCTACAATGCAGCACTTGCTGAGCACAGCACAGCGCTGTCTGGATAAATGATTGGGAACGGTAGCATAGTGGTAATGTTACTGGACTAATGATCCAGAGAATGTTCAAATCCCACCACGGAAACTGGGGAATTTAAATTCCGTTAATTAAATAAATCTGGAATACAATGCTAAGGACACAACAACGGCAAACCCAGCCCAGCCTGCAACATCTGGAGACTTGTGCCAAAATTGGGACAATTGTACCGCAGACTAGTCAAACAACAGCCTGACATCGTCATGCTCACAGAATCATACCTTTCAGTCAATGTCCCAATGTCCCAATCTCCTCCATCAGCATCCCTGGGTATGTCCTGTCCCACCAGCAGGACAGACCCACCAGGAGTAGCGGCACAGTGGTATACAGTTGGAAGGAGTGGCCCTGGGAGTCCTCAACATTGACTCCGGATCCCATGAATTCTCATGGTCATGGATTCAGGTCAAGCATGGGCAAGGAAACCTCCTGCTGATTACCACCTACCGCCCTCCCTCAGCTGATGAATCAGTACTCCTCCATGTTGAACACCATTTGGAAGAAACACTGAGGGCAAGGGCACAGAATGTACTCTGGGTGGGTTACTTCAAAGTCCATCACCAAGAGTGGCTCGGTAGCACCACTACTGGCCGAGCTGGCCGAGTCCTGAAGGATATAGCTGCCAGTCTGGGCCTGCGACAGGTGGTGGAAGAAACAACACGAGGGAAAAATTACTTGGACTCGTCCTCACCAATTCACCTGTCGCAGATGCATCTGTCCACGGCAGCATTGGTAACAGTGACCACTGTACAGTCATTGTGGAAACGAATCCCGTCTTCACACTGAGGACACCCTCCATCGTGTTGTGTGGCACTATCACCGTGCTAAATGGGAAATATTCAGAACAGATCTAGCAGATCAAATCTGGGCATCCATGATGCGCATGGACCATCAGCAGCAGCAGAATTGTATTCCACCACAATCTGTAACCTCATGGCCCGGCATAGCCCTCACTCTACCATTACCATCAGGCCAGGGGACCTATCCTGGTTCAATAAGGAGTGCATAAGAGCATGCCAGGAGCAGCACCAGGCATACCTAAAATGCGATGCCAACCTGAGGAAGCTGCAACACAGGACTACATGCCTGCTAAAAAGCGGAAGCAGCATGCTATAGACAGAGCTCCCACAATCAACGGATCAGATCAAAGCTCTGCAGTTCTGTCACATGCAGTCGTGAATGGTGGTGGACCATTAAACAACTAACGGGAGGAGGCGGCTCCATGAATATCCCCATCCTCAATGAGGGTGGAGCCCAGCACGTGAGTGCAAAAGACAAATCTGAAGCGTTTGCCACCATCTTCAGCCAGAAGTGCCGAGTGGATGATCCATATCGGCCTCCTCCTGAGGTCCCCACCACCACAGAAGTCAGTTTTCAGCCAATTCTGAGACTGTAACCTCTGGTTCTAGACTCCCCAGCCAGGGGAATCATCCTCCCTGCATCTACCCTGTCAAACCCTCTAAGATTGTGTATGTTTCAATGAGTTCACCTCTCATTCTTCTAAACTCTAGAGAATATAGGCCTAGTCTACTAAATCTCTCATCATAGGACAATCCCCCTATCCCAGGAATCAGTCTGGTGAACCTTCGTTGCACTCCCTCTATGGTAAGTATATCCTTCCTTAGGTAAGGAGAGCAAAACTATACACAATACTCCAGGTGTGGTCTTACCAGGGCCCTATATAATTGCATTAAGACGTATTTACTCTTATACTCAAATCTTCTTGTAATAAAGTCCAACATATCATTTGCTTTCCTAATTGCTTGCTATACCAGCATGTTAACTTTCAGTGATTCCTGTACAAAGACACCCAGGTCCCTCTGAACACCACCATTTGTCAATGTCTCACCATTAAAAAAATACTCTGCTCTTCTATTTTTCCTACAAAAGTGGATGACTTCATATTTCTCCACAATATATTGCATTTGGCATGTTCTTGCCCACTCACTTAGTCTGTCTATATCCCCTTTATGCCTCCTTGCATCCTCCTCACAATTTACATTCCCACCAGCTTTGTATCAACAGCAAACTTGGATATATTAGATTTGGTCCCTTCATCCAAATCATTGATGCAGATTTTGAATAACTGAGGCCCAAGCACTGATCCTTGCGGTACCCCACTAGTTACGGCCTGCCAACCCGAAAATGACCCATTTATTCCTACTCCCTGTTTTCTGTCCGTTAAACATTCCTCAGTCCATGCTAGTATATAACCCCAAACCCATAAGCCCTAATTTTGTTCAATAACCTCGTGTGTGGCATCTTATCGAATGCCTTCTGAAAATCCAAATACACCACATTCACTGGTTTCCCCAAATTATTCTGCTAGATACAATCTCAAAATCTCTAACAGATTTGTCAAAAACGATTTCCCTTTCCTGAATCCGTGTTGACTCTGCCCAATCCTATTATTTTATAAGTGCTCTGTTACCACGTCCTTAATAACAGATTCTAGCATTTTCCCTACTACTGATGTCAGGCGAACTGGTCTGTAGTTCCCCGTTTTCTCACCCCCTCCTTTCTTAAATAGTGCTGTTACATTTGCCACCTTCCAATCCGCAGGAACCGTTCTAGAATCAATGGAATTTTGGAAAATGACAACCTATGTATCCACTAACTATATAGCGACCTCTTTCAAAACCGTAGGATATAGGCCATCAGGTCGAAGGGATTTATTGGCTTTCAGTCCCATTAATTGCTCCAGTACTATTTTTTAATAATACTAATTTGTTTCAGTTCCTCATTCTCACTGGAGCCTTGATCTCCACTATTTCCGGGATGTTTTTGTGTCTTCTTCCGTGAAGACAGATACAAAGTATTTGTTTAATTTCTCTGCCATTTCCTTATTTCCCAATATAATTTTTCCTGTCTCAGCTTGTAAGGGACCCACGTTTATTTTCATTAATATTTTCCTTTTTACATACCCATAGAAGCTTTGACACTCTGTTTTTATATCTCTCGCTAGTTTACTCTCATATTCTATTTTCCCTTTCTTTATCAATTTGTTGCTGCTCCTTTGCTGAATTCTAAAGTCCTCTCAATCCTCAGGCTTACTCTTCTTTGGGAACATTATAAGCCTCTTCCTTTGATCTCATACCATCTTTAACTTCTCTTGTTCGCCACGGTTGTACCACTTTCCTTTGGGGTTTTTGTGCCTGAAAGGAATGTATAATTGTTGTAAATTATGCATTATTTTTTAAAATGCTAGCCATTGCTTATCTACTGCCATACCTTTTAATGCAGTTTCCCAATCTAACTTAGCCAACTCGCCCCTCAGACCTACGTAGTTTCCTTTGGTTAGATTTCAGACCCTAGTTTCGGATTTAATTCTTCCCTAAATGCCCCTTTACTGCAAGGTTATTAATTAACCCTTTCTCATTGCACAACACTAGATCTAAAATAACATGTTCCCTAATTTCTTTCTCAACATACTGATCTAGAAAACTATCTTACATACATTCCATGAATTCGTCCTCCACACTATTACTGCAAATTTGGGTTGCCCAGTCTATATGTAGATTAAAGTCCCCCATGATCACTGTATTACCATTGGTACATGTGCCACTAATTTCAGTATTTACACTCTGCCCTACAACTATTGTTTGGGGCCTATAAACATCTCCCACCACTCTTTTCTGCTCCTTGCTGTTTCTTAACTCCACCCAAACTGATTCTACTTCTTGATTTTCAGAGCTAAGATGCTTTCTCTCTACTGTCTTTAACCCATCCTTTATTATCAGGGCTTCCCCTCCTCCTTTTATATTTTGCCTATCTCTTCTAAAAGTTAAGTTCCCAACCTTGGCCACTTTGCAACCACGTCTCTGTAATGGCTATTAGATCAAACCTGTAAATTTCTATCTGCACTATTAATTCATTTATTTTGTTGAGAATGCTTCGCGCATTCAGATTTAGTGCCTTTAGCTTCGACTTATTTCTATTGTTCCCTGATGTCACTTTAGTCACTGATGCCCTATTACGTTTGTTACTCTCTCTGTCCCTTCCTGACACACTCTGCTTATTTTTACACAGATCTCTCCTCTGTTCTAGAAACTTGATATTTATCTCGCTGCTTTTAAATTTACTCTTTCCTGAATACTCACCGCCCGCCCCCCGCCCCCCCCCCCCCACCCTTCAATAGTCTAAATCCCTGTCTACTGCCCTAGTTATTCGGTTCACCAGGGCACTAGTCCCAGCCAGGTTTAAAGAGAGCCCGTCCCAACGGAACAGCTCCCTCTTTCCCCAGTACTGGTGCTAGTGCCCCATGAACCGAAACCCCCACCTCCCACACCATTCTTTGAGCCACGCATTTAAATCTCTAATCTGTTTGTCCCTATGACAATTTTCACGTGGTTCAGGAGACAATCCAGAAATTATTACCTTTGAGATTCTGCTTTGTAATTTGGATCTTAGCTCCTCAAACTCTCTCAGCAGAAACTAATTTCTAGTTCTACCTCTGTCATTGTTTCCTACGTTTTCCACGACAACTGGCTCCTCCCCCTCCCACTCCAAGTTATTCACCAGCCGCGAGGAGATGTCCTTAAACCAACAGAACCTTCGGAACTCTCGGTCGCGACTGCAGAGAGCAGTATCTAACCCCTTGGCTATACCGTCGCCCAACACAACTACATTCCATTACACTCCCCCGACTTGAATGCCCCCATGCACCATGGTGTCATGGTCAGCTTGTTTATCCATCCTTCAGTCTTTTCCCTCATCCACACAGGCAGCATGGACCTCGTACCTGTTGGCCAAGGGCAAAGGCTGAGGCTCCTCCAGCACTGCACCTAGGGTCCTCTTACCTGCCTGAGTTGCAGTCACACCCTCCTGTCCCTGACCACTAACCAGACCTGTACCACTACCGAACTTAAGGTGTGTGACTGCCTCCTGGATCAAAGTGTCCAGGTATCTCTCCCCATCCCTGATGCCCCGCAATGTCTGTACCTGAGACTCCAGCTCAAAATCTCGAAAGCTGAAGTTCCTCAAGATGCAGGCACTTACTGCAAATGTTTTTGTCCGGGATCACAATGCTCTTCACAAACTCACACATGCTGCAGTTGCGGCACACCACCTGCACTGCCATCCCTATATGACCTTGTTTTATTTAGTTAAAGTTAATTAAATTTGTATTCAAGTAACTTAGATTATAGTGCAGTTTCTTGACAATTACTTGATCTATGTTAAATTATGGGTACTGAAATTAAATATCTACCTATAACACAAAGCACAACAAGTAGTGTAGGCAAAAATCACCTCCCCCTTCTTCTTCAAATACCCACTCTTTCCAAATAAAACACTCTGTTCAAGACCACTCCATTTAAACCCGCTCTGTTCAGACTGCACTTTGCTCTGCAGGAATGTTTGCTTTTATACACTAGGAGCCTCACCGAATTTACAAGTGATGACTCAGCTCCCCTGCTCCTGGTGATTAGCGCATATTCAAGACAAACACTTACAAATGACTGACAGTTAACTGCCACTGGCAACAGCTTCTGTTAACTACAATGTTTAAACTTCCAGGTTAAAATCAAAATCATGAACTAAATTTCACTTTTTACACCTTCTACTTAGCAAATACTTACCAGAAATTCCCACTCTTTCCAAATTCCCAAATGAAACACTCTGTTCAAGTCCAATCGGTTTAATCCCGCTCTGTGCAGACCGCACAGTGCTCTGCAGAAATGTTTATCTTTATACACTAGGAGCCTCACCCAATTTACAAGTGATGACTCGGCTCTCCTGCTCCTGGTGATTGTTGCCTACAGTAAAATACCAATAATACTGTCGGAATTATATGCATTCCATTATATTGGCGCTGAAACAGCTTTTATCAAATTCACAAATGATATACTATGTGTCTGTGACCGTGGTAAACTATCCTTCCTCATCCTTCTCGAAATATCTGCAGCCTTTGACACGATTGACCACACCATCCTCCTCTGACGCCTCTCCTCCGTCGTCCAGCTGTGTGGGACTACACGTGTAGACAGAGAATCACCTGCAATGTCTTTTCTTGCCACTCCCCACCGTTACCTCTGGAACCCCTGATGGATCTATCCTTGCACCCTCCTATTTCTCATCTTCATGCGGCCCCTCGGCGATATCATCCGAAAATACAGCGTCAGGTTCCACGTCCATGCGGTCGACACCCAGCTCTACCTCACCATGACCCCTCTCGATCACTCCACTGTCTCTGATTTGTCACACTGCTTGTCTTACATCCAGTACTGAATGAGCAGAACATTCCTCCAACTAAATATTCGGTCATCAGCATAAATTCGATTTTTCGAGCCACCAACTCCATCCCTCTCGCTGGCAATAGTCTGAAGCTGAACCAAACAGGTCGCAACCTTGGCGTCCTATTTGACCAAAATCGAGCTTCCAACCACATATTCGCTCCATCACCAAGACCGTCTATTTCCACCTCCGTAACATAACCGTCTCCACCCCTGCCTCAGCCCATAACTTGTTGAAATCCTCATCCATGCCTTTGTTACTTCGAGAGGTGACTATTCCAATGCTCTCCTGGCCGGCCTCACACCTTCCACCCTCCATAAACTTGAGCTCATCCAATTCTCTGCTGCCCACAGCCTACCTCGCACCAAGTCCCGTTCACCCATCACCCCTGTGCTCGCTGACCTCCATTGGCACCCGGTCCAGCAACACCTCGATTTTAAAATTCTCATCCTTGTTTACAAATCTCTCCAGAGCTTCGCTCCTCCCAATCTCTGTAACCTCCCAACCCTACATCACTCCGAGAGATTTCCCTCTAACTCCTTCTTTAAAATGCTCCTTAAAACTTACCTATTTCCCAAGCTTTTGCTGTGTGAATATCTCCTTATGTGGCTCGGTGTGAAATGTTGTTTGATAATCGCTCCTGAGAAGCATTTTACTACGTTAAAGGCGCTATATAAATGCAGGTTGTTGTTGTTGATAATGCGGCTCCCAGTACAGCACCAATAACACAATCGGAAATATATGTACAAAAGCAAAATACTGAGGATGCTGGAAATCTGGAATAAAAACAAAAAATGCTGGAAATACTCAACGGGTTAGGCAGCATCTGTGGAGAGAGAAACACAGTCAACATTTCAGGTCAATGGACTTTTCTCGGAACTGGATAAGGTTAGAGATGCAAGTGCAGAGCCAGGGAAAGGGGCGAGGGGAGGAACTAACTAAAGGGAAGGTCAGTGAATGGGTAGAAGGCAGGAGCGGTTAAATGTCAAAAGGGATTATGGTACAAGACAAAAAGGGGGTGTTAATGGGACAAGTGAAGAAAGAAAAGATGGGTCTAGAGGAGGTGTAAATGGCAATGGGGGAATCATCACCAACACCTGCTGTCCGAAAAATGGGAGCAGTTGTTATGATCTGAAATTGTTGAACTCGATGTTGAGTCTGGAAAATGCCTATTCGAAAGATGAGGTGTTGTTCCTTGAGTTTCCATTGAGCATTATTAGCACCGTGTAATAGTCCGAGGACAGAGAGGTCAGAGTGGGAGAGGGCTGGAGAATTAAACTGACAAGCGACCGGAAGCTCAGGATCAGGCTTGCGGATTGAACGGGGGTGTTCAGCAAAGCGGTGTCCGATCTGCATTTCGTCTCCCCAATGTGGAGGAGACCGCATCGTGATCAGCGAATACAGTGTATTAAATTGCAAGAAGTACAAGTAAATATATCCAAAACATTATAATACTGTAATTATACCACTCACAGAGAAATACCAATAACACAACATAAAATATATGCTCACAGTTATAACAGTGATGATAATACCACTCACAGTGAAATACCAAGAACTCAATAGGAAATATATGTACACAGTTTTAACAGTGATGATAATACCACACAGAGTGAAATACCAATAACACAATAGGAAATATATGCACACCGTTATAACAGTGATGATAATACCACTCACAGTGAAATACCAATAACACAATAGGAAATATATGCACACCGTTATAACAGTGATGATAATGCCACCCACAGTGAAATACCAATAATACAATAGGAAATATATGTACACAGTTTTAACAGTGATGATCATACCACACACAGTGAAATACCAATAACACAATAGGAAATATATGCACACCGTTATAACAGTGTAATAATACCACTCACAGTGAAATACCAGTAACAAAATAGGAAATATATGTACACAGTTATAATAGTGTGATAATATCACTCACAGTGAAATACCAATAACACAACAGGAATTATATGCACACCGTTATAACAGTGATGATAATGCCACTCACAGAGAAATACCAGAAAAACAATCGGAAATATATGTACATAATATAATAGTGATGATAATAACACTTACAGAGAAAGACCAATAACACTATAGGAAATATATATACGCAGTTATAATAGTGTGATAATACCACACACAGTGAAATACCAATAACACAACAGGAAATATATGTACACAGTTATAACAGTGTGATAATACCACTCACAGTGAAATACCAATAACACAATAAGAAATACATGTGCTCAGTTATAATAGTGATGATAATACCACTCACAGTGAAATACCAATAACAGACTGATACCTCGGATGGCAGGAATGACATATGAAGAGAGATTGGTTCGATTAGGCTTATATTCGCTAGAGTTTAGAAGAATGAGAGGGGATCGCATTGAAACTTATAAAATTCTAACAGGACGAGACAGACTAGATGCAGGAAGGATGTTCCCGATGGCGGGGGAGTCCAGAACCAGGGGTCACAGTCTAAGGATAAGGGGTAAGCCATTTAGGACTGAGATGAGGAGGAATTTCTTCACCCAGATAGTGGTGCACCTGTGGAATTCTCTACCACAGAAGGCAGTTGAGGCCAATTCATTAAATATATTCAAGAAGGAGATATATATATTTCTTAAGGCTAAAGGGATCAAGGGATCTGGGGAGAAAGCAGGGACAGGGTACTGAATTTGGATGATCAGCCATGATCTCATTAAATGGCGGAGCAGACTCGAGGGGCCGAATGGCCTACTCCTGCTCCTATCTTCTATGCTTCTATGCTATGCTTCTATAATGTGCTAATACCACTCACAGTGAAATACCAATTACACAATAGGAAATACATGTACACAGTTATAATAGTGATACTACGACATACGGTGCAGCGACATCTAGTGTTGAATTTCAATAAAACATCACTCGGAACAAATAGACTGGTACCGCTGAAGATGAGGCTCTGTGGAATACACATTAAAACAAATATTGCTGACCCAGGCACTCAAGTTCGGTAGTGATTCCGTTAAAGGGGAGAAATGATGCCGAGAAAGGAACGACATTATCGTGGTTAAGGGGGAGGAATTATACGTCAAAGGGTAGAAATGGTTCCGTTAAAGGTGATAAAATATACTGTGAAACGGAGAAATTGACACTGTTAAAGGGGAGAAGCGTTCCCGGTAAATAGGAGCAGTGATACAGTTAACCAATGATACCCATAACTAGTAACTAACTCCAATACTTTACCTGGAAAGCCGATAGCTGCAATGACGGGATAGTAAACGGCAAACACCAGACTTTTTGGTATCCCGTGCATTACTCTCAGAAGCTCTGAGCGCGCTCTGCACCACACTCACAGATTCTCACATTTATACACGATGTCTTGCTCCAGGGAGATAATCAGATGGCTTGATCTTTTATATTAATTACATTAATTGAAACAAACAGATTCGTGCAACCGCTGCTAGGATGGTGTATATGTTTTGATGGAATGGAAAGTCTTAAAATAACTCTCACGCGGCTCTGAAGTGAAATACCCAGAGATTACAGGATGAACCCTGTTAAATTTCTTCAAAATTAAAATAAAACGCTGAATCAGTGTTTGCCATGGTGAGAATGAGACTTCTACACGATGACTTCACGGGTTTTACCCCCTTAATGCTGAGTGAAGAGGTCTCAGCACAATATATAATTGACCAGAGAAACTCAGGTCCTGCAACCGGAAAACGCGGCCAGGTTCTCGCTCCTTGTCATTCTCCAGCTCGAGTCCGGGTAAGCACGGGGCACGTGCAGCTGCCTCCAAATTGAACTGATAGTGTAGACCCACTTTAACCAACCTGTCTGTGTATTTAGTGTGGACAGCTTCAGTTGCGCACAGTTACATTCATGGTGGATTGGTCCAGTTCAGCACAGTTACATTCATTGTGGACAGTTCCAGTTCAGCACAGTTACATTCAGTGTGGACAGGTCCAGTTCAGTCCAGTTACATTCAGTGTGGACAGTTCCAGTTCAGCACAGTTACATTCAGTGAGGACAGGTCCAGTTCAGTCCAGTTACATTCAGTGTGGACAGTTTCAGTTTAGCACAGTTACATTCAGTGAGGACAGGACCAGTTCAGCAGGGACACATTCTGTGTGGACAGGTCTAGTTCAGTCCAGTTACATTCAGTGTGGACTGTTTCAGTTTAGCACAGTTACGTTCAGTGTGGACAGGTCCAGTTCAGTAGAGTTACTTTCAGGTGGACAGTTCCAGTTCAGCAGAGTTACATTCAGTGTGGACAGATCCAGTTCAGCACAGTTACATTCAGTGTAGACAGGTCCAGTTTAGCACGGACACATTCAGTGTGGAGAGGTCCAGTTCAGCACAGTTACATTCAGTGTGGGCAGGTCGAATTCAGCACAGTTACATTCAGTGTAGACAGGTCCAGTTAAGCACAGTTACATACAGTGCGTACAGGTCCAGTTCAGCACAGTTACATTCACTGTAGACAGATCCAGTTCAGCAAAGTTACATTCATAGTGTGGACAGGTCCAGTTCAGCACAGTTACATTCAGTGTGGACAGGTCCAGTTCAGCACAGTTACATTCAGTGTGGACAGTTCCAGTTCAGCAGAGTTACATTCAGTGTGGGCAGATCCAGTTCAGCACAGTTACATTCAGTGTGGACAGGTCCAGTTCAGCACAGTTACATTCAGTGTGGACAGTTCCACTTCAGCAGAGTTACATTCAGTGTGGACAGATCCAGTTCAGCACAGTTACATTCAGTGTGGACAGGTCCAGTTCAGCAAAGTTACATTCAGTGTGGACAGGTCCAGTTCAGCACAGTTACATTCAGTGTGCACAGGTCCAGTTCAGCAAAGTTACATTCAGTGTGGACAGGTCCAGTTCAGCACAGTTACATTCAGTGTGGACAGGTCCAGTTCAGCACAGTTACATTCAGTGTGGACAGGTCCAGTTCAGCACAGTTACATTCAGTGTGGACAGGTCCAGTTCAGCACAGTTACATTCAGTGTGGACAGGTCCAGTTCAGCACAGTTACATTCAGTGTGGACAGGTCCAGTTCAGCACAGTTACATTCAGTGTGGACAGGTCCAGTTCAGCACAGTTACATTCAGTGTGGACAGGTCCAGTTCAGCCAGTTACATTCAGTGTGGACAGGTCCAGTTCAGCACAGTTACATTCAGTGTGGACAGGTCCAGGTCAGCACAGTTACATTCAGTGTGGACAGGTCCAGTTCAGCACAGTTACATTCAGTGTGGACAGTACCAGTTCAGCACAGTTACATTCAGTGTGGACAGGTCCAATTCAGCACAGTTACATTCAGTGTGGATAGGTCCAGTGCAGCACAGTTACATTCAGTGTGGATAGGTCCAGATCAGCACAGTTACATTCAACGTGGATTGGTCCAGTTCAGCACAGTTACATTAATTGAAGACAGGTCCAGTTCAGCGCAGTTACATTCAGTGTGGACAGGTCCAGTTCAGCACAGTTACATTCAGTGTGGACAGGTCCAGTTCAGCACAGTTACATTCAGTGTGGACAGGACCATTTCAGCACAGTTACATTCAGTGTGGACAGGTCCAGTTCAGCACAGTTACATTCAGTGTGGACAGGTCCAGTTCAGCACAGTTACATTCAGTGTGGACAGGTCCAGTTCAGCACAGTTACATTCAGTGTGGACAGCTCCAGTTCAGCACAGTTACATTCAGTGTGGACAGATCCAGTTCAGCACAGTTACATTCAGTGTCGACAGGTCCAATTCAGCACAGTTACATCCAGTGTGGACAGGTCTAGTTCAGCACAGTTACATTCAGTGTTGATAGGTCCAGTTCAGCACAGTTACTACAGTGTGGACAGGTCCAGTTCAGCACAGTTACATTCAGTGTGGACAGGTCCAGTTAAGCACTGTTACATTCAGTGTGGACAGGACCATTTCAGCACAGTTACATTCAGTGTGGACAGGTCCAGTTCAGCACAGTTACATTCAGTGTGGACAGGTCCAGTTCAGCACAGTTACATTCAGTGTGGACAGGTCCAGTTCAGCACAGTTACATTCAGTGTGGACAGCTCCAGTTCAGCACAGTTACATTCAGTGTGGACAGTTCCAGTTTAGCACGGACACATTCAGTGTGGACAGGTCCAGTTCAGCACAGTTACATTCAGTGTGGACAGGTCCAGTTTAGCACGGACACATTCAGTGTGGACAGGTCCAGTTCAGCACAGTTACATTCAGTGTGGACAGGTCCATTTCAGCACAGTTACATTCAGTGAGGACAGGTCCAGTTCAGCTCAGTTACATTCAGTGTGGACAGGTCCAGTTCAGCACAGTTACATTCAGTGTGGACAGGTCCAGTTCAGCACAGTTACATTCAGTGTGGACAGGTCCAGTTCAGCACAGTTACATTCAGTGTGGACAGTTCCAGTTCAGCACAGTTACATTCAGTGTGGACAGGTCCAGTTCAGCACAGGACACATTCAGTGTGGACAGGTCCAGTTCAGCACAGTTACATTCAGTGTGGACTGTTCCAGTTTAGCACAGTTACATTCAGTGTGGACAGGTCCAGTTCAGGCACAGTTACATTCAGTGTGGACAGGTCCATTTCAGCACAGTTACTTTCAGGTGGACAGGTCCAGTTCAGCACAGTTACATTCAGTGTGGACAGGTCCAGTTCAGTAGAGTTACTTTCAGGTGGACAGGTCCAGTTCAGCACAGTTACATTCAGTGTGCACAGGTCCAGTTCAGCACAGTTACATTCAGTGTGGACAGGTCCAGTTCAGCACAGTTACATTCAGTGTGGACAGGTCCAGTTCAGCACAGTTACATTCAGTGTGGACAGGTCCAGTTCAGCACAGTTACATTCAGTGTGGACAGGTCCAGTTCAGCACAGTTACATTCAGTGTGGACAGGTCCAGTTCAGCACAGTTACATTCAGTGTGGACAGGTCCAGTTCAGCACAGTTACATTCAGTGTGGACAGGTCCAGTTCAGCACAGTTACATTCAGTGTGGACAGGTCCAGTTCAGCACAGTTACATTCAGTGTGGACAGTTCCAGTTCAGCACAGTTACATTCAGTGTGGACAGGTCCAGTTCAGCACAGTTACATTCAGTGTGGACAGGTCCAGTTCAGCACAGTTACATTCAGTGTGGACAGGTCCAGTTCAGCACAGTTACATTCAGTGTGGACAGGTCCAGTTCAGCACAGTTACATTCAGTGTGGACAGGTCCAGTTCAGCACAGTTACATTCAGTGTGGACAGGTCCAGTTCAGCACAGTTACATTCAGTGTGGACAGGTCCAGTTCAGCACAGTTACATTCAGTGTGGACAGGTCCAGTTCAGCACAGTTACATTCAGTGTGGACAGGTCCAGTTCAGCACAGTTACATTCAGTGTGGACAGGTCCAGTTCAGCACAGTTACATTCAGTGTGGACAGGTCCAGTTCAGCACAGTTACATTCAGTGTGGACAGGTCCAGTTCAGCACAGTTACATTCAGTGTGGACAGGTCCAGTTCAGCACAGTTACATTCAGTGTGGACAGGTCCAGTTCAGCACAGTTACATTCAGTGTGGACAGGTCCAGTTCAGCACAGTTACATTCAGTGTGGACAGGTCCAGTTCAGCACAGTTACATTCAGTGTGGACAGGTCCAGTTCAGCACAGTTACATTCAGTGTGGACAGGTCCAGTTCAGCACAGTTACATTCAGTGTGGACAGGTCCAGTTCAGCACAGTTACATTCAGTGTGGACAGGTCCAGTTCAGCACAGTTACATTCAGTGTGGACTGGTCCAGTTCAGCACAGTTACATTCAGTGAGGACAGGTCCAGTTCAGCACAGTTACATTCAGTGTGGACAGGTCCAGTTCAGCACAGTTACATTCAGTGTGGACAGGTCCAGTTCAGCACAGTTACATTCAGTGTGGACAGGACCATTTCAGCACAGTTACATTCAGTGTGGACAGGTCCAGTTCAGCACAGTTACATTCAGTGTGGACAGGTCCAGTTCAGCACAGTTACATTCAGTGTGGACAGGTCCAGTTCAGCACAGTTACATTCAGTGTGGACAGCTCCAGTTCAGCACAGTTACATTCAGTGTGGACAGATCCAGTTCAGCACAGTTACATTCAGTGTGACAGGTCCAATTCAGCACAGTTACATCAGTGTGGACAGGTCCAGTTCAGCACAGTTACATTCAGTGTGGACAGGTCCAGTTCAGCACAGTTACATTCAGTGTGGACAGGTCCAGTTCAGCACAGTTACATTCTGTGTGGACAGGTCCAGTTCAGCACAGTTACATTCAGTGTGGACAGGTCCAGTTCAGCACAGTTACATTCAGTGTGGACAGCTCCAGTTCAGCACAGTTACATTCAGTGTGGACAGTTCCAGTTTAGCACGGACACATTCAGTGTGGACAGGTCCAGTTCAGCACAGTTACATTCAGTGTGGACAGGTCCAGTTTAGCACGGACACATTCAGTGTGGACAGGTCCAGTTCAGCACAGTTACATTCAGTGTGGACAGGACCATTTCAGCACAGTTACATTCAGTGTGGACAGGTCCAGTTCAGCTCAGTTACATTCAGTGTGGACAGGTCCAGTTCAGCACAGTTACATTCAGTGTGGACAGGTCCAGTTCAGCACAGTTACATTCAACGTGGACAGCTCCAGTTCAGCACAGTTACATTCAGTGTGGACAGATCCAGTTCAGCACAGTTACATTCAGTGTAGACAGGTCCAATTCAGCACAGTTACATCCAGTGTGGACCTGTCCCGTTCAGCACAGTTACATTCAGTGTGGATAGGTCCAGTTCAGCACAGTTACTACAGTGTGGCCAGGTCCAGTTCAGCACAGTTACATTCTGTGTGGACAGGTCCAGTTCAGCACAGTTACATTCAGTCTGGACAGCTCCAGTTCAGCACAGTTACATTCAGTGTGGACAGATCCAGTTCAGCACAGTTACATTCAGTGTAGACAGGTCCAATTCAGCACAGTTACATCTAGTGTGGACCTGTCCCGTTCAGCACAGTTACATTCAGTGTGGAGAGGTCCAGTTCAGCACAGTTACTGCAGTGTGGACAGGTCCAGTTCAGCACAGTTACATTCAGTGTAGACAGGTCCATTTCAGCACAGTTACATTCAGTGTGGACAGGTCTATTTCAGCACAGTTACAGTCTGTGTGGTCAGGTCCAGTTCAGTACAGTTACATACAGTGTGGACAGCTCCAATTCAGCACGGTTACATTCAGTATAGGAGAGTTCAGTGCGTTTAGTGGCTGTCTTCGTGGATCGCTGTGGGAGTAACGGCTGGGATACTCCTAAGTTTCAAATTCACAAAGTTTATCCGGATTTAGCACTGTCAGTAAGGATCTTAAAACTGACCAGGCAGCAGCTGGGCTTGACATGAGCAGCCGAGGGCGCTGAAAGAAATGGGGACTGTTCTCCGGGGGCCCCGTGCTCATATATTGAACAATTCGCTGTGAATGGAATTGTTCCGTGGACTGGTGAGAGGCCCATGTGATTCCAAGACTTAATAAAGGAAATGTGAGAAGCGGGAAATTACAGGGTCGTTAGTTTCACTTCAGTTAAACGCATCGTCAGTAAAACACTGAACGGTCACCTTGACAGAGAATGGCTTAATCTAAAAATCTCAACAAGGTTTCAGACAAAGGTTTGGTCTCACTAACTTGGTTGAATTTTTGAGGAAGTTACTGGGTTGTTGGATGCAGGTTGCCCGGTTAACCTTCTGCATCTTGAGTTCCAAAATGCCCCTTGACAAGGTGCCACATGGAAGGCTGCTGAATGAGGTTGAGTCCTGTGGGTTTAGCAGGTAGATTTTGGGCTCACTAAGGAACCGGCTGCATTCTCGTCGAGAGAAGGTAGTTATTAATGGCAGTGGTTCTGTGTGTGGACCTGTAACTGATGGAGTTACCTCAGTGATGGATCTGTTGCTCTTCACCATCTTTATCAATGATCTGCAAGAAGGCATCGGGGGGACTTCCCATAAACTCCGAGATGATACAAAGAATTGTGTGCGTGTTAGGACCTTAGATGAGAAAATAAATTACAGGCAGATCTAGATGAGGCGGCGGAATGGACCCACATCTGGTAGACGTAAGTAAATATCGATAAATGTAGCGTGAATCACGTGGGTAGGACCAATGACAGTCACACGTACACCAGGCAGGGTTGTGTGCTGAAGGATAAGAACCTGGGTATTATAGGGCCAGGGCTATTCACACGTACTCTGGAAAGGGTTGTGTGCTGACGGATAAGGCCCTGGGTATTATAGGGCCAGGGCTTTTTTAAATTCGTTTTTATGTGATGTGGGTGTCGCTGGCAAGGCCAGCATTTATTGCCCATCCCTAATTGCCCTTGAGAAGGTGTGGTGAGCCGCTTTCTTGAACCGCTGCAGTCCGTGTGGTGAAGGCACTCCCGCAGTGCTGTTAGGTAGGGAGTTCCAGGATTTTGACCCAGCGATGATGAAGGATCGGCGATATACTTCTAAGTCAGGATGTTGTGTGACTTGGAGGGGAACTTGGAGGTGCTGGTATTCCCATGCGTCTGCTGACCTTGTCCTTCTAGGTGGAAGAGGTCGCGGGTTTGGGAGGTGCTGCCGAAGAAGCCTTGGCGAGTTGCTGTAGTGCATCCTGTAGATGGTACACACTGCAGCCATGGTACGCCGGTGGTGGAGGGAGTGAATGTTGAATTCTATTCACATGTCTACAAGAAAGGGTTGTGTGCTGAAGGATAAAGCCCTGGATATAATCGTCACGTGTACACCAGGCAGGGTTCTGTACTAAATGACAAGACCCTGGGTATTACAGGGCCAGGGCTATTCACATGTATATCAGGCAAGGTCATGTGCTGAAGGACAAGACCCTGGGTATTACAGGGCCAGGGCTATTCACATGTATATCAGGCAAGGTCTTGTGCTGAAGGACAAGACCCTGGGTGTTACAGGGCCAGGGCTATTCACATGTATATCAGGCAAGGTCCTGTGCTGAAGGACAAGACCCTGGGTATTACAGGGCCAGGGCTATTCACCTGTATATCAGGCAGGATTCTGTGCTGAAGGACGAGATCCTCGGTGTTACAGGGCTAGGGATATTCACATGTACACCAGGCAAGGTTCTGTGCTGAAGGATAAGGCCCTGGGTATTACTGGGCCAGGGATATTCACATGTACACTAGGCTGGGTTGTGCGCTCAAGGCTGCTGAACGGGACAAGGATCAGTTTCCACCACGTGTACACCGGGCTGGGTTGTGTGTGCAAGGCTGCTGAATGGGACAAGGACCTGGGTAATGTAAGGGCAGTGCCAAGCACGTCTGCTGGATAATTATTTCATCATCCTTTAAATAGGTTCGTACAACTAGAGACAGTGGCAGACATTATAATTCACTTCATTTATTACCGACAAAGGATTTATCTTAAAGCACCCTAACCAACCATTCAGAACACAGCACCTCAACCCTCCATCGAAAATATATTGTGCGTTGATTTAATAAGCCATCGTGAAATGGCTTCGCCAAGCCTGTTTTTAGCCCCGGGATTTCGAATGCAGCTTTATTTCCTTATTTTCCTCTTTCTAACTAATAATATCATGGCATCTGTCTTATATACTTTAAGTTTATGGTTCTCTTCCTGCTGGATGCAACCGTATCTCATGTTTTTCAACCACCCAATTCTTTCAAATATATTGCCAAAGAGAGATGAGAGTGGGCATAAACGGAGTGCATTTTAAACAGAGTTTAATGAAGGGAATTCTGTAAAAGTTGTACTCTGGTAAGTAATGGGTCTCAATCTGAAATTTAGTTTGACTTTTGGAATTTAACTTTGAACTTTAAGAACCCATAAAATAAACTGCAAGTTAGTCAAGCGTTAACAGAAACTGCCTGTCGGTGGCTGTTAACAGTTACCAGTCAATCAGCTTTAATTGATTGCCTGAATAGGGGATAATTACTGTGAGTAAGAAGCTGCAACAGCACTTGTAACTTGGGTGTGGCTAGAAAACGTGTAGAAATGTATCATTTATCTGTTGAGGCAAAGAATGGACGTACAGAGTTGTCATAAACGGAGTGCGTCATAAACAGAGTGTAAACGTGGGAATTTGGTGAGAGTGGGAGTTCGGTGCAGAGGAGAAGGAGGGGCTGCTTTTGTCTCCAATATTTGTAGTGGTTCGTGTAACCGGTGACTATTTAATTTAAATTACCTATAACTTAAACTAGATCAAGTAATTAGTGAAAATCCCATAAATTCTAAGTACAGTTAATTAAATTCATAAACTTTACTTTATTAAATAAATAAAACAAGGTTTGATAGTGATGGCGGTGCAGGAGTTGTGCCACAACTGCAGCATGCGGGTGCTTGTGGGAGCATCACGATCCCGGACAACCACATCTGCAGTAAGTGTCTGCATCTCGAGGAATTTCAGCTCAGAGTTGTTCAGCTGGACTATGAGGTGCAGACGTTGCGGGACATCAGGGAGTGGGAGAGTTACCTGGACACTTTGCGCCTCCTGTTAGCGCCTGGTGGGGCAGTAATGGGACGCTAAGGGGTTAGCGGCTGGGCGCGGCGAATTCAGCAACGCCCCTGAACTTACCTGCTGGTTTAGTGCTGGCGCTAACTCTTACCACCTCACCCTCCAGCGCCTCGCAGTTTGTGACGTCATAATTGCGCAGCGCCCGGTTACCGCCCCGGATATGAAATTGCCTCCTGCCCCCTCCTGTATCGCCGGGCGTCAGTAACGTCAGGAAGAGGAGGCGTTGTTACCTCGGCTGGCCGCTTGGGGAGCGCTAATTAAAGGCAGTGGTATTATTTGCACCAGTCTGGTCCCTCCTGAAAGTTTTTGATGCTTTATTGCTGTGAGATGTCCAAGACCGCCACTCTCTGTTAGTGTTTGGGGCTGTAATGGCAGTCGCGCAAAACGCCTGGCAGCACAGAACTGAGCAGAAGTAAGTTGAGCACCATCATTGCCCCTTCCCTTTAAGCCTCCGATGCCGGTATCAATGCACTCTACATTGTTCAGCGCGCTGCCGCTACCGCCCCATACTCGCACTTTAGCGCCCTAAGAGAAGTGTTTAGCGCTTGATTTAGCGCTCCACTTCCCTCTTGGAGCGCTAAGGCTCAATTTCCCGGGACCAGAAAATGAATATCGCCTGGAGATTCTTTTCTGAGATTTAAACATGTATCATCCCAAACGGGGCGCTACGGAATTTCTAGCCATTTGATCGAGGAGGTAGTCACACCCCTTAGGTGAGGAAGTGTCAGGTCAGGTCATAGATAGGAGGGTGTGACTGAGACTCAGGCAGGTGCAGTGCTGGAGGAGCCTCGGCCTTTGTCCCTTTCCAACAAGTGCGAGGCTCTTGCGTCCAGTGTGGATGAAGGAAAATCTGCAGAGTGAATGAGCAAACGGACCATGGCATCCTGGTAAATGAGGGCGTTCAAATGGCGGGAGTGAAAAACAATGTGGTACTGGTAAGGGAAACTATAATCAGGGGATAGATACAGTTCTCTGCAGACGTGATCGGGAGTTCCGAAAGTTGTGTTGTCTGCCCAGTGCCAGGGGTAAGGACTTCTCCACGTGGCTGGAGATGCAATTGACGCGGAAGAGGTAGGATCAAGTTGTCGTGGTGCACGTAGGATCCAACGACATAGGTAGAACTAGGAATGAGATTCTGCTGAGGAAGTTTGAGGAGCTGGGATTCAAATTACAAAGCAGATCCTTAAATGCAATAATCTTGGGATTGTTACCTGAGACACGCGCAAATTGGCACATGGTGAAACAGATTAGAGGTTTAAATGCGTGGCTCAAAGAGTGGTATGGGAGGAAGGGGTTTCGATTCATTGGGCACTCGCACCAGTACTGGGGAAAGAGGGGACTGTTCCACTGGGACAGTCTCCACTTAAACCAGGCTGTGACCAATCTTCCGGCGTATTGAATAACTAAGTCTTCAGATGGGGCTTTAAACTAAAAGAGGAGGATTCAGATGAGGGGAAACGTACAAAATCTGAAGAGAAAATTTAAGCCCATAGAGCAGTGTAGCAATTTGGATAAAGATAAAGATAAGCAGATTGTGACAGGAGGGACAGAGAGTTTAACCGTAATAGTGCATCATTGAATACGGTCAAATCAGGGGAAAAAGGTAAAAGGTTAATATTAAAATGCTTTATCTGAATGAACCAGGCATTCGTAACAAGATAGGGGGATTAATGACACAAATAGTGATAAATGGGTTTGATATAATAGCCATTACAAAGACGTGGTTGCAGGTTAACCAATGTTGGGAAATAATATTCCAGGGAACTTGACGTTCCGAAAAGACAGACAAAATGGAAAATGAGGGCGGGTAGCACTGATAATAAAGGATAATTAACGATGACATAAGGACAGCAATGTGGAAGGATCTTGGCTCAGAAGACCAGGAAGTAGGATTAGTATGGGTGTAAATAAGAAATAACAATTACACAAAACATTGGTGGGAGTAGTTTGTAGGCCCCCCGAAGAGTAGCTATACTGTTGGACAGAGTATACATCAAGAAATAAGAGAAGCTTCTAACAAAGGAAATGCAATAACCGTGGGGGATATTAATTTTCATATTGACTGGACAAATACAATTTGCAAAAGTAGTTTTGAAGAGGAGCTCATGGAATGCACTCGAGAGAGTTTCCTAGAACAGTACGTCGTGGAACCAAGCAGGGAAGAGGTTATTTTAGATCTTGTCTTGTGTAACGAAACAGAGATAATTAATAATCTCATAGTAAGGGATCCTCTGGGAAAGAGTGACCATAATGTAATAGAATTTCACATTGAGTTCAAGAGTGATGTAGTAAAGTCAGAAAGAAGAGTCTTAAACTTAAATAAAGCAAATTACAAAGGTATAACGGACGAGTTAACAAAGGTAGATTCAGAAAATAGATTAAAAGGTATGACGGTAGATAAGCAATGGTGAACATTTAAAGAAATATTCATAATTCTCAACGAATGTACATTTCATTGAGATATGTAAATATCACAGGAAAAGTGATCCATCTATGACTAACTAATGAGGATAAGGACAGTATTAGATTAAAAGAGATTTATAACGTTGCCAAGAAGAGAAGTAAGCCTGAGGATTGGGAGAGTTTTAAAAACCAGCAAAGGGTGGCCAAAACATTGATAAAGATGGAGAAAATAGAAACAGATTGTAAGAGCTTCTACAAGTATATAAAAAGGAAGAGAGTAGCGAAAGTAAACGTGGGTCCCTTAGAGGCTGATATTGTAGAACTTATAATGGGGAATCAGGTAATGGCAAAGACGTTAAAAAATATTTTGGATCTGCCTTCAAAGTAACAGACACTATAAACAGACCAGAGATAGTGGGGAGCCAATCGTCTAATGAGAGTGAGGAACTTAAAGAAAGAAAAAGTACTGGATAAATTAATGGGACTAAAATCCAACAATTCCCCTGTACCTGATGGCCCACATCCTCGGTTCCTCAAAGAGGTGACTGCAGAGATACAGGTTGCATTGGTAGCAATTTTCCAAAATTCTCTTGATTCTGGAACGGTCCCAGTGAATTGAAAGATAGAAAATATAACATCGCTACTCCAGAAAGGAGGGAGAGAGAAAACAGGGAAATACCGGCCAGTTAGCCTGACATCAGTCATCGGGAAGTTGCTGCAATCCATTGTTAAGGAAGTGGTAACAGGACACTGAGAAAATCATAACATGATTGGGCAGAGTCAACATGGTGTCATGAAAGGGAATTCGTGTTTGAAAAATGTATTAGCTCCTTTTGAGGATATAATTAGCAGAGTAGATAATCCCTTCACCTAAGCCATGAATGTATATTGAAACTAGCTAAGGGCCCAGCACTAATACTTGTGGCTCTCCATCAGTAACAGCCTTTCAACCTGAAAGTTACGAGTTTACACCGACTCTTTGTTTTCTCTCCTTTAACCAATCCTCTTTGGTAGGAAGAATCTAAAAACAGAATATTTTTTAACTGGTGAGAAACTATTAAATGCTGGTGTTCAGAGAGATTTGGCAATCCTTGTACACGAAACAGAGAAAGAACATAAGAACATAAGAAACAGGAGCAGGGGTAGGCCAATCGGCCCCTCGAGCCTGCTCCGCCATTCAATAAGATCATGGCTGATCCAATCTTGGCCTCAACAACATTTTCCCGCTCTCTCCCCAAAACCCTTGACTCCCTTGTAGTTCAAATATCTGTCAATCTCCGCCTTGAATATGTTCAATGACTCCGCCTCCACAGTTCTCTCGGGTAGAGAATTCCAAAGATTCACAACCCTCTGAGAGAAGAAATTCCTCCTCATCTTCATCTTAAATGGGTGACCCCTTATTTTGAAACTATGCCCCCTAGTACTAGATATTCCCACTAGGGGAAACATCCTCTCAGCATCAACCCTGTCAATCCCCCTCAGAATCTTATATGTTTCAATAAGATCATCTCTCTTCTTCTAAACGCCAATGAGTATCGGCCCAACCTGCTCAACCTTTCGTCATACGTCAACCCCTTCATCCCAGGAACCAACCCAGTGAAACTTCTCGGCACTGCCTCCAAATGCAAATATATCCTTCCTTAAATATGGAGACCAAAACTGTACGCAGTACTCCAGGTGCGGTCTCACCAGAGCCCTGCAAAGTTGCATCAAAACTTCTCTATTTTTATACTCCATTCCCCGTGCAATAAAGACCAACATTCCATTAGCCTTCCTAATTACTTGCTGCACCTGCATGCTAACTTTTTGTGTACTAGGACAAAAGATCCCTTTGTACCGCAGCATTTTGTAGTCTCACTCCATTTAAATAATAAATTGTTTTTTCATTCTTCCTTCCAAAGTGGATAACCTCACATTTTCCCACATTGTACTCCATCTGCCAAATTTTTGCCCACTCACTTAACCTATCTATATCCGTTTGCAGACTCTTTGTGTCCTGCTCACAACTTCCGAACCCACCTATCTTTGTATCATCAGCAAATTTGGCTACAGTACACTCGGTCCCTTCATCTAAGTCATGAATATAGATTGTAAATGTTTGAGGCCCCAGCACTGATCCCTGTGGCATCCCACTAGTTACTGATTGCCAACCGGAAAATGAGCCATTTATCCCGACCCTCTGTTTTCTGTTAGTTAGCCAATCCCCTATCCATGCCAATATATTACCCCCAACTCCGTGTGCTCTTATCTTGTGCAGTAACCTTTTTATGTGGTACCTTATCGAATGCTTTCTGGAAATCCAAATACACTACATCTACTGCTTCCCCTTTGTCCACCCTGTTTTTTACATCCTCAAAGAATTCTAGCAAATTTGTCAAACACGATTTCCCTTTCAAAAAACGATGTTGACTCTGCTTGATTGTCTTATGATTTTCTAAAAGCCCTGCTATTACTCATTAATAATGGATTCCAGCATTTTCCCAATGACAGATGTTAGGCTAACTGGCCTATATTTTCCTGCTTTCTGTCTCCCTCCTTTCTTGAATAGTGGCGTTACATTTGCGGTTTTCCAACCCGCTGAGACCACTCCAGAATCCAGGGAATTTTGGTTGATTACAACCAACGCATTCACTATCTCTGCAGCCACTTCTTTTAAGACCCGAGGATGCAAACCACCAGGTCCAGCGGACTTGTCGCCCTTTAGCCCCATTAGTTTGCCTAGTACTTTTTCTCTCGTGATCGAGATTGTTTTAAGTTCCTCCCTCCCTATAGCCCCTTGATTATCGATTATTATAAGGATGTTTTTAGTGTCTTCTGCTGTGAAGACCGATCCAAAATAATTGTTTAGAGTCTCATGCTGTAACTGCATGAAAGTTAACATGCAGGTGCAGAATGCAATTAGGAAGGGGGTTTGGAGTAAAAGAGTAAGGATGTCTGCTGCAATTGTAAAGGGCCTTTGCGGGACCACACCTGGAGTACTGTGCCCAGTTTGTTCACCGTATGTAAAGAAGGATATATTTATTTATAGGGGCTGCAACGAAATTTCAACAGATTGATTCCTGGGATGAAAGGATTGACCTATGAGGAGAGATTTAGTAGATTTAGCCTATACTCTCTGGAAATTAGAAGAATGAGAGGTGACCTCATTTAAACATACAATTTTCTGATGGGGCTTGACAGAGTAGATGTCTGGAATGTCTGGAACTAAGGGGCATACACTCAGGATAAGGGGTCGACCATTTAAGACTAGAGGAGGAGAAATTTCTTCACTCAGAGAGTTGTCAATATTCTGAATTCTCCAGCCCAGTGGGCTGTGGATGCTGACTCGTTCAGTATACTCAAGGCTGAGATTGATAGAATTTTGGACTCAAAGGGAATCAAACGATATGTGGATCGGGCGTGAAAGTGGATTTGAGGTTGAAGATTAGCAATGCGCTTATTGAATGGCGGAGCAGGCTCGAGGGGCCGTATGTCCTACTCCTGATCCTATTTCGTATGTTCTCATGTTATCAAGCAGTCCCAGGGAAGGAACAACACGCGTTAGAAGTCGTGTAAAGCTCCATCTACTTGGTCCGATACTGTGTTTCCGGGACAGGTTGTGTGTGACTGCTGCGTATATTTCTCTTGTACTTGCTCATTGCTATGAAACAGTTACATGTGATTAAATACAATTTTGCTATTATTAGATCATGTTGTTTTCAGTGTGGGTCACAAACCTTCGCAAGGAGATACTCACCTTGGAGAAAGTCTAGCGGGAAATCACCAGCGTGATAAGACGGATAAATGGACTGAGTGCAGAGACCGAATTAATTTGTACTAAAATGTGTGGAAATGAGATTGTGCGACGGTTTGATCGAAATGGTAGACTAATTAAGGAAGTCACAGATAACATAACACAACGCTTCTCTCTAGTAGGGGAATCTAGAACTACGGGGCATCATGTTAGGATTCCAGGTACAGCCAGTTGACAGCGTTTTCCCAGAACGGATGCGAGGTTGTACAGCACATGTTATCAGACAGCCAAAATCAACGGAGGCCTGTAAAATGGGGCTGAGTACTTGCTTGGGAAATATTGGTTGTAGGGAATAACAGTCAACCACCTGTAGTGTTAGATAGGGGAGTTAAGACCAGGTGTGGTCTTCGGGTGAAGCAGGGTTCGAGGGCGGGGTTAATCGGACCAGGGTGGACAGATGTTGTCCAGGTCCCATTTTAAAGTGACATATTCTGCCGTTTTTAAATGGCACTGTGATTGTATATTATTACAACATGATCTCACGAGGTGTTGCACATGGGGAGTCGAGGCAAAGTGGCAACATTTTCTACAGTTTGGGAATCAGACACATGAAGTTGGTTGGAGCAGCGGAATCTCTCTAAATTATGAGCTGCAGAATCGGGAAACGCAAAACTGGGGTGCTACAGTGCCACCCCCGTCGGAAGGGCGGAACGACATCGTGACCCATTGAAACGTTCATAAGAAGGGATTATGGGGTGGGGTGGGGGGGGGCGATTTCCCCAGGATACCTTAGGCGCTAAAGAGCCTCCAAGGTGGCCAGGCTGGGGTCTTTAGCTGGACCGCCGGTTTAGCCCGCGTTTAGCGCAAGACGCCATCTTGGTCAAGGAGTTGAAGCTTGCGCTATGAACGGCCGCCGGAGGGCCATTAAGCAGCTAATTGCCAATTAACTTTCCTGCTAGCGCTCATTAACGACGCTGCACGGCATTCTGGTGGCCGGCGCTGGAACTGACGCTCTCTCCTAACAGCGACCAGCTGATTGGGAGTAAACGAGTAGTTGCTGAAGATTTTGAGCGCTGTTTAAAGGGACATCGCCTTTTACTGTCCACTTGCTGCTGGAGCTTTGAAGAGGATTTTTGAAACACATCGGGAGACTTTCTAGGAAACTTCGTCAAGACTTCACCAACACTCCATCAACATTGATTCTGGAAATTCTCTGAGGACTTCTCTTAAAAAGAGTGAGTGCTGTGCTACTCTACCTTATTGGACACCTTCCAGGAGTCACCAGGAGAAAGGAACGGGATCGGATCGGATCAGCCGCCCGTTATATGCAGCGCCTGATATTTGCTGTAATTTCAGTCAATGGAGCTGAATATCAGGCGCTGCGTATAACGGGCGGCCGATCCCAGACCGCCCGTTCTGCGTCACCGCCCGAGACCAATCGCTGGACCCATCCACCCTATCAATTCCTTTAATCACCTTTAATATCTTAATTAGATAAACCCCGTAATATTCTATACTAAAGGGAATATAAGCCTAGTCTGTCCAACCTGTACTCATAATTTAACCCTTTTAGCCCCAGGTACCATTCTGTTGAATCTGCGCTGCTCCCCCTCCAAGGCCATTGTTCCCGTCCTAAGGTTCGGTGCCCAGAGCTGACTGCAGTGCTGCAGATGCGGTCTGACCAGGGCTCTGTACAGCTGGAACAGAACTTGCGCCCCTTTCAATTACAGACCCTTTGATATAAAGGCCGCCATTCCATTAACATTTTAATTATTTTTTGTACCTGACTACGAGCTTTTAGTGCTTTCTGTACTTGGACACCTAAATCTCTCTGTTCATCCACAGTTCCCAGCTTCTCACATTTTATAAAATACTCCGATCTTTCTTTCTGGGGCCCAAAGTGGATGACCTGACACTTCCCCACATTGAACTCCAGCTGACACAGTTTTGCCCATTCACCTTATCTCTCAATGTCCCTTTGCAACTTGCTGCTCCCACCTACACTATTTACTGTGTCACCTAACTTGGTGTCTTCAACAACCTTGGATATGCGGCTCTCTATTCTTTCATCTCAGTCATTTATGAGTAGACTGAAAAGCACCTGTACTGATCTCTTGGGGCACCACTAGCCACATCCTGCCAACCTGTCAACATACGCAGTATCCCTACTCTCTGTCTCCTACCTCTGAACCAATTCCCTGCCCATGTCAATAGGTTGCCTTCAATTCCATGCACTCTCATTTTTGTTAACAGTCCCTTATTTGGAACCTGATCCAATGCCTTCTGGAATTCCATATAAATAACCTCCTAAGACATCCCATTATCTACCACGTTAGTTCCATCTTAATAAAAATCATTTGGATCGTTCGAAATGCCTTGCTCAGTAAATCCACGGTGGCTCTCCCTGACCAGTTCATATTTGTCTAAGTGCTCAATCACTCTGTCCCTAATAACAGATTCTAATAACTTCTCCACAACAGACGTTAGGCTAATAGGGCTATAATTTCGGATTTTGTCTCCGCTACCCTTCTTAAATAATGAAGTGACAATGGCAATTTTCCAATCCATAGGGCACTTCCTGAGTCAAGATAGTTTTGGAATAACATGGCTGGAACATCGACAATTTCCTCAGATACTCCTTTTATTACCCTGTGTTGTAAACCATCAGGAACTGACGATTTGTCTACCTTTAGTACCCTTATTTTCTCAATGAACAAAATTTGCTTATATTAAATCTGGTAATCAATTCTAATTAATGAAAATCTGGACCTTGGCATTTATAACCCTTCAAAGTTGACAGAAAATCTGACAAAAATCCTAACAACCCAGAGTAAGGTTTTATTGACAGGATGTGTTTGCGTTTCTAAAACTGTTACCCGTCCATCACCAATGACATGAAGCCAACATTGATTCACAAGTGAATCCATTGCACAGCATTGTTTGCCCCTATTGTTAGCGGCCCGCATTGACCCACCTATTGAACTAATGACATCCACACAGGGCAACGACTACGGATCCCAGCCTATTGTTAGCGGCCCGCATTGTTCCATCTATTGAACTAATGACACCCACACAGGACAACGACCACGGATACCAGCCTATTGTTAGCGGCCCGCATTGCTCCACCTATTGAACTAATGGAATCCACACAGGGCAACGACCACGGATACCAGCCTATTGTTAGCGGCCCGCATTGCTCCACCTATTGAACTAATGACACCCACACAGGGCAACGACCACGGATACCAGCCTATTGTTAGCGGCCCGCATTGCTCCACCTATTGAACTAATGACACCCACACAGGGGAACGACCGCTGATCCCAGCCTATTGTTAGCGGCCCGCATTGCTTCACCTATTGAACTAATGAAATCAACAAAGGACAACGACCACGGATCCCAGCAGACGGTAAATGTTCAGCTGGGTGCTTCTTGTAAACGGGATCTCAGGATCTTTGTCTGCGGCATTTTATGGGCACAGTTCATGTAGATGGAGCGCCATCAACATAAGCACGAAGAAAGTACAAGCAGATTGTATAAACTATCAATGGGAAGCTTTTATATTTGTCTTGTTTTATTAACATTTTAAAATGTTGGTAAACTATTTAGTGCAATACCTGTCCAGCTGCTCAATTTATATCAAGATCTGCACTAGTATAAAATTTTGTAAATAGATTTAAAATAACATCGAATTAATAAGTGTTTCTGGGAAACTTTATAAATTATGTTTAGTATTTCATGCACCAGGTGGACAGTTTTCATTTCTTTTCTTAGATTTACATTAATTTAGCAATTAGAGTGATGGGAAATTTCACCACAGTCTTCAACTCCTCTCTGAATTTAGTCTGGGTCACGGCATAAATACAAGTGTTTGTGCAAGAACTCAACAGTTGAAGCATGAATCCAATTTCTTGTAGGATATCCGAAATGCTAATGGTCACGTTATTCTGCATTATAACCAGACGCAAGTATATGGAATTCACCAAAAACATCACCCATAACAGGATAAAATTCCCGGATATAACAAACAGTAAAATGATGGATTTCTTTCGCTTCTCCATCTCTGGGTCACTGGGACTCTCCCCACTGCTGTGGGCCCGGAGTCTCCTGCGGGCTCTGCTCGACAATAAAATGTGTCTGACGGTTAAAGCATTGAGCAGCAGAATCAGAACAAAAGGAACAAATGGGGTTAAAATAAAATGAAGAGATTCTATTGCTCCCCATACCCGTGAAAACAAAACACTGTCTAATACATTGCAAAACCAAGGCATGTTAAACAGTAAATATTCACTTGTGTACATAAAGTACCAAAAAATGTTTTGCAAACAAAACAGCACAGTCACTGTTCCTAGAACCACAGCCGCCGTTTTCTCGGTGCAATATTTTGTTTTCAGCTTCTGGCAACAAATGGCCACAAATCGATCAAAGGTGAAAGCGACTGTGAACCAGACAGAACAGTCTCTGACTGCGTACAGCAGGACGGCGTGGATATTACACACTTTAATGTCCCATACAAAGAGGAATTGTGCAGCGTGAGCGACGGGAATCTGTCTTAGTATCACGTCAATGATAATGACCAGTAGATCCGCCGCTGCCATGGACACCAGGTAACGGGTGACACATTTGGAGAGACCGCACCTTCCCCGAGACAGGATCACAATCGTCACTAAATTAACTGTAAGGAAGGTTACAAAACAGAAATTATACATCAGGATCTAACAGAAGCAGCAACCAGGTGGAGTTCGGTCTGAAATTAGAAGTTTTGCTATTACATCCAGGTATAGAGACTGATTATTTTACCTGTGACAGGGCTTTCTACTGGAGACAGGGTTTACAATAAAAGCAGAAACAAGATGTGAAATAAATAACTGAACAGTATAAAATTAAACACTATAAACAAAAGGATCTGCAGAAAACTAGAAGAAAACATTCCTGTGATGAGAGATTACTGGTGGATCTTGTCGATAACAACAACTTGTTGTAGCTGGAGGCAAAATTTACCCACAGTTCCCAGGTTCGGACGGGAGCCTGTGCGGAATTGGTCGTTCGCTGCTACATGTATCACAGTGCTGTAGGATCCATGTGGGACATGGGGCAGGGAAGTTCCTTCCGATCACTGGCCACCAACACCGACTGGAAGGTGCACAGGTGTGGCAGTGAGATGAGAACAGCTTTCGCCGGGTTCTGATACCTGCTATGGACTCTGTATAGGTCCGCTCGGTGAAGGCGTTTGTACCCTCGTAGCCCGTGGTCCAAAAATTCAACGCTTTCAGAAAAGGGGGAGAGAAAAGAGGGAGGTAAAATAACAAAAACACACACGCAGTAGATGGGAAGACATGAAACTTTCAGGGGGTTCCAGGGACACAAGAACGTGGAGATGAACAAGGAGCGAGGTGAATGAGGCGGTCTCCTCCAGTGGGACTGCGAGTGAGCAGCAGCAGAATGAAGCAGAGCGGAGCATGTGTAGGTCTCAGGTGACGATATTAGGCCTGCGCTTGGAACAGAGGAAGTGGAGGGAGAAGAAAGAAAATATATTAAATATAAATCAGTATTCAAAATATTTGTATGAAAAACTCAGTCTTTGGATTCATTCAGAGTCAGTTCGGCTCGTGTTGAGTGAGAAGCTCATGGGTTCAAGCCCCACTCCTGGCCTTGAGCGGGTCAACACTCCAGTTAAATACTGATCAGAGGCGCCCTCCTTCCGGGGAGAGTGTGATCAGAGATCGCCTCGACCCGCTCTTCTCATTCATGGGATGTTAAAGTTGAGACTATTTCAAGAAGAACATGGAGCTCTCGGTGTCATTGCCAACATTCCCGCACCAGACAACATCAACCAAACTATTTACCAGCTGCTGTGTGAAAAACTGCGGCTAATTTTGCTCCAAGTTCTCTCCACTTCATGTGTGTAAATGTCAAACACGTTTTACTATTCGAACAGATAGGATAAAACGCTGTGTAAATCTAATGCTTTATTTTAATTTAAAATGAGTACCTTCAGTTCATATATATATTGCAATTAATTTTACAGCGGATTTCCCAATAATTTACGATTATTCTTTCTTAGAGTGAATTGCAACCAAACAATTAATCGCTTTTAATGTCAATTGTCCGGGTTTCCAATTGATGATAGAAAGGACATAGGCGATTATCCAAAGTCAGGTTGCGCCTCACTGAGAGACTCCCTGAACTGTGCAAGGCCCGCATGGCTTTACACTGAGTGTCAGAGTAATGACTATTATTAAATTTGTGGAAATACGATTCATTGACTATATTACTGGAACAAAGATTACATTTGTAATCCTGTCTTAAACATCCTCAACCAATGGGAGGAGTGCGGATTGAGCGATGGTGGAAAGTCAGACAGTGAAGTGGAGCTGGCGGGTTTTCTCAAACGTTTCTGTGTATTTCTGGACTCTCTGTCAGATCGCTACTGCTCTACCGATTGAACTGTATGCAGAATACGGAATATAAAATCTTCCTGAAAACACATTTCTGATCTAATGGAAATGCACAGTTCCGGCATTCGGCTGGGACAAAGAGTAACATTGCTGGTGTTAAAGAATCAAAGTACAGTAAACTCTCAAACATTGTTAAACAGATGGCAGGAGTGAGGCCGCAGTGTCCATTAAACTCAGACCAGTGAACAGGCGACTGTGTAACAAACACATCAAGACAGACACCTTCCAATACCGCACACCAAGAGGGATACACGGAGCACAACCAACAGCGGGGAAATTATCTAAATCACAACCACAGTAACAATCAAACAGACATGGTCTAGAGAATTACTACCTGCAGAGAAGAGCAGACATTACTGTTGGCGATGAAGTGGAAACCCTTAACGCTTCCATGTAGCATTTCTTGGCTCACTGTTTTAAAGAGGAGTTAACTGATTTCAGATCAGTGGGTGGGAACCTGGATTAAAATGTGAAACAGCGACAGATCTTTCAGGCGCGCTAAGCTTTCATGTCCCTTCATCATAAACAACAACACTGGAACAACAGTTACTTCCCAGGAACATGGCGGGATCGGGAACGCTCTGACTGAATAGGTGGTGGTTGGAAGCTATTCCAACAATAGTTTTAAAAGAGAGTTGGACAGGAACTTGAGGATGAGGAACTTACAGGGTTACCGGTAAAAAGCGGGAATGTGGGACTAAGCACGACTGCTCTTTTACAGAGCCAGGTACAGGTGCGAGGGGCCGAATGGCCTCCTTCTGTACTGTAAGTTTCTATGATTCTATGAACATCAGTGACCTGAGAATGTGGCAGGAAATGGGAGTCACAGAGGAACAGTAACAATGTTAAAAATGGTGCACGGAGTTAATAGTTGGACTTACCAGGGACATCAGTGATCCGAGACTGTGGAAGATAATGGGAAACACAGAACAACAGTAATACAGTTAAACATGCTTTACGGAGTTAATAATTGGACTTACTGGGAACACCAACGGCAGCGATGATGGGGTAGTAAATCTTTTGTATGTCCCTCATTGCCCATAGCACCCGAAGAGTTAATGTGAAATCTAGAAACATGGTTCCACTTTAGGCGGGAAAGGATGAAGTTATCAGTATCCGGGAACCGCTCCCACTGAATCAATGGAATAGAGCATTCAAAGGAGCATCTTATTTATATTAGAGTAAAAACTCCAGAGGGACGAGCAGATTCCCTGGGACATTAATTACAGTCGTTAAACAAAGAGACCAAGTTAACCATTTCAATCCCAACAATTCTAACATGACAAAATACAATTCAACAGGCATTTTCAAAGTGGAAAATGACAACCTTCAACGATCAGAATGTTTCGAGGATGATTGTATAGAAAATAAAACGTGAACCCCGCAGTCTGAAGCAGGGACATGAAGTGAGAGGGGATTAATTGACAGAGTTCAGATTAAGTATCTGTTTATATTACACTAGACCCTGACTCTGTTTATATTACACTAGACCCTGTCTCTGTTTATATTACACTAGACCCAGTCACTGTCTATATTACACTAGGACCTGTCTCTGTTTATATTACACTAGACCCTGTCTCTGTTTATATTACACTCGACCCTGTCACTGTTTATATTACAATAGACCCTGTATCTGTTTATATACACTAGACCCTGTCTCTGTTTATATTACACTACACCCTGTCTCTGTTTATATTACACTAGACCCTGTCTCTGTTTATATTACACGAGACACTGTCTCTGTTTATATTACACTAGACCCTGTCTCTGTTTAAATTACACTAGACCCTGTCTCTGTTTATATTACACTAGAACCTGTCTCTGTTTATATTACACTGGACCCTGTCTCTGTTTATATTACACCAGACCCTGTCTCTGTTTATATTACACTAGACCCTGTCTCTGTTTATATTGCACTAGACTCTGTCTCTGTTTATATTACACCAGACCCTGTCTCTGTTTATATTACACTAGACACTGACTTTGTTTATATTACACTAGAGTTTGTCTCTGTTTATATTACACTAGACCCTGTCTCTGTTTATATTACACCAGACCCTGTCTCTGTTTAAGTTACACTAGACACTGACTTTGTTTATATTACACTGGACCCTGTCTCTGTTTATATTACACTAGACCCTGTCTCTGTTTATATTACACTAGACCCAGTCACTGTCTATATTACACTAGGACCTGTCTCTGTTTATATTACACTAGACCATGTCTCTGTTTATATTACACTCGACCCTGTCACTGTTTATATTACACGAGACCCTGTCTCTGTTTATATTACACTAGACCCTGTCTCTGTTTATATTACACCAGACCCTGTCTCTGTTTATATTACACTAGACACTGACTTTGTTTATATTACACTAGAGTTTGTCTCTGTTTATATTACACTAGACCCTGTCTCTGTTTATATTACACCAGACCCTGTCTCTGTTTAAGTTACACTAGACACTGACTTTGTTTATATTACACTGGACCCTGTCTCTGTTTATATTACACTAGACCCTGTCTCTGTTTATATTACACTAGACCCTGTCTCTGTTTATATTACACTAGACCCTGTCTCTGTTTATATTACTCTTGACCCTGTCTCTGTATATATTACACTAGACCCTGACTCTGTTTATATTACACTAGAGCCTGTCTCTGTTTATATTACACAAGACCCTGTCTCTGTTTATATTACACTGGACCCTGTCTCTGTTTATATTACACTGGACCCTGTATCTCTTTATATTACACTGGACCCTATCTCTGTTTATATTACACTAGACCCTGGCTCTGTTTATATTACACTAGACCCTGTCTCTGTTTATATTACACTGATCCCTGTCTCTGTTTATATTACACTAGACCCTGTCTCTGTTTATATTACACTGGACCCTGTCTCTGTTTATATTACACTAGACCCTGTATCTGTTTATATTACACTAGACCCTGTCTAAGTTTATATTACACTAGACCCTGTCTCTGTTTATATTACACTGGAACCTGTCTCTGTTTATATTACACTAGACCCTGTCTCTCTTTATATTACACTAGACCCTGTCTCTGTTTATATTACAGTAGTCCAAAGATGTGCGGGCTAGGTTGATTTGGCTATGATAAATTGAACCTTAGTGTTAGGGGGGATTAAATATGTGGGGTTACGGGGATAGGGTGGGATATGTGTCGGTGCAGGCTCGATGGGCCGAAATGGCCTCTATCTGCACTGTGGGGTTCTGTGATTCTGCGATTCTGTGATAGACCCTGTCTCTGTTTATATTACACTGGGCCCTGTCGCTGTTATAATACACTAGACCCTGTCTCTGTTTGTATTACACTAGACCCTGTCTCTGTTTATATTACGCTAGACTCTGTCTCTGTTTATATTACACTAGACCCTGTCTCTGTTCATATTACAATAGACCCTGTCTCTGTTTATATTACACTAGACACTGTCTCTGTTTATAGTAAACTAGACCCTGTCTCTGTTTACATTACTCTAGACCCTGTCTCTGTTTATATTACACTAGCCCCTGTCTGTGTTTCTATTACACTAGACCCTGTCTCAGTTTATATTACACTAGACCCTGTCTCTGTATATATTACACTAGACCCTGTCTCTGTTCATATTACACTAGACCCTGTCTCTGTTTATATTACACTAGACCCTGTCTCAGTTTATATCACACTAGACCCTATCTCTCTTTATATTACAGTAGACCCTGTCTCTGTTTATATTAAACGAGACCCTGTCACTGTTTAAATTACATTAGACCCAGTCTCTGTTTATATTACACTAGGCACTGTCTCTGTTTATATTACACTAGACCCTGTCTCTGTTTATATTACACTAGGCCCTGTCTCTGTTTATATTACAATAGACTCTGTCACAGTTTATATTACACTAGACCCTGTCTCTGTTTCAATTACATTAGACCCTGTCTCTGTTTATATTACTGTAGACCCTGTCTCTATTTATATTACACTAGACCCTGTCTCTGTTTATATTACACGAGACCCTGTCTCTGTTTATATTATAGTAGTCATGATGGGGAGATGCCGGTGTTGGACTGGGGTGGACAAAAATGAGAAGTCGCACAACACCAGGTTATAGTCCAACAGTTTTATTTGAAATCACAAGCTTTCGGAGCTGCTGCTGTTTATATTACACTAGATTCTGTCACAGTTTATATTACACTAGACCCTGTCTCTGTTTATATTACACGAGACCCTGTCTCTGTTTATATTACACTAGACCCTGTCTCTGTTTAAATTACACTAGACCCTGTCTCTGTTTATATTACACCAGACCCTGTCTCTGTTTATATTACACTAGACACTGTCTCTGTTTATATTACACCAGAGCCTTGTCTCTGTTTATATTACACTAGACCCTGTCTCTGTTTATATTACACTAGACCCTGTCTCTGTTTATATTACACTAGACCCTGACTCTGTTTATATTACACTGGACCCTGTCTCTGTTTATATTACACTAGACCCTGTCTCTGTTTATATTACAATAGACCCTGTCTCTGTTTATATTACACTAGACCCTTTCTCTGTTTATATTACTCTTGACCCTGTCTCTGTATATATTACACTAGACCCTGACTCTGTTTATATTACACTAGAGCCTGTCTCTGTTTATATTACACAAGACCCTGTCTCTGTTTATATTACACTGGACCCTGTCTCTGTTTATATTACACTGGACCCTGTATCTCTTTATATTACACTGGACCCTGTCTCTGTTTATATTACACTAGACCCTGTCTCTGTTTATATTACACTAGACCCTGTCTCTGTTTATATTACACTAGACCCTGTCTCTGTTTATATTACACTAGACCCTGTCTCTGTTTATATTACACTAGACCCTGTCTCTGTTTATATTACACTAGACCCTGTCTCTGTTTATATTACACTAGACCCTGTCTCTGTTTATATTACACTAGACCCTGTCTCTGTTTATATTACACTAGACCCTGTCTCTGTTTATATTACACTAGACCCTGTCTCTGTTTATATTACACTAGACCCTGTCTCTGTTTATGATAGACCCTGTCTCTGTTTATATTACACTGGGCCCTGTCGCTGTTATAATACACTGGACCAAATCTCTGTTTTATTCCACTAGACCCTGTCTCTGTTTATATTACGCTAGACTCTGTCTCTGTTTATATTACACTAGACCCTGTCTCTGTTCATATTACAATAGACCCTGTCTCTGTTTATATTACACTAGACACTGTCTCTGTTTATAATAAACTAGACCCTGTCTCTGTTTACATTACTCTAGACCCTGTCTCTGTTTATATTACACTAGCCCCTGTCTGTGTTTCTATTACACTAGACCCTGTCTCAGTTTATATTACACTAGACCCTGTCTCTGTATATATTACACTAGACCCTGTCTCTGTTCATATTACACTAGACCCTGTCTCTGTTTATATTACACTAGACCCTGTCTCAGTTTATATTACACTAGACCCTATCTCTCTTTATATTACAGTAGACCCTGTCTCTGTTTATATTAAACTAGACCCTGTCTCTGTTTAAATTACATTCGACCCTGTCTCTATTTATATTACACTGGACCCTGTCTCTGTTTATATTACACTCGACACTGTCTCTGTTTATATTACACTAGGCCCTGTCTCTGTTTATATTACACTAGACCCTGTCACTGCTTATATTACACTAGACCCTGTCTCTGTTTAAATTACATTCGACCCTGTCTCTGTTTATATTGCACTAGACCCTGTCTCTATTTATATTACACTAGACCCTGTCTCTGTTCATATTACACTATTCCCTGTCTCTGTTTATATTACACTAGACCCTGTCTCTGTTTATATTACACTAGACCCTGTCTCTGTTTATATTACACTAGACCCGGTCTCTGTTTATATTGCACTAGACCCTGTCTCTGTTTACATTACATTAGACCCTGTCTCTGTTTATATTACACTAGACCCTGTCTCTGTTTAAATTACATTCGACCCTGTCTCTATTTATATTACACTGGACCCTGTCTCTTTTTATATTACACTAGACCCTGTCTCTGTTCATATTACACTAGTCCCTGTCTCTGTTTATATTACACTAGACCCTGTCTCTGTTTATATTACACTAGACCCTGTCTCTGTTTATATTACACTAGGCCCTGTCTCTTTTTATATTACACTTGACACTGTCACTGTTTATATTACACTAGACCCTGTTTCTGTTTATATTACACAGTCCCTGTCTGTGTTTATATTATGCTAGACCCTGTCTCTGTTTATATTACACTAGGCCCTGTCTCTGTTTATGTTACACTAGACCCTGTCTCTGTTTATATTACACTAGACCCTGTTTCTGTTTATATTTCACTGGACCCTGTTTCTGTTTATTTTACACTAGGCCCTATTTCTGTTTATATTGCACTAGACCCTGTCTCTGTTTATATTACACTAGGCCCTGTCTCGGTTTATGTTACGCTAGACGCTGTCTCTGTTTATATTACACTAGGCCCTGTCTCGGTTTATATTACGCTAGACCCTCACTCAGTTATTACAGCACCTGTCCATGTATTTGCTCATATTACACAAGGGCACATTTGCATGTTGAATATGTTACTAGGCTCGTAATCCAGAGGATTGTGCTAATAATTCGATGACGGGATTTCAAATCCCACCATGGCTTTTTGCGAATTTTTTATCCTGAAAATTAACACTGAATACTGGCTGGGAATCTCTTTCTGAAGTTCAGCAGCATTTCGTGTAGTAGAAATGTAACATTGTTACTGAGTATCAAAACAGTTCGTTGTATACATAAGGACCAATAAATTGTGAGTTTTGCGTGAAAAACAAATGCTGATGTATGAAATAAATCCAAGTACCAATTTAATTAAAAGCTTTTATAAGTCTTAAAAAATAATGTAATTTTCAAGGAAGACACTGAGAGAAGTTTCTGTGGCGAGGTTTAGTTTTGATAGCATTTGTGGGCATGTCCTCCCACACGCAGAGGCGGTAGGCTGCACGCCAGGCCTTCGTGATGTCATACGCTGTGCAGAGCTCTGCAGCGCCGAGGAACAAGTCTCCATTCTGGGTCACGCACAGGCTTAATTCAGATTCCTTTTATAGGTCGGCGGCGTACTCCGTAGCTGGGAAGCCCGACCGCAATTTTTGGCCATTGTCTTCAGTCCCCGCCACAAACTGCGTTCCCTACCTACCGAATGTATCCCTCTCCCTGGCTTCTGCATGAAGCTGAAACTAGGCTGTTCAAAACCTTTTGGCATAATAATTGCCCCGGAGTTGTGTTACCACACACATATCCGCTACATCACCAAGACCGCCTATTTCCACCTCCATAACATCACCCATCTCCGCCCCTGCCTCCGATCATCTGCTGCTGAAACCCTCACCCATGCTTTTGTACCATTAACATTCGACTATTCCAATGGTCTCCTGGTCGGCCTCTCAACTTGCATCTTCTGTCAGCTTGAGCTCTTCCAAAACTCTAATGCACGCATCCTAACTCACAATAAGACCCAGTCACCCATCATCCTAACACACAATAAGACCCATTCACCCACCATGCTAACTCACACCAAGCCCATTCACCCATCATCCTAACTCACACCAAGACCCATTCACCCACCATCCTAACTCACAATAAGACCCAGTCACACATCATCCTAACTCAAACCAAGCCCCATTCACCCATCATCCTAACTCACAATAAGACCCATTCACCCATCATCCTAACTCATACCAAGACCCTTCACCCATCATCCTAACTCATACCAAGACCCATTCACCCATCATCCTAACTCACATCAAGACCCATTCACCCATCATCCTAACTCATACCAAGACCCATTCACCCATCATCCTAACTCATACCAAGACCCATTCACCCATCATCCTAACTCATACCAAGACCCATTCACCCATCATCCTAACTCATACCAAGACCCATTCACCCATCATCCTAACTCATACCAAGACCCATTCACCCATCATCCTAACTCACACCAAGACCCATTCACCCATCATCCTAACTCACACCAAGCCCCATTCACCCATCATCCTAACTCACACTAAGAAACATTCACCCATCATCCTAACTCACACCAAGACCCATTCACCCACCATCCTAACTCCCACCAAGACTCATTCACCCATCATCCTAACTCACACCAAGACCCATTCACCCACCATCCTAACGCCCAGCAAGCACCATTCCCCCATCATCCTAACTCACACGAAGACCCATTAACCCATCATCCTAACTCACACGAAGCCCCATTCACCCATCATCCTAACTCACACCAAGCCCATTCACCCTTCAGCCTAACTCACACCAAGGCCCATTCACCCATCATCCTAACACACACCAAGATCCATTCACCCTTCATCCTAACTCACACCAAGCCCATTCACCCATCATCCTAACTCATACCAAGACCCATTCACCCATCATCCTAACTCACACCAAGCCCATTCACCCATCATCCTAACTCATACCAAGACACATTCACCCATCATCCTAACTCACAACAAGCCCATTCACCCATCATCCTCACTCACACCAAGACCCATTCACCCATCATCCTAACTCACACCAAGACCCATTCACCCTTCATCCTAACTCACACCAAGAACATTCACCCATCATCCTAACTCACACCAAGACCCATTCACCCATCATCCTAACTCACACCAAGACCCATTCACCCATCATCCTAACTCCCACCAAGACCCATTCACCCATCATCCTAACTCACACCAAGACCCATTCACCCATCATCCTAACTCACACCAAGACCCATTCACCCATCATCCTAACTCACACCAAGACCCATTCACCCATCATCCTAACTCACACCAAGACCCATTCACCCATCATCCTAACTCACACCAAGACCCATTCACCCATCATCCTAACTCACACCAAGACCCATTCACCCATCATCCTAACTCACACCAAGCCTCATTCAGCCATCATCCGTGCTCGCTAATCTCGCTAATCGCTCCCAGTCTGGCAACGCCTTGATGTCAAATACCTCTACCTCTTCGCCCCTCCCTATCTCCGTTATCTCCTCCAGCCCTACAACTCTCCACGATCTCTGCACTGCTCCAATTCTGCCCTTTTGCGCATCGCCGATTTTCATCGCTCCACCATTGGTGGTTGTGCCTTTAGATGCCAAGCCCCTAAGCACTGGAATTCCATCACTTCTCCGTCTCTCTACCGCTCTCCTCCTTTAAGACGCTCCTCTTTGACTGAGCTTTTTATTCACCTTTCACAATATCTCCTTACTTGGCTTTGTTTTCAAATCTTGTTTTATTTACGCTCCTGTGAAGCGCCTTGGGAGGCTTTACTCGGTTAAAAGCGGTTCATAAATGAAAGTTGTTGTTGTTTAATCGATTTAAGGTTTATCAATTGTTATACCTGGGCTACACCAACCCCTTCACGACAGATATGAAGCACCCATCATTTCAGCTGAAACGAGGTTTAGTATATATTTGAAAGCCGCGGTTTATCTGTTCGTAGGTTCCGAAATGTTGGTTTAGTGGGATTCTGAATAATAACAATCGTGAATTACATGGGTGGCATAATTTTAATTAGGGGAGGACTGGGATCAGAAACCCAGACTGTGAGATTAGCGACAAGTTGACAAGTGTCCCTATCACTGAACAGCACGGAAATTACAGCACGGCGAACAGGCCCTTCGGTATTTCTTGTCGGTGCTAGCCATCCGCAACTGCAATATTCCTAATCCCGCTTTCCCACCCTGTGTCCATATCCCTTTATCCTCCTTGCTTCAACCACATAGACAACCAATTCTTTAATGTTGGCACAGTCTCTGTTCCAATCAGTAAGAAAGGACTTTATTGATACCGGACCTTTATTAACCTCAGTCATTCCAAAGCGCTTCACCAACAATGAAGTACTTTTGAAGTGTCGGCCCTCTCGCCCCTTGAGTCAAAAGGTTGTGAGTTCGAGTCCCACACTCCAGAGATTCGAGCCCCATAATCCGGGGCCGACATGCCCGGTGCCAATACATGATTCGATTGGGAGTGATGAAAGTATGGGAATCATTGCTAGATCTAGAAACGTCAATCAATTCGGAGTGATAACAGTGTTGGGAATAATTGATAGGTCGAGAAACATCAATCGATTGCAAGCTGTCCATTGTTTCAGAAAGTGGATTGTTGGGGAACTATCAATAGATTGAGAAACATCACTGGATTGAGAAACGTCTATTGTTTGGAAAACACAATGAAGGACGAAAGTATTGAGAAATAGCACTTGTTCGTAATATAGCGGCCTGGAAAATACCAGTGATCCGGAAATCTCTCGAAAGTAATTGCCAAATATTTATAATGGCACCTTATTTCGGTCTATATTCTCTATACCAGTTCACCACGTCCCTAAAGAATCGCAAAACAAAAGTACAACCTTCTGAGAAATAGGATTCTTTTCACCTCATGTCATAGAGCACTGACCCTGATCAAAAATTGTGATTCAAATCACCATGTACAGCAACTTCACCGACTGAGCTGTCTGTCTGACACCTTCCACCTGAGCACATCGCAGTGATGGACTGACCTCATCCGCCCAACTGGTGAACAATTCATTCAGTGTATGAATGGACTGAACTGAACGGCTCTGTGGAGAGTGGTTAAAGGGGTTAAGGCCATTTTACTTCGCGACCACAATGTGCAAAACCCACAATTCACTCTGCCAAAGACTTACAATGAATATATGGCGGTAAATAAAGTCACAGTTGATGCTCCTTTTATCCGCGCTGTTCAGAATGGTCTGACCGCACCAGTCTCACAGTGGAGCAAGTATTTAGGTGGGGAAGTGGGAAATGATGTGCCTGTTGATCTGCTGTGTTCCCGATGTGGTTGAAATAATTCGGGTGAGGATATGTTGAGTTCTTTGTTGTATATGAAAGGACCACACGTTCCAAATATTAAACTTGTCTCTTCTCACCCCAGTCACGTGCTCGCTTTATATCTTTGAGATGAATATTCCCCATCACCAGAGAAGGAGCATCAGTACCGCATGGATAAATTGAGGCTTCACCAGGTGAAATTCATCTCTCTGGTTATGGATACCACAGGGATTGAAATGATGCAGAAAATCAGGAAGGACTGAAGGCATCATACTGATACAAATATAAACGGGCTGCTTCATGTCAGATAGCAGACCATCAAAAAGACGTGAATGTTGTACGACATCATTCATATCCATCAATCCCATCCATCCATCCATCCTTCCATCCATCCATCCTCCCATCCATCCATCCATCCCTCTAGCCATCCATCCATCCATCCATCTCTCTCTCTCTGTCTATCTCTCTCTGTCTCTCTCTGTCTCTCTCTGTCTGTCTATTACAGGGTTGTGATGTACTTGCTCAGATCGTCCAGCTGACTGTTGCTACCAGCAGGGTATCTGAGACGCTGGATATATTGCCTTTCCTGAGAGATGGGAAGAGTTTCACCCAGTTACAGAAATGAAAAACATAAAATTAACTCCAGTACTGTTGCTGGGCAGATTTGTATATAAACGGGCCTCATTGACAGTGTAAAGGGTTTCAAGTTGGCTTTTAGCCAAGCGGTCAGTAATGAGGAAACAGATCTTTGATTTACTGCACTGAAACTCCAGATGCTTCCTGTAAATGACACTGGGTGTTCGAGCCTCGCTAACGGCAGTCGGCTGGGTTGCTGCCAAATACTGTGTGGGGCAGATTAGCGTGAATATAAATAGGAGCAAGAGGAGATTTAACTATTTGAACATTAAATTATTCAAAAGCACTCTAACAAGAAAGATACATTTCACATGGTACAACATCTAACGAATGATAATCGGTAAATTCCACGCTCACAATATTATAAAATAAGATCAGAAAATAATACATTGATCTACATGCCCTGTAATTAAATGATTGCCAAATAAAGATAATTCTAGATAATTCAGTCCGTTTATTCAGCACAAGTGCTGGAGAGAGATTTAATGACCCCATACACACACTGTGATGAGATGAGTGGCAATCGCAAAGTAAATAAAACAGAGGTGAAATTGCCTTCAACCCGCTGCACTTCCTTGAATATTCTCTCAGAGTTCTGCGCCTGATTTAAACTAAAGGCTGATTACTGATCCGCAGCCGCGCACTGTGCAGTTTAATTTGTGCTGATTTGGATTCCTGAACAAGCCCTCTCATAGCCCGCAATGTGTAGAGAAATGCTCAGTTTGTGATTTGTTTCAGTGGCAGATAAAGCATTTATTCTTGTGATATTCTGTAACATACCGTTATATCTTCTTGAGATACATTTTGATTTTCAAACATATCACTGTGCCCAAAATAAGCAATGTATACACTGTAAATGCCATTTCCAATATGTTCGATACATGATAAACGCAGAGATCATCAGGTTATGGATGTATTTCAGGTACAGTCTCAGAAACCGTGTCACACTATGATCGGGGCTCCAAATGCTCCCGCGTGTCTGACAATACTCGGCTCACTAGACAGAGCCCACCCACGGCCACAGTTACCCCAGAAACAGCGGCCCATGTTAGAGCTCTCACAGGATGAGGTGTCAGTATATGTTTCCCGTCTTTCACCTTATTCTGCAATGCTTCTGCCGAATGGACTGGTATTGTATCTTCAAGCTGCTTTAAGCTGGTTGGGACGCTGAGCTTGTAAACTGTCCAATTTATCGGAGGTGAATAAAATCCAAGCTCCGAGCACAAAGTCTAAATTGGCCATTTATTGGTCAAACTTCTGTTGGTCCATCTTGATGAAAGTCCACCACTCTTCATTAGTGTTGTGAATTTAGCTCCTGGGGGAGGGAGGATTTATAGCACAAATCTCCCCGCAGAACGCGATCTCAATCAGGGAGTGAAGGCCTCATCCCATCGGCTCCTTCCCGCACTCTCGGTATTGGGGACAGATGTAGGTGCACTTTACACAGTCGCTCTAAAATAGAAATAAGTTCCTTTACACTGAACATAAACCCTCCTGGGAATGTTTGCACACCGTCAGCTGGTTTGAACTAACTCCAGAGTTCAATCAAATGCCTGTGGACTGAATGAAATAAAAGGCTTTGAGTGTCCCTGGACAAAGACTGCCCGCACTGACCTCTTCTTCACCCGCTTCCTCCACTTCTCTCCTCTTCGAATCTCATCCCCACTCCTCTTTCCCCTCCCGAACCCTCCTCCTCTTCCTCCTCCTCCTTTCTTCCTCCTCCTTCGCTGCTCTTCTCCTCTCCACTTCCCATTCCTCCTCGCCCCTTATCCTCGTTGTTCCACTCTCCTGATTTCCTTTAACCGCTTCGCCCTCACCCATCCCCCTCCCTAATCTCCACCTTTTCGCTGTTTCTCTGCCACTTCGTCTCATTATCTTCCCCTTCCCTCATCCCTGTCCATCCTGATCCTCTATTTCCTCATTAATCTCCCCCTCTCTCTCCAATCTGATATTACACACTGCTCCTCCTCTCCTCTCCTGTCCCTCATTCCCCGCCTCCTCTCCTCTCCTCTCCTCCCATTCCGCTCCTCTTCGACTCGCCTCCCCCTTTGATCTCTCGACCTGCTTCACCTTCTCTGACACAGTGATGCAATATTGAAATATAGAGATAAGGACAGAGTGCATGACATTAAAATGGGACTCATTTACGCCTATGTGTTGTTATCCATTTTCCCCCAGCCTCCAGACCTGCCTCATCTGTGGATTACATTTAACCTTGACTCCCAGTGTGGAACTCCAGACTAACCTCTGTGTATATGTGTATATACCAGCCAATCTCCCATGATATTGCACACAGGAAGTCAAGAACAATTTCAGTCTTCAGATTAAGCTGCCCCATACCGTGTAGTTGAGTCCGACCCCCTGATCCCGACTGCATTATCCAGCATTAAACCCATAATAGCCGAAATAAAACCACCCGTGTGTCTCAGGCTAATCACAGTCTCACAGTCCATAAGGTGCCGGGTGCGGGCAGTGCTTGACTGGTGTCCCATTGCCTCTATGGAGCCCCCGGATTGCTACATGTAGTCAGGTGAAATACAGCGGGGCGGACATGGAAACTTTTAACATCAGCCCAGTAATCCCCACACCCCGACCCTCAGAGTGTACTTGTCTGTGGACAGAGTGATGTGGCTGGGAGTCAGACCAAGTGTCTGTGAGCAGCCGTTCTGAGGCGCTTTCACCTTGTTGGAGAGCCGGTAACTGTCTTCCCTGGAGGGCAGGGAAAGGGCAGTGTAAGGAGACAAGAGGGGATTCATCCTGTGAGATGTGTCTGTCTCTGCACCATTTTAATATTGCCTCCCTAAATGGACACCAAATTCTTCATTGGAAAGATTGAGTATCTCGGAGCCCCAGACAGCTTCCTTTACATATCATTCACACCAGAGGTGATATTTGCAGGAGAAGGACTGTTTGAATCTCGGTCAACCACAGACCAGGGCGTGGCCTGCAGGGCATGTCTGTGATGTCACAATACTCAGGCGCAGCCTCATGGGAATGTCACCGCTTTATGACATCACTGATACTGCAGTACCTAGCGACCAACCTCGTGGCCAACCTCCCTGAACACTGCTTATTATGGGCTGAGTTTTGCTCGGAGCTTTTCCAGACAGTGAAGAAGACCTGGGTTTAATGTGCGCGGAGTGTGTGCGGGGGTCACTTTACCCTGGACATCACAGCATTGTCCAGACAGTTTTCAAATAAGGAGGCGTTAAATTCTTATTAAATGGTGACTCTGGTGCGCACACCATGGGCTGCATGTGTTCAAGGTGAGCTTGTCCCGATTCATGGTTCCCCTCTCCAAACGCAATCTTCAAAGTGGAATTTATTCGGTATATTTAACTGGGAAATTTTTATCCCAACAGTGGATCACCGGAAACAAGGACATTTCCCCATCACCGGGCCCTGGGGCAGCTCAGCCTAAACGCCACTGGTACAAATACCCGGCGGGCTATTAAAGGCTGAAACCACTGACATACCAACATAAGAACATTAGAAATAGGAGCCTGCTCCGCCATTCAATAAGGTTATGGTTAATCTTCCATCTCAAGCCCACCTACCCGCCCTTGATGCCCTCAGAGCCCAAAAGTCTATCGATCTCAGTCTTGAATATATTCAACAGCTGTAGGCAGCCACGCCCCTCTGGGGTAGAGAAGATATTTATCCTCATCTCAGTCCTAAACGGCTGAGCCATTATTCTGAAACTATGCCCCCGAGTTCTAGACTGTCCAGCCAGGGGAAACAGCCTCACAGCATCTACCCTGTCAAACCCTCTCAGAATCTTTTATATTTCAAGGAGATCACCTCTCATTCTTCGAAACTCCAGGGAGTATCGGCCGATTCTACTCAATCTCTCCTCATAGGACAACCCTCTCATCCCATAAATCAATCTAATGAACCTTCTTTGCACCGCCTCTAAGGCAAGTATATCCTTTCTTCGATGCAGAGACCAAAACTGCACCTGGACTCCAGGGCCGATAAATTCGTTTAGGGCGGTGGCACAAACTGGGCAGTAACGGATCGGCCGCCTGATATTCAGGTCATCGGGTAACGGGAGGGCGCCCGTTTTGCGTTACCGCCCGAAACGAATTTCTAGGCCCTGGAGTACTGGGAGCATTTTTAGGCCTTTGTGTCCTCACAGCTTACTTTCGCACCTTTAGCTTTGTATCGTTAGCAAACTTGTATATATTGCACTCGGTCCCTTCATCTAAGTCATCAATATAGATTGTAAATAGCTGAGGCCTCAGCACTGATCCTTGTGGCACCCCACTAGTTACAGCCTGACAACCTGAAAATGAACCGTTTATTCCTGCTCTCTGTTTTCTGTCCTTTAATCTGTCTTCTATCCATTCTAATACATTACCCACAACCCCAAGAGCCCTTATCTTGTGCAACAACCTTTCGTGTGGCACCTTATCGGATGCAATTTGGAAATCGCAATATGCAAAATCCACTGGTTCCCCTTTATCTACACTGCTAGTTACATCCTCAAAAAACGCTCATAGATTTGTCAAACACGATTTCACTTTCATAAAAGCATGTTGACTCTGCCTAATCATATTATGATTTTCTAAGTGCCCTGATACCACTTCCTTAATAATGGATTGCAGCATTTTCCCGACGACCGATGTCGGGCTATGTGGCCTATAGTTCCCTATTTTCACTCTCCCTCCTTTTTTGAATAGCAGTGTTACATTTGCACGACTGCCCCAGTCGAATTTCTGGGACAAAATATTTGTTGAACGTCGCTGCCGTTTCCATCTTCACCATTATAATTTCTACTGTCTCAGCCTTCCCGTTTACTTTCGCTACTCTCTTTCCTTTTACATACTTGTTGAAGCTCTTACAATCTGTATTTAAATTATTTGCTAGTTTGCTCTCATATTCGATTTTCTCCCTCTTTGTCAATTTTTGGTCATCCTTTGATGGTTTATAAAACCCTCCCATGCCTCAGGCCTACTTCTCTTCTGAGCAATATTATCAGCCTCTCCTTTTAACCCACGACTATTATTAACCTCTTTAATTAGCCACGGATGGATCATTTTTTTCCCGTGGAGTTTTAATTTCTCAATGGAATGTGTATTCGTTGAGAATTATGAAATATTTCTTTAAATGTTCGCCATTGATCATCTAGCATCATAACTTTTAATGTAATTCGCCACTCTACTTTAGCCAACCCGCCCCTCATACCTATGTAATTGGTTTTATTTAAGTTGAAGTTTCTAGTTTCGGATTTAAGTACGTCACTCTCAAACTCAATGTGAAATCCTATCATATTATGATCGCTGTTCCCCGGAGGATCCCTTACTTTGAGAATACTGATTACCCCTCTCTCATGACACAAGACAAGATCTGAAATAAACTCCTCCCTGGTTGCTTCGATGATGTATAGTTCTAGGACACAGTCTCGAATGGATTCCATCCTTGGGGGCCTATACACTATTCCTACCAGTGTTTTCTACCCCTTGTTATTTCTGATCGTCACCCATACTTGTACTAATTTCGGATCTACCGAGCCAAGAGCCTTCCTCGCTGTAGTCCTTATGTTATCCTTTATTATCAATGCTAACCGCTCTCCTTTTCCATTCTACCTATTTGTTCGAAATGTTAAATACGCTGGAATATTTAGATCGCTCCTTGGTCACCTTGTAAGCACATCTATGTAATGGTATTAGATCAAAAGAATGTATCTCTGCTTGTGCCATGACTGCCTCTATCTTGTTGCGAATGCTTCATGAATTCAGATAAAGAGCCTTAATTTTAAGTTTTTACCATTTTCCCTGATTTGACCTTATTACCGTGCACCTTTCTTTCCCTTCCCGTCTCCCTCTGCCTATCCTTACCCAAATCGTTAGACTACTCTATGGCCTTGCATATATCTTGAGATTCATACATTTCCCCTCACATGAACCCTCATCCCCTCTTTAGATTAAAGCGCTTTTTACAGCCCTAGTTATTTGATTCACCAGGACAATGATCCCATCCCGGTTTACGTGGAGCCCCTTCCAACGGAACAGCTCCCTCTTTCCCAGTAAAGGTACTAGTGCCCCATGAATCGAAACGCCTGACTCGCACACCACTCTTTGAGCCACGCATTCAACTTTCTGATTTTCTTTGACCCTATGCGAAATTGCGAGTGGCTCAGGTAGTAATCCACAGATTATTACAATTGAGGTTCTGCTGATTAATTTGGACGCCAACTCGTCAAACTCGCTCAGCAGAAACTAATTCCTCGTTCTACATATGTCGTTGGTTCCTACGTGAGCCACGACAACTGGATACACCCCTCATGCTCCAAGTTATTTTCTAGCCATGAGGGGTTATCCTTAACCTTGGCATCGGGCAGGCAACACAGCCTTCGTGACAGTGATGTATTTATCCCTCTGACTATACTAAAACCTACCACTCATACATTCCTTTCTATTCCCCCCCCCCCCTTGAATGGTTTCTTGTACCATGCTGCCGTGATCAAATTGTCCATTCCATCTGCATTCTTTGTTCTCAGCCATACAGATAGGAAGTACCTATTATCTGTTGGACAAGGTCCAAGTCTGAGGGACCTACATCACTACATCCTGTGTACCCATACCTGCCTTGTCTCGTAGGCACATCCTCCTGTTCCTGACCACTGACCAAACCTAAACAACTGTATGTAGATAAATTTCTGAGAAGTGCAAAAACTATAGGCAGTAATAGTAGGGGATTTCAACTACCCCAATATTAACTGGGATAATATGAGTGTGAAGGGTATAGATGGTGCGGCATTCCTGAAATGCACCCAGGAGAACTTTTTTAGCCAGTATGTAGCAAGCCCAACAAGGGAGTGGGCGGTTCTGGGCTTAGTTTTAGGGAATGAGGCTTGGCAGGTAGAAGGCGTATCAGTGGGGGAGCATTTTGGTGCTAGTGACCATAATTCAGTTAGATTTAAGGTAGTTCTGGAAAAGGAAAACGATAGACCAGGAATAAAAATTCTAAATTGGGGAAAAACAAATTTTGCTAAGCTCAGAGTGGATTTAGCCATACTGGACTGGAAACAGCTACTTGAAGGTAAATCACTGTCAGAGCAGTGGGAGGCATTCAAGGAGGAGATCCGGAGGGTTCAGACCAAATATATGCCCTTAAAGAAAAAAAGTAGTACTAACAAGTCTAGAGCCCCCTGGATGTCTAGGGACATACAGGGTAGGATAAAGGAAAACAGGGAGGCGTATGACAGATACCGAGGGCTAAATACTGCAGAATCTTTAGAGGAGTACAGAAAGTGCAGGGATGCAACTAAAAAGGATATCAGGAAAGCAAATACAGAGCATGGAAAATTCTTGGCAAATAAAATCAAGGGAACCCCAAAGATGTTTTATAAATATATTAAGATTAAGAGGATAACTAAAGAAAGGGTAGGGCCTATTAGAGATCATGAGTGTAATCTGTGTTTGGAGGCGAGAGACGTCGGTAGGGTTCTTAATGAATACTTTGCGTCTGTTTTCACAAAGGAGAGGGGCGAAGCAGACATTGCTATCAGGGGGGAGGACTGTGAAATATTAGATGAAATAATCAAAGTGAGAGAGGAAATATTAAGGGGGTTAGCAGCTTTAAAAGTGGAAAAATCGCCAGGCCCGGATGAAATGTATCCCAAGCTGTTAAGCGAAGCAAAAGAGGAAATAGCAGAGGCCCTGACCATCACTTTCCAATCCTCTCTGGCTTCAGGTGTGGTGCCGGAGGACTGGAGGACTGCTAATGTTGTACCCTTGTTTGAAAAGGGGGAAAAAGATAGACCGAGTAATTACAGGCCAGTCAGCCTAACCTCGGTGGTGGGAAAACTGTTGGAAAGAATTCTGAAGGACAGGATAAATCTTCATTTAGAAAGACACGGATTAATCAAGGAAAGGTCATGTCTGACAAACTTGATTGAATTTTTTGAGGAGGTAACAAGGAGGGTAGATGAGGGTAGTGCGTTTGATGTAGTGTATTTGGATTTCAGCAAGACTTTTGATAAGGTTCCACATGGCAGACTGGACACGAAGTTAAAAGCCCATGGGATCCAGGGCAAAGTGTCAAGTTGGATTCAAAACTGGCTCGGAGGGAGGAAGCAGAGGGTAATGGTTGATGGGTGTTTTTGTGACTGGAAGGCTGTTTCCAGTGGGGTTCCGCAGGGCTCAGCACTAGGTCCCTTGCTTTTTGTGGTATATATCAATGATCTAGACTTGAATATAGGGGGTATGATTAAGAAGATTGCAAATGATACTAAAATCGGCTGTGTGGTTGATACTGAAGAATGAAGCTGTAGACTGCAGGAAAATATCAATAAGTTTGTCAGGTGGACAGAACAGTGGCAAATGGAATTCAATCCGGAGAAGTGTGAGGTAATGCATTTGGGGAGGGCTAACAAGGAAATGGTATACACATTAAATGGTAGGACACTGAGTAGCGCAGAAGAACAAAGGGATCTTGGAGTCCACAGGTCCCTGAAGGTAGCAGGCCAGGTAGATAAGGTGCCAAAGAAGGCATACAAAAGCAAACTTGAGGATTGGGAGCAGTTTAGGATTCAGCAAAGGAGTACAAAGGGATTAGTTAAGAGGGGGACAATAGAATATGAGAGTAAGCTTGCAGGGAACATAAAAACTGACTGTAAAATCTTCTCTCGATATGTGAAAAGGAAAATATTGGTGAAGTCAGGCGTAGGTCCCTTGCAGTCAGAGGCAGGGGAATTTATAATGTGGAAAAAAGAAATGGCAGACCAATTAAATACAGACTTTGGTTCTGTCTGCACAAAGGAGGACACAAATAACCTCCTAGAGATGTCGGGGTACATGGGGTCTACTGAGAGGGAGGAATTGAATGAAATCATTATTTGTAGGGAAATGGTGTTAGGGAAATTGACGGGATTAAAGACCGATAAATCCCCAGGGCCTGATAATCTACATCCTAGGCTACTTAAGGAAGTGGCCCTAGAAATAGTAGATGCATTGCTGGTAATCTTCCAAAATTCTATAGAGTCTGGAAAAGTTCCCATGGATTGGAGGGTAGCTAATGTAACCCCACTATTTAAAAAGGTGTAGAGAGAAAACGGGGAATTACAGACCGGTAAGCCTGACATCGGTAGTGGGGAAATTATAGAGTCCATTGTAAAAGATGTAATAGTAGAGCACTTGGAAAACAGTGAAAGGACCGGACAACGTCAACATGGATTTACAAAAGGTAAATCATGCTTGACTAATCCACTGGAATTTGTTGAGGATGTAACTGGCAGAATGGATAAGGGGGAACCAGTGGATGTGGTGTATTTGGACTTTCAGAAGGCATTTGATAAGGTCCCGCATAAGAGATTAGCGTGCAAAGTTAAAGCACATGAAATTGGGGGTAAGGTACTGACTTGGATAGAGAACTGGTTGGCAGACAGGAAGCAAAGATTTGGTATAAACGGGTCTTTTTCAGAGTGGCAGGCAGTGACTAGTGGGGTACCGCAGGGATCGGTGCTAGGACCCCAGCTATTCACAATATATATTAATGATCTAGAGGCAACTAGATGTAATATCTCCAAGTTTGCAGACGACACAAAGCTGGGTGGGCGTGTGTGCTGTGAGGAGGATGCAGAGAAACTCCAGTATGATTTGGACAGGTTGGGTGATTGGGTAGATGCATGGCAGATGCAGTATAATGTGGATAAATGCGAGATTATCCACTTTGTTGGCAAAAACAGGAAGACGGATTATTATCTGAACGGCAATAGATTGGGAGAAGGTGAAGTGCAACGAGACCTAGGTGTCCTTGTACACCAGTCGCTGAAGGTAAGCATGCAGGTGCAGCAGGCGGTTAAGAAGACAAATGGTATGTTGGGCTTCATAGCGAGAGAATTCGAGTACAGCAGCAAAGATGTCTTGCTGCAGTTGTACAGGGCCTTGATGAAACCACACCTTGAGTATTGTGTGCAGTTTTGGTCGCCTTATCTGAGGAAGGATATTCTTGCCATGGAGGGAGTGCAGCGAAGATTCACCAGACTGATACCTGGGATGGCAAGAATGACGTATGAAGAGAACTTGTGTCGATTAGACTTATATTCGCTAGAGTTTAGAAGAATGAGAGGGGATCTCATTGAAACTTATAAAACTCTAACAGGAATAGAAAGACTAGATGCAGGAAGGATGTTCCCGATGGCGTTGGAGTCCAGAACCAGGGGTCACAGTCTAAGGATGAGGGGTAAGCCATTTAAGACTGAGATGAGGAGGAATTTCTTCACCCAGAGAGTGGTGAACGTGTGGAATTCTCTACCACAGAAGGCAGTTGAGGTCAATTCATTAAATATATTCAAGAAGGAATTAGATATATTTCTTAAGGCTAAAGGGATCAAGGGATATGGGTAGAAAGCAGGGACAGGGTACTGAATTTGGATGATCAGCCATGACCTCATTAAATGGCGGAACAGGCTCGAGGGGCCGAATGGCCTGCTCCTGCTCCTATCTTCTATGCTTCTATGCTTGAATTTTTCAGCCGTGGCATAGAATACAAGAGCAGGGCGGTTATGCTTTTATTGTATAAAACACTAGTTAGGCCTCAGCTGGAGTACTGCGTGCAGTTCTGGTCACCACATTACAGGAAAGATGTGACTGCACCAGAGAGGGTAGTGAAGAGATTTACAAGGATGTTGCCGGGAGTAGAGAATCTTATCTGTGAGGAAAGCCTGGATAGGCTGGGTTTGTTTTCATTGGAACAGAGGAGGCTGAGGGGAGACCATATTGAGGTGTATAAAATTACGAGGGGCCGAGATAAAGTGGATAGAAAGGACCTACTTGCCTTAGCAGAGGGGTCAAAAACCGGGGGCACAGATTTAAAGTAATTGGTGGAAGGTTTAGAGGGGATTTGAGGGGAAATTTCTTCACCCAGATGGTTGTGGTTGTAAGAGTAAAACATTAATTGTAATAATGTAAGGGCAAATCAGTTGTAATGTTTCAGAATAGTTGAACTGCTTAAAGGACTATAGTAAAGGTCAAAGTATCTCCCGAAGGCTACAAGCCGATGGAGACTGGGGTATAATTAGATAAAAGACCAACTTGCTTAGTCTGCAGTATAGATAATGCAGAGACTGCAGAACAAAACGTGAATCATTGTTTTCTATAATAAACTAACCTCGAAAAGGCAGACTACGGTCACATATTTGGGATAACAATTGTCCCAGGGGGTAAGGACCATGCCACAAGAACGACGGAAGGCGATCCAAGAGATGCCAAGACCAGTCTCGGTAAGGTGAGGTCAGAAAAGTGTTAGGACTCTTTAATTATAGTCGGAGTTATATACCAAATGTTGCCATAATAGCAGCGGATAGAGGACCTCTTGGAAGCTGCAAAGGCCCCAACACAAGCAGCAGTAATAAAAATAAAGGCTAGTGCTCGCCTCCGCAGCACATGAACTAAAGTTAGGAACGATACAGAGTAGATTAGCATGGCACCTGCACAAGGACGACACGCAAATTCGTGAAACGTTCCCTTAAGAAAAAAATTTAAAAAAATAAAAAAATAAAGGCACACCAGAAAATACAAAATCAGGAACAAAAAGGGAACCAGGCCGCCGATCTAGCAGCACAGTAAGCTCTTGAACACAACGGGTTAAGAGAGAAACATAGCCATATGGTTAAGCATAAAGTGCAGGAGAGAGAGGAAGAGATAAAGCTACTGAAAAAGATCGATTATGCAGGCTAACCAATCTGAAAACTCAGCAAAGGAAGGAAAAAAAAACAGGGATTTGGAAAGTCAGGAAAAGCTGCTGAGACACCGATCTACAAAAAAAAGAGAAATTTAAAGTTTTACCGACATGGAAGTTATTAATATTTGGGCCGAGAAAAAATAAAACTCAAGATTTGCTAAGTGACAGGAACCTTAAAAAATTCTGGGATCAAAGTTTGTCTGAAAGTGTGAGTTAAAAAGTGAAAGTTTGCTAGACTGTGAATGTTTAAGAAGTTACCGTAATCCTTTCGTCTGAAAGTCTGTCTTTAAAAAAGTGGAAGTCGTTTTTGTTTTAGCTCCACCCACTCTTTTGTACAGAGAGTTAAAAGCTGTTTAACCCCTTGAAGACTTGTCTTGAATGATATACAAGTGTGTGTTGTTTTAAGTTTGTTAATTGTTTTACAAAAGATAAGCTTGAGCCTTGAAGTCACAGTTGCCAATGTGCCTGGAAGAAAATGAATTTGAATGTTTACAAGGCATGGGTAATTGTTTATTTGTTAATATGGGTTCTTACTTTTCCAAGTGATACTGGTTAGTTTAAAAAAAATGATCTGGATTGAATTGGAGTTATTGAGGTTAATTAAACTATTAAAACCAGACTTTCATTGTGACCACGGTGAAATTCTGGTTTGTGTAAATTTGTGTAGACCGCATTGAATAAGATTGTGCACCCAGAATTGAAACAAAACTTCAAACTACAATTTAAGTTAAGCTGGTGTGTAAAAACTGAGAAGAAAAACAAAAAGTTTGTTTAACAAAAGATTGAGTTTCAGTCTAAGATTTAACCTTGGAGTCGCGGTTGCTATGGTGGAATCCTCCAAAGCAACTTGTTTAAATGTGAAAAACTAATTTTTCTCCAGTTATAAGCAACAACTTTAGTATGGCTGAACGAAATTTAAAGATTATGGACATTATTAAATTAAGTGTCTTAATTTTAAGTTTGTATTTCCCCACAGTGACAGAAGGAAAATTAAGATTTTATAAATTAACCCCATGGGCTTTTAAACAGAACTATATCAGATAGCCGGAAAGCAAAATGGGAAACCATCCTCTTACCAAGAGATGGATCAGTATTAATACAAAAAAAAACTGGGATAAACCCAGCATCCGGAATATTAACAGAAGGGGATGAGCATAGTTGCCAAGTAAAAATAGAGGAAGAAATGTACATGACACGTTGGGAGGGAAGCGTTTACATGCATTTAAAAGTGAGATACAAGTATTGGAATTAGCGGGACGACTATTACCCGCACAATTTTGTGTATGCCCAAACAGTGAGGGGACTATCTTAGGAATAGATTTGTTAAAAGAATTTAATTTGTTAATAGATTCACGACAAGGAAAGTTAACCTGGGTACAGGGAGACGGGAACAAAGTAAACTGGGGAAAACCACTTTGCCATTTGGCAACAGTAGGCAGTGCAAAACTTGTAGCCCGGGACTGGAAGGAGGAGAGGATGTGGGTCCTCTAAAGGTATGTCCTCCAATTAAGCAGTCAGTTAAAGGAAATGAAGCAGCAAACGCGGGACAGACAGGAAGAAAAGGATAAGGATTTAGAATTGACCGCGTTCCCATATATCCCTCCAGCGGGGACCAAGGTAATGGTTAAGAATCTACCAGGAAAACCCGCGTTCGCCCCAAAATGGTCAGGGCCATATCAGATTTTAATTAGTGGGGATACGTGTGCTTGCATTGATATAAAGGGCATGGGACGATGGAAGCACTGGACACAACTGAAAGCCTTCACCAACTTAAGAATGGCTGCACCAGAACAAATACCTTTCATAGAAAGTGGGGAAAATGCTAGACAATATGACGAATGAAAATGGACGCTGACACAAACACTGGTTTGGATAATATGTATTATCTTGATAGGATATACCTTGGGATATATCCTTAAATATGTATGGGAACGGTCCCGTCAACTCCGACCGGTTGAACCACGGGAAGAAATCCAGATGGTTGTGATTGAGGAACCAAATTAATAGCAATTTTCTATTCGCACCCACAGGAAAAAAGAATCTACAAGCAACAAAGTGGTTAGTTTGGCGATATAGCCTTTGGGACATTGTTAACATAAAGTGATAAGATGAATGTGTTACGCGATATTATGTGTAGTTTGCTCGTTTGTGTAAACATAATATGTGGCCTCGGGAGGACTCAGGCTAGAGTACCCCAACGGGCCAAAAGACAGTTACTGGTGAATACCTTCCTGTATAAGTCATACACTTATGCCAAGAGATTTGACGTTGCTAGCTGTTGAGTCTGCGCCCATGTCCCCACGCACTCAGAGGAAGGAATCCCCCTACAAACAATCCCACTTAGTGATGATGAGACGGTCAGTTGGATGTTTGGAGTTAGAGCAGGATGCACAAGCGTAGGCTGTTATGAAACCAAGATAGACGACAGCACTACAGCAAAGCTCCAACGTCATGGGTACAACCCAGAAATTTGTAGTGGGTGGAGACGGTCAACATATAATGATTCCTATCTACCACCGTTCCTCAGAACGAGGAGTCAGAAGGAAAAAACGGGGGGGGGGTGGTCTATGTCTCACAAAGAGGGGCCGACCAACAGAACCTATTGTGGGCTACAGTAACTGTACATATAACATTGCCTTGCCTGATGAAACGGGTAGAGTGAAACTCCCGTCATTAAACAAAAGAGGTGGCTTGTCAGTAGAATGGGACACCCCAGAAATAAATAAGTATACCCCCTACAAAGGGACTGATTTCGTGTGCGGACATAGGGCCTATCACTGGTTGCCCCGAGAATGGACGGGTTCTTGTTATCTGGCTTATATCATACCCTACATATATCACGTGGTTTCTCTGAAGGACCCCCACCGGAGAGTCAGACGAGCCATCACAGAGGCTGAAAGATTCTGGGCCATTGCGTTCCCCTTCTATGGAACGGCTAAATTGGCAAGGGAATCCATTAACCTGGCCTCCGTCTTGGAGCAGGTGGCCAATGATACTGCTGAAGCCCTAGTCAAGGTTAATGCAGAGATGGTAGCCCTCCGCGCAGTAGCTCTGCAAAATCGGATGGCTCTTGACTACGTGTTGGCAGAAAAAGGGGGAACCTGTGCCCTAAAAGGTACAGAATGTTGTACCTACATACCAGATAGCTCAGAATAAATAACTAACTTGGCAGAACACATACAGGAAGAAGTAAAAAAGTTAAAACAACCTCCGGCATCCACCCCTTTGGGGCTGGACAACTGGATGGTTGGGATCACTCGGGACATCAGTAGTACAAGGATTAATTTTGTGCTTTGTTATAATATTAGTGATGTATGGTCTGGTCTTATTGTTGAAATGTTGCTGCGCCCAAATGGCAAAAGATGTAATTCCAGCCGCACCAGTGGGGCAGGTGTATCGTAACATAAAATATATATCTCTGTTTATCTAAGAAAGGAAAATGCTTACGCGCAGGTAATGTTTGTATTAATGCATGTGTAAAACTTTAGAGATAGAGCAGAATAGGGACAAACCATTGGTTGCGGCATATGACACAAGAAGAAACAGACAAACAGATGAAGAAGGGAAAAACTTTAAGCTACAAGGAATACGTCTACACACGGAAGAAATGGATCATCGATATTTCAAAGAGAAGGACATGTTCATGACAAGTCAGGCGGAGGACGGAGGAAAAAGAAAAAAAACGGAAGAGGAGAGGAAGATCCTAACCTAATTGGTACGAATAGCTCAACAGTCGTGATGTGACTGGACTGTGCAGCTCAACCTCTTCCGGGGTATCTTTCTCTCTCGTTCTCCCGAGCGCGTTCTCATTTTCATTGGACTGTGAAACAACAATAACATCGTCAAAAGATATCGTCAACAGAGCATAAGAAACAGTGTGCCACCGTTATAACCATGGTATGATGGTCCCCAGGACAAATCAAGCTTTGGCCAGGGACCAACAGGAGGGACTGTAAGAGTAAAAAATGTATTGTAATAATGTAAGGGCAAATCAGTTGTAATGTTTAAGACTAGTTGAACTGCTTAAAGGACTATAGTAAAGGTCAAAGTATCTCCCGAAGGCTACAAGCCGATGGAGACAGGGGTATAATTAGATAAAAGACCAACTTGCTTAGTCTGCAGTATAGATAATGCAGACACTGCAGAACAAAACGTGAATCATTGTTTTCTATAATAAACTAACCTCAAAAAGGCATAAGAATGAAACCTTGCAGTGCAGGTGGCTGACCTCTATTAAACAAAAGCAGAAGAAAAGGATGCGTTTCGCGAACAGTGTAAGATTCTAATCAAGTTGTTTTCAGAGACCCTAAGGGTCGCTCATGATGAAATAACTGTGCTGATGTATGGATTTTCTGGCTTCTTGAAGTGTATAAAGAAGCTTGGCTGACCAGTATTAAATTGAGAAGCTGGTCATTAGACCGCAGGCTATGACCCTTCTCCCAGAGCGCTTTGAATAATAAACTGTGATCTTTTGCTTTGAAACAGACTCGAGTGAATTAATATTTCACCAACATGGTGGTCTGGAAACTCACTGCCTGAGAGGTGGTAGAGGCAGAAATCCTAACCACATTTAAAAAGTATTTGGATGTGCACTTGGGATGCTGTAACCTGCAGGGCTACGGACCAAGAGCTGGGAAGTGGGATTAGGCTGGATAGCTCTTTGTTGTCCTGAGTGGACACGATGGGCCGAAATGGCCTCCTTCCGTGCTGCAACTTTCTATGATTCTATGATTCTATGAACTGCCTAACCGAAGCGGTGTCACTGACTCATGGATCAAATTGTCTATACAACTCTCCCCCTCCCTGATGCATCGTAATGTCTGCAGCTCGGACTCCAGCTCAACAACTCTGAGCCAAAGTTCCTCCAGTTGCAGACACTTACTGCAGATGTGGTTTCCCGGGATCTCATTGGTCTCCACCAACTCCCACTGGCTGCAGTTGCGACACACCATCTGACCTGTCATCCCAATCTAAACTTGTTTTATAGATTTAATTAGTTAAGCTTTTTATTCACTCAAAGTTTTTAGTTGTTTTAACTAATGAGTTAATCTGGTTTAATGTATTGGTTTAATAAAGTTATTGTTATATTTTCCCAGCTCTTAGTTTAAAGCTACTTCCCGAGATTAAAAAGCAAAATAAGGGTAATCCTCACCGAGCTGCTCTCCTGTGACGTCACTCCTTTTCTCCCCGCCGCTCTCGGTCGCTGACCCCGCTCTCGCTGTGCTGATATTTGAGCCTTTTAAAGCCTCCCTTCCCGGCTGCAGGTTGGGCCCACGCCATTTCCCCTGGGGGCGCTGGGGATTGAGCGGCCCGTCCGCCCGTGGACTGTAAACTGACAGAGCGGACTTCCCCGCGCCGCCCCCTTTGGGTAAACACATGAAACTCGAGCCTGGCGGTCGGGAGCTTCATAAACCCGCCCCAGGCCGCACCAGAGGAGTTAGCGGGGCTAAAAACCAGCAGGAATCCAGCGGGACTGATCTCCGCGGACCCCCCACCTCTACCGGTCCTGTTAGTCGCTGAATCCGGGCGGTGAAAGATGAAAACCGGCCTCACTGTGTGTGTCTCACAGAGATGAGGGGATTGGGCAGAACACCAGACCAACACGTTGTGATGGTGCAAAGTCTTCTCATCATTTAATGAATTTAACAATTACAGTAAAGGGATATTTCACCACATTCTTCAACTCCTCTCTGAATTTACTCTGGGTCACGGCATAAATACACGTGTTGGTGCAGCAACTCAGGAGCTGAAGCATAAATCCCAGTTCCTGTACATATTGAGGTTGATATACAGACATCAAGTCTAACAGATACAACCGGCTGCACACAGAACACAACAGAAACACGGCCCATAACAGGATAAAATTCCCCGATATAACAAACAGTAAAATGATGGATTTCCTTCGCTTCTCCATCTCTGGGTCACTGGGTCTCTCCCCACTGCTGTGGGCCCGGAGTCTCCTGCGGACTCTGCTCGACACTAAAACGTGTCTGACGGTTAAAGCGTTGAGCAGCAGAATCAGAGCAAATGGAATAAATGGAGTTAAAATATAATGAAGGAACTCAATTGCTGCCCATACTAGTGACTCAGTAACTTCCCACCCTACAAAACAAAACCAGGGATTATTGGAAAACATATATTCTCCTCCATACAGAAAGTACCAGAAAGTGTTCTTTACACAGAACAGCACAGTCACTGTTCCGAGAACCACAGCCGCCGTTTTCTCGGTGCAATATTTTATTTTCAGCTTCTGGCAACAAATGGCCACAAATCGGTCAAAGGTGAATGTGACTGTGAACCAGACAGAACAGTCTGTGACTGCATAAAGCAGGATCGCGTGGATATTACACACTTTAATGTTCCACAGGAACTGAAACTGATCATCATAAAGAATAGGAATCTGCCTGGATATGAGATCAGTGATAACGACCAGTAGATCCGCCGCTGCCATGAACACCAGGTAACGGTTGACACATTTGGAGAGACCGCACCTTCCCCGAGACAGGATCACAATCGTCACCAAGTTCACTGCAAGGAAGAGAAAAACAGGGAACTTGGGTTAGAAATTTGCCTGGGGCGGTGGCGCAAAGCGGGCGGTATCGGGTCCGCCGCCCGTTATAAGCAGCGCCTGATATTAAGTTCGATTTCAGTCAATGGAAATAATATTAGGCGCTGCGTGTAAAGGGCGGCCGATTCAATACCGCCCGTTTTTCGCAAACGCCAGAGACGAATTTCAAGGCTTTATATTTTAGACTGAGAGCAAGAGCAGCTGTCTGATAGACTTCTGGGTGAAATGTGCAGCGTTATTATTGAATCCAGGGACAGAATCTAATTACTTTACCAGTGACAGTACTTTCTGCTGGAGAGAGGTTTTATAGTGAAACACCGCTCTGGTGTAGCAGGAAACCAGCTCCAATTCCCGGCCTGCACGGGGCTGGAGGTTGTAATCTGCAATATCCTCAATGACATTGGGTTAGGAGCGACAATAACCCAGGGATTCTGTCCTGATCGCTCTCCTGTGATCCTGCTGGAAACTGCGCATGTGTGGACCTTAGACAAGAATGATTGGAATGTGGTGTGATTCGCTCATAAGGGAAATGGTTCAGTTTTACAAATTTCACCTCGGTGGAATAGCACAGGCCGGTTTTTGAAAGAAACAACGAAAGACTTGCTTCCCAAAGTATTTTACATCTAATGAATGGCTTTTGATGAGTGGCACTTGCAGAAGGAAACCCTTCCAATGTATCCCAGTAACAGACAGCATCACTTTTAGAGGCTAGGAAAATTAAATAATGAATTAAAAAAACATGAAAACAGACAGTAAATCCGAGGGGTAGCCTGGCGAATAGCCAGGAGCACCAGCGAGTGCGCAGCGCCCCCAGTGGCAGCCTGGAAAGAAGCGGGACAATAAACCAGTGGATGGGACGTGTGGGTGTTGTGTCAGGACTGAATGAACCAATGGATGGGACGTGTTGGGTCAGGAATGAATGAACCAGTGGATGGAACGTGTGGGTGTTGGGTCAGGAATGAATGAACCAGTGGATGGGACGTGTTGGGTCAGAAATGAATGAACCTGTTGAGGGAACGTGTGGGTGTTGGGTTAGCACTGAATGAACCAGTGGATGGGACGTGTAGCTGTTAGGTCTCAACTGAATGAATCAATGGACTGGACTTGTGGCGGGTTGTGACAGCTCTGAATGAGACTCGGATGTGACGCTTGCTCAATAAGTCAGAGGACAGTGGTGGAAATATAACCCACCACTGGCCGAGCTGAGGAAGTCCTGAAGGAAACAGATGCCAGATTGGGCCTGTGTCAGGTGGTGAGTGAACCAGCACAAGGCAGTAACCTACTTGGCCTTATCTTCACCAAACTGCCTGTCGCAGACACGACTGTCCACTATAGATTTAGTAGAAAAAATGGCACCGCAATTCTTGAGAAAACAACATCTCATCTCCACCGTGTGGACTTCCGCCATCAAGTAGTGTGGCGGAACATCAATGGTCAGTGGGACCAAAATGGTTCCACACACGGGTCAGTGGATCTGAATAGTGACCCCAAAGTTGAGCTCCACCGGGTGCTGTGAATCACAAACAATAGAATAGTGAGCCACCACAATCTATAATCTAAAGGCCTGACACATCCATCACTCCATTAATACCAACATGCCAGGAAATCAAAAGTACAAACAGCTGGAACCCCTTAGCAGGTCAGGCAGCATCTGTGGAGAGAGAAATATAAAGTTAACGTTTCAGGTCGATGACCTTTCCTCAGAACTAAGCCATGAGACGAATTGTAGTTCAGTGTAGAGGGAGGTGCCGAAATCATAACCAGGCATACCTTAGACTGACAAACCTAATGAAGGTATCACACAGCGCTATCTGCATGCTGAAGACCAAAGGTAGCAGGAATCCACAGAGATATGTGGTCCCACAACAAGGGGATCAGAGCAATATGCTGCAGCTCAATCATATCCAGCCGAGATTGGTGGTGGACAATTAAGTAACTGACAGGAGGAGGAGGTTCCATAAACATCACCATCCTCAAAAATAGAACAAACCTGCACTTGATAGCAGGAATGGAGTTCGATGTGTTTGCCAGTCCTTTCATTCAAAGGTGGTGAATGGATGGACCGAGTCATTAGTCTTGAGATCGCCCACATCACAGAGAACAGCATCCAACTAATGCGTTTCAGTCCACGTGATGTTCAGAAGCAGCTGAATGAACTGGACACAGTGAAGGTTGTTGATCCTGACAACATCCCGGATGTAGTGCTGATTTCTGCGCACCAGAGCTCGCCGCTCTCCTCGCCAGCTGTTCCGGTGATGTCACTGGCAACAATGACAGCAACAACAACAAAGCGCCTTTAACGGAATTAAACGTCCCAAGGTGCTTCACAGGAGCGTTAACAAATAAAAATTGACACCGAGCTAGGTAAGGAGATATTAGGATAGATGACCAAAGGCTTGGCCAAAGAGGTAGGTTTTAAGGAGTGTCTTAAAGGAAGAGAGACAGGCTTGGAGCTTTAGGTCGAGATTACTAGAGATTAGCGCCTCGGCAGCTGAAGCCACGGCCACCAAGGGTGAAGCGATTAAAATCGGGGACTGCAAGAGGACAGAATTGGTGGAGTGCAGAGATCGTGAAGGCTTGGAGAGCTGGAGCAGGTTACGGAGATAGGGATGGGCGAGGCCACGGTGGGATTTGAAAACAAGGAAAATAATTTAAAAATGGAGGCGTTGCCTGGCCGGGAGCCAATGTAGGTCAGTGAGCAAATGGGTGATGAGTTAACGGGACTTGGTGCGAGTTTGTTTACGGGCAGCAGAGTTTTGCTTTAGTTGAAGTTTATGTAGGGTGGAAAATGAGAGGACGACCAGGAGATCATTGCAATAGTCAAGTCTAGAGGTGATAAAGGCATGCATGAGAGATTCAGCAGCAGATGACCTGAGGCAGGGACAGAGTCGGGCGATGATCCTGAGGTGGAAGTAGGCGGTCTTGGTGATGGAGCGGATATGTGGTCAGAAGCACATCTCGGGGTCAAATACGACACCAAGTTTGCGAAGAGTCTGGTTCAGTCTCAGACAGTTGCCACGGACAGGGATGGAGTTGGTGGCTCGGGAACGGAGTTTATGGCAGGAACCGAAGACAATGGCTTTGGTCTTCCACATATTTATTTGGAGGAAGTTTCTGGTCATCCAGTACTGGATGTCAGAGAAGCAGTGAGACCAATCAGTGATAAGTCCTTGAGGGACTCCAGAGGTAACGGTGAGGGAGCGGGAAGAGAAGCCATTGCAGGTGATTCTCTGGGTAATATTAGATAGATAAGAATGTAACCAGGCGAGTGCAGTCCCACCCAGCTGGATGATGGCAGAGAGGCGTTGGAGGAGGATGGAGGGTCGAACGTGTCCACGTCTGCAGACAGGTGGAGAAGGCTCAGAAGGGATAGTTTACCACAGCCACAGTCACATAGGGGTTCCATTTGTGACTTTCATAAGTGCCGCTTCAGTACAGAGGCAGGGGGGAAACCTCATTGGAGGGATTCAGACATGGAGCTGCGGGAAAGTTGGGCACGGATTTGGGAGGCAGCAACATGATGTTGGATTGGAAAGGGAGTTTTGAGAAGGGGCGGTAGTTTGCAAGGACAGAGGAGTGAAGGGTTGGCATGTTGATGAGGGGGTGTGATGACGGCAGATGTGTGGGGGAGGGGACAGTACTTGAGGAGAGGGAACGGTTAACAGGACTGGATTACACGGGGGACAGGCAGAGAAGTTGGGCAGTCAGCGGTTAGGTGGGAATAGGGATGAGGGAGCAGGAGGTGGGTCTCATGGACACGATGAGTTCGGAGAGGGTATGAGGCGAACTAAGAAACAAACTAGAAAAATATGCGAGTTCAGGGCTATGGCGCGGGGGGGCGGGGGCGCGGGGGGATCTATGTGGATGTTTTGGCCCGGTGGGCTAGGGGAAGGGAGGGAAGTAGCAGAGGCAGCTGAGCGGATGGTCTCAATCTTAGTGACAAACAAGTTCATGAGCCCCTCACACTTGTTGTTGGAGTTGAGGGTGTGGACCCAATAGTGCTTTATGTGATCCAGCCAGATCTGGCGGTCAATGGTTAAGCTACTTGAATGCAATAGACGTTCAGGTATGTGTCGCTTGGACTTAAGGAAGCTGAGATGAGGGCCACACCAGGGGGAATGACCAGAGAGAGTCAAGATTTAATGGGGACAGGGGCATCAAAGGTGGAGGTGAGTGAGTGATTGAGCAGATCGGTAGCTGCAGAAAAGTCGTGGTAATTGGAGGGCCAAAGACTATAAAGTTTGGAATTTGAAATTCAGCGTGAGGCGCGCCCCTCGCCTCGCTGTTTCGGTGACATCTACCGGAAAAAAGTGAAAGATTGTCGAGGTATATCTTATCAACAAAATTGGGGCAAATATAAAGAGGCCAATTACTGCACTATCATTTTTCTATTAATCAGCAGTAAAGTGATTGACGAGTTATAAGTAGTGCCATGAAGTCGCATCTACTCACCAATACCCTGTTCACCGATACTCAGTTTGGGTTCTGCCAGAAACACCCGGATGCAAACCTCATCACAGCCTCGATACAGACATTATATCAATGGGGGTCCAAGGGGGGAATTCTCCAATGGCTGCGGTCATATCTGCTACAAGGAAAGTGGTCGTTGTTGTCGTACCTCAGTTAAGTGTCCTCAGAGCAGTCACCACCAGTTGCCTCATCAATGGTCTTCCGCCGTCAGGAGTGGCTCCACTCACTGATGTCTCTGCCGTTTTTCAGCGGCATTTACAACTCCTCCGATAGCAAGATCTGGACAACATCCAGGTTTGGGCTGATATGCGGCAGGTAACAGGCCAATTTCATAAGTACCAGGTATATTGATCAAATAATAGACCGCCCACCACCCCTTGAACTTCACCGAGTCCCAAACCATAAACACTTGGTGATCACTATTGACCGGAAGCTGAACTGGACCAAACATATCAACAACGTGATTCCAAGAGCAGGGCAGAGTCTGGGCACTCTGTGACTAGTGACTCAGTGCCTTGTAGAATAGAGCTTATATGTATGATTTGATAATGTTTTAAATGTAATGCTTTTCTTAAAATTACTATGATATATAATAATAAATATTAGATGCATAAAATCTCTGTTACGATATATGTATAACCTTAGTTAAAAAGACATTATGTTAATTGCGAGAATAGTGCTGAGGTGGTGTAGATTTTCTGTTAAAAGACATCTGTCGTAATTCGTGGGAAGTTTGTATCTGTAAAAGTTCTCAAAGAAAAGCTCATTCAGAAAAAGGGAAGGAATCATAGACCGTACTATTGAAGGTCAGGAATTGGCAACAAGAATGGTGAGATAGCCAAAGCAGCTGCAAGTTGACAAGTATTTTGAGGGGAGAAAAAGTTATAAATGAACAGTTATTGAACACTGGAGGCAGCGCGAAACCAGAGGAAGAGAAAACATCAGTCAACAGAACACAGCAAGACTGAGAAAAGAGACAGCGTCACATGCACCTGGTGGGCACGCCACTGGGGTTGCGAGGAACGGATTGTGACTCATCTTGTTAAGTATTACTTCTTTGTACTAGATGTAATGTGCTTAACAAATCTGTTATACTTATACACATTATACCTGTACCAGGAGTGGTTTGTTATAGTCACGGACAATTTACAGATAAAGTACGGATCTTACAGATCTCACGATCTTACAGCTTGATTCCCAAAGCCTCTGGTCAGAAATGTGATGCAATAATCACCACTCACGTGGTTGGTGCATCCACAACCACACACAAGAAGCTCAACACCAACCAGGACAGAGGAGCTTGTTTGAGCGGTGTCCGTGTGCCACTAGACTCAATATCCACCCCCTCCAGCACTGTGGCTGCAGTAAGTACGTTCTACAGCATGCACTGCGGCAACTCACCGAGGTTACTTCGGTAGCGCCTGCCCGCCCCCAACCCCCTCGTGACTTTTACAGCGAGGAGAAGAGCAGTTCTGTCGTGAGAGGCATCAGGTCCAACTTACAATCCTGACTTGGACATATATCCAGGTCCCTTCATCAGTTCTCAGTCAGTACACCGGAATTCCCCAACTAACACCAAAGATGCGCGGGTTAGGTTGATTTGGCTATGATAAATTGACCCTTAGTGTTAGGGGGAGGATTAAATATGTGGGGTTACGGGGATAGGGTGGGATATGTGTCGGTGCAGGCTCGATGGGCCGAAATGGCCTCTATCTGCAGTGTGGGGATTCTGTGTGTGATTCTGTGAACACCACGTGCGAACATCGTCAGCAGAAGAACTACTTCCTCTCAAGGAGAAGATCCACCAACAGCTTCTCAGTCCACTTGGGATGGACAATAAATGGAGCCAGACTCACCCACATCAAAAGAACACTTTGTAAAAAATAATTAATTGGGGGTAGAATTATAAACGGCAGTTGCGAATTGCCTGAGACAGTATCCAGGAAGTGGAATGGAGACTGTGTCCAGGAAGGGAATGGTGTCTGTATCCAGGAAGGGGAATGGAGTCTTTGTCCAGGTAGGCGAATGGAGTCTATGGTCAGGGAAGGGAATGGAGTCTGTGGACAGGGAGGGGAAGGGAGTCTGTGGGCCAGGGAGGGGAAGGGAGTCTGTGTCCAGGGAGGGGAAGGGAGTCTGTGGCCAGGGAGGGGAATGGAGACTGTGTCCAGGGTAGGGAATGGAGTCTGTGGCCAGGGAGGTGAAGGGAGTCTGAGTCCAGGGAGGGGAATGGATTCTGTGTCCAGGGAGGGTAATGGAGTCTGTGGTCAGGGAAGGGAATGTAGACGGTGGCCAGGGAGGGAAAGGGAGTCTGTGGCCAGGGAAGATACTGGAGTCAGTGGTCACGGAGTGGAAAGGAGTCTGTGTCCAATGAGGGGAATGGAGTCTGTGGCAAGGAAGGCGTAAGGAAAGGGGCATACATTAAGTACATAGACAGCAGTGGAGTGCATGATAAGGGAGAATACGAAAAGATTAGGAGAGAATTGGAAAAAAAACAATTAGGAAGGCAAAGATGAACTGTGACATTAAATTATCAAGGAACATAAAGCAAAATAGTAAAATATTTTACAGGGACATCAATAAAAAGGAATGTTGTGATGGAAATATGGCCATTAAGGGATAGTCAGGACAATACCGCAGGTAGCGATAGAGAGATAGCAGCAAGTTAAATCATTATTTTGCTTCAGTATTTACCAGGGAGATAGAACAGGTGGACATGACATTGGATGATGAGATTAGTAACGAGATAAATGCATTTAAATTAACAAAGGGGTGATATTAAATAAACTAATCAAACTCAAAGAGGTTAAATCCTTGGTCCAGATGGACTGTATCTAGGCATTTTAAAAGAATCTAGGGAAGAGATAGCAGAGCATTAATACGCATATTTAATAATTCGTTAGAAAAAGGTGTAGTGCCAGTGGACTGGCGGATAGCTAACATAATACCGACATTTAAGAAGGAGGATAGAACATGTCCAGGGAATTATAGACCAGTCAGCTTAACATCAGTGGTAGGAAAAACAATGGAATTCCTACTAAAGGAGAAAATATAAGAACATCTACAAACCGAAAATATAATGATGATTAGTCAGCATGGATTTCAAAAGGGAAAGTCTTGACCAGTCTTATTGAAATTTTTGAAGAGATAACAGAGAGAGTAGACAATGGTAATGCAATTGATGTAATTTATCTAGATTTTAAAAATGCCTTCGATAAAGTACCCCGTAATAGACTGATGAATATGGTCAGAGAATGCAGAGTCTGGGGACAAGTGGCAGAATGGATTGCTAGCTGGCTTCAAGACAGAAAACAGAGAGTAGGAGTAAAGGGGAGCTCTTCACAGTGGCAGAAGGTGGTTCGTGGTGTTCCTCAAGGATCAATGCTGGTACCACTGCTATTAACAATTTACATTAACGATTTAGACTTTGGATTCAATTTCTAAATTTGCGGATGACCCCAAATTGGGGGTGATAGTCAACACTGAGGTGAACTGCAACAAATTACAGGAGGTCATTAATAAATTTGCAGAATGGGCATATAATTGGCAAATGAAGTTCAACACAGATAAATGTGAGATATTACATTTTAGTAGGAAGAATAGGGAGGTCACTTATCACTTGGAGGGTGCGATCCTCGGTAGGGTAGAGGAACAAATCGACAAATACACAAATCACTGAAAGTTGCGCCACAGGTGAGCAATGCCATAAAAAAAATCAAACCAAGCACTAAGGTTTATTTCTAATGGGATAGAATTGAAAAGTAGAGTAGTTATGCTAAACATGTATCGAACCTTGGTTAGACCACACAGTGTACTGCGTACAGTTCTGGTCGCCATATTATAAAAAGGATATAGAGGCACTGGAGAGGGTGCAGAGAAGATTTACAAGGATGATACCAGAAATGAAAGGGTATACATGGCAGGAAAGGATGGCCAGGCTGGGTCTGCTTTCTCTTGTCTAATACAGCTAGTTAAAATTATGAAAAATTGTGATAGAGTAGATACAGAGAGGATGTTTCTACTTGTGGGGAAGAGCGTAACTAGAGGCCTTGAATATAAGATAGTCACCAAGAAATCCAACATGAAATTCAGTAGAAACTTATTTACCCAGAGAGTTTTGAGAATGTTGAACTCGCTACCTCAGGGAGTGGTTGAAGCGAATAGTATCGGTGCATTTAAGGGGAGGCTGGAAAAACATATGAGGGAGAAGGGAACAGAGGGTTATGCTGATAGATTTAGATGAGGAAAGACGGGAGGAGGCTCGAGTGGTACATAAAAGCCGGCAAGGACTGGTTGGGCCGAATGGCCTGTTACTATGCCGTATATCCTATGTAATTCTCTGTAAGATGTCACGGTAGGCATTCAGAAAGTGTCTGCACACAGCTGGAGCCGTGTTAACCTGCTGTCTTTCACCTGCTGTGAGAACTGAATTATCACCAATTGCTAAAGGGATTATCAGACTGGAATTGTCTAAAGATTTCACTACTCGGTCCATCGTTTTCAATCGGCTGGAATAATTCCCACCAACAGGAGATGTTGGACAGTCCGTGCGGACCTCACCGAGATCTCCTGAACTGTGGCTGAAAAATGAAAATAAATCAGATCAAACACAACTGAATAGACATTTTACTGGAACATATATTACAGTTTAATCATGTCCTGACCATCTGGAATCAGTGACCGTGAGGCAGAGCGGGAGACGGTGGAAAGTAAGACAGCTGCCTGGAGCTGAATCATTAGTGGATATTGTCCATATTTCAGTGTATTTGTTATCGATCTGTCAGCGCTGGTTTCCACAGATCAGTGTCATTAACTATATCCGGCGGACCTTAAAACTCCTGTTACTCCTGAACACATATTTCTGATCCGATACCAGGGTTCAGTGCAGAGAGCAAACTGCAAGCTCTTCAATAAAGAGATTCGATCATTAACATTTCATGTGTAAAAAAAATCAAATAACAGTCACATCCTGTAAAAGAATATCAGTGGAAGCCTGTCGTGAAAAGTACAAACTCTTCCTTGAACTGGGAGCAGCGAATCAGCAATTGATCAAATATTACTTGACAGAAACACGGTGCTTTATCAGACACAGAACAAGAGGATTCAATTGAATACATTTAATAACCGGGTCTAAACAGCAAGAACAGTAAATACAGTAAAACATTGTTTACAGAAATTATTGCTGAAATAATGACTCACCAGGAACGCCAACAGCAGCGAGGATCGGATAATAAATCCTTTGTACATCGAAAAATGCCCACTGTATCCGGAGTTCAGGAGGAATCTCCCAGAACATGTATCTCATTTTCTGTGAGATCCAATGGTCGCTGTTTGTATTGGAGACCACACTCAGTCAAACACTGATGGACACACCGAAAACTGTCCCTATTTATAGCCTGAGGGAACTCTCCAGTGAGACAATTAAACTACACACTGACTGACATTAATTACAGTCACTAAACAAACATGTTGTTTCACTCCATCACTTTCTATTGCACAATATACTAAAAGCAACGTGGCATTCATACCAAGTGAATTCATTCAAAACCAAATACATTGGCCCAGAATTTGATCTCGCTCTGTTCCCGCGGGGGTAAGCCTTCCCCGCGATGTCTCACCTCGCTTATGCTTTTTCTGATCCAGCTCGCACGAACTTGACGTTCCAGACATCAGCTGTGCTGGGCTTGCGTATCCCAGCGGCGTAGTTAATTCGTGCGAGCTGTGGGATCACGTGACTCAGTTAGAGCCAATGGCAGCACACCATCTTCCATTCATAAGTCTCACAGCATGGCTGTGAGACTTATGAATCTTACACCCCCCCAAAATAACAGCTAAACCTCAATTAAATAAAAAAAAACCATCACATTAATAAAATAAGTATAGTTAATTAAATTAACCATTTTAAATAAAAAATTAAATTTTTGAAAAAATTTAAAATCTTTGAAAAAGTTATAAAAATAAACTTACCTGTCTTTAAAGTCTATAAAAAAGATATACCTGTAAAAAAAAATTCAAAAAAATACTTAATTCACTACTTACCTTCTTAAAAGCGGGTCTTACTCCTCCTTTTCACATTTCCAAAATCTTCCCTACTTACCTGCGCGTCCAAAGCATGAAGTGCACAGCGTGCGCGCAGCCTGTAGCGTGCACGCGATGCACCCAGGCCCCGCCCCCTTTTCGGAAGAGCAATTGCCGGTTTTCAGCGCATGCGCAGGGCATGCAGAAAACCGGCAATTGGAGTGGGAATACGCGAGAGTATGCAGTGAGTACTCTCGCGTCCCGGGATCAATTTTCGGCCCATTATTTTAAACACTATTGTTAAAAACAGAAATAGTGAATCCCGCAATCTCACAGAATGAATGTGAAGTGAGCAGCTTCATTTACTTAATGCATGGTCAGTAAGGGTACATGGTGACAGATAATGTAATGGTCATTAAAGATCAATAGGAACTGATATTACAATGATCAGTAAGGATAGTTGGGGACTGATAATACAATAGTCAGTAAGGATACTTGGGGACTGGTAATACAATAGTCAGTAAGGATACTTGGGGAGTGATAATCCAATGGTCAGTAAGGATACATGGGGGCTGATAATACAATGATCAGGAAGGATACATGGGGACTGATAATACAATGGTCAGTAAGGATACATGGGGACTTATAATACAATGGTAAGTAAGGATACATGGGGGCTGATAATGCAATGGCCAGTAAGGATAGATGGGGGCTGACAATACCATGGTCAATAAGGATACATGGGGACTGATAATACAATGGACAGTGAGGATACATGGGAACTGATAATACAATGGTCAGTAAGGATACATGGGGACTGATAATACAATGGTAAGTAAGGATACATGGGGACTGATAATACAATGGTTCTTAAAGATACATGAGGGTTGATAATACAATGGTCAGTAAGGATACATGGGGGCTGATAATACAATGGTCAGTAAGGATACATGTGGACTGATAATACAATAGTTAGTAAGGATACATGGGGACTGATAATACAATGGTCAGTAAGGATACATGGGGATTGATAATGCAATGGTCAGTATGGATACATGGGGACTGATAATGCAATAGTCAGTAAAGATACATGGGGACTGATAATACAATGGTCAGTAAGGATACATGGGGACTGATAATTATATGGTCAACAAGGATACATGGGAAATGATAATACAATGGTCAGTAAGGATACATGGGGACTGATAATACAATGGTCAGTAAGGATACATGGGGACTGATAATGCAATGGTCAGTAAGGATAGATGGGGACTGATAATACAATGTTTTAGTAAAGATATATGGGGACTGATAATGCAATGGTCAGTAAGGATACATGGGGACAGATCATGCAATAGTCAGTAAAGATACATGGGGACTGATAATACAATGGTCTGTAAGAATAGATGAGAGCTGATAATGCAATGGTCAGTAAGGATACATGGGACTGATAATACAATGGTCAGTAAGGATACATGGGTACTGATAATACAATGGTCAGTAAGAATAGATGAGAGCTGATAATGCAATGGTCAGTAAGGATACATGGGACTGATAATGCAATGGTCAGTAAGGATACATGGGTACTGATAATACAATGGTCAGTAAGAATAGATGAGAGCTGATAATGCAATGGTCAGTAAGGATACATGTGGACTGATAATACAATGGTGAGTAAGGATACATGGAGTCTAATATTGAAATTGGCAGTAAGAAAACATGGATCCCTTAATGTTGCAGTTAGTTTACCTGGGCAGATTATATAGTGGTCAGGAAAGATTCATGGCTTCTAATATTGAAATATTCAGTATAGATACAAGTGGGCAGATAATTTAATGGTCAGTAATGAGACACGGGACTGATAATACAATGGTCAGTGAGGAAACACGAGGCATATGATACAATGGTCAGTAAGGATACACCAGGGACTGATAATACAAAGGGTCAGATTGGATACACCGGGACTGATAATACAATGGTCAGTAAGGATACACGGGGACTGATAATACAATGGTCAGTAAGGATACATGGGTACTGATAATACAATGGTTAGTAAGGATACATGGGGACTGATAATGCAATGGTCAGTAAGGATACATGGGTACTGATAATACAATGGTCAGTAAGAATAGATGAGAGCTGATAATGCAATGGTCAGTAAGGATACATGTGGACTGATAATACAATGGTGAGTAAGGATACATGGAGTCTAATATTGAAATGGTCAGTAAGAAAACATGGAGCTCTTAATGTTGCGGTTAGTTTACCTGGGCAGATTAAATAGTGGTCAGTAAAGATTCATGGCTTCTGATATTGAAATATCCAGTATAGATACAAGTGGGCAGATAATTTAATGGTCAGTAATGATACACGGGACTGATAATACAATGGTCAGTACGGTTACACGGGACTGATAATGCAATGGTCAGTAAGGATACATAGGGACTGATAATACAATGGTCAACAAGGATATATGTGAACTGATCATACAATGGTTAGTAAGGATACATGGGGACTGATAATACAATGGTCAGTAAGGATACATGGGGACTGATAATACAATGATCAGTAAGGATACATGGGGACTGATGATACAATGGTCAGTAAGGATACATGGGGACTGATAATACAATGATCAGTAAGGATACATGGGGACTGTTGATACAATGGACAGTAAGGATACATGGGGGCTGATAATACAATGGTCATTAAAGTTACATGGCGACTGTTGATACAATGGACAGTAAGGATACATGGGGGCTGATAATACAATGGTCAGTAAAGTTACATGGCCACTGTTGATACAATGGACAGTAAGGATACATGGGGGCTGATAATACAATGGTCAGTAAAGTTACATGGCGACTGTTGATACAATGGACAGTAAGGATACATGGGAACTGAGAATACAATGGTCAGTGAGGAAACACGAGGCATATGATACAATGGTCAGTAAGGATACACCGGGACTGATAATACAAAAGGTCAGATTGGATACACCGGGACTGATAATACAATGGTCAGTAAGGATACATGGAACTGATAATACAATGGTCAGGAAGGATACACGGAACTGATAATACAATGGTCAGGAAGGATACATGGATCTGATAATACAATCGTTAGGAAGGATACATGGAACTGATAATACACATAGTAATGATGAACGAGGCAGAATTAAATAATAGCCTAACTGCAATGAAACAGGTGGCTAATAATATGGTAACCATGATATGATGGAGTTTGACATTATGTTCGATCAGAGGAAACATCACACACTAACCAAAATTTTAAAAATAAGTGAGGCTGCTTTAGAGGCATGAGGCATAAGATTAACTCTTTAAACTCGGCTTTGCTGTTAGCAGGTAAACCTACTTTCAGTTCTGGGCACCACTCCTTAGGAGGGAGTGCGGCGTGGATTTAATAGAACGATACATGGAATCCAACAGTTACATTACCAGGAGAGAATTTAGATGATTAAGGGGTAACTTGATCGAAATTTTCAAGATATTAAGTGGAACTGATAATGTAGATTTCCGCTGTTTAGTAAACTGGGAATAGGGGAAATAGCCATAAACATAGAGCCAAGCCCTTCACGAGTTTTTTTAAAATTTATACATTGATAGGATGTGGGGTCGCTGGCAAGGCCAGCGTTTATTGCCCATCCCTAATTGCCGTTGAGAAGGTGGTGGTGAGCTGCCATCTCGACCCGCTGTGGACCGTGTGGTGAAGGTACTTCCACATTGCAGTTATGGGGGGAGTTCCAGGATTGTGACCCAGCGGCAATGAAGGACCGGCGATATATTTTCAAGTCAGGATGGTGTGTGACTTGGAGGGGAACTTGGAGCTGGTGGTGTTACCATGCACCTCCTGCCCTTGTCCTTCGAGGTGGTAGAGGTCGCGAGTCTGGCACGTGTTGTCGAATAAACCTTGGCGTGTTGCTGCAGTGCATCTTGTAGATGGTACACACTGCAGCCACGGTGTGCCGGTGGTGGAGGGAGGGAATGTTTAAGGTGGTGGATGGGGTGCCAACCAAATGGGCTGCTTTGTCCTGGATGGCGTCGAGCTTCTTGAGTGTGACTATCTGCAACGAGCGAGAGTCTAACCAGCGCCCCTTGGCATTCAACGGCATTACCATCGCAGAATCCCCCACCATCAACATCATTGAGTCACCACTGACCAGAAACTTAACTGGGCTAGCCACATAAATACTGTGGCTTCAGAGCAGGCTGGGTATTCTGCGGCGCGTGTCTCACCTACTGACTCCCCAAAGCCTTTCCACCAACTACAAGGCACAAGTCAGGAGTGTGATGGAATAATATCTATTTGCCTAGATGAGTGCAGCTCCAATGACACTCAAGAAGCTCAATACCATCCAGGACAAAGCAACCGGCATGATTGGCACCCTATCAACCACCTTAAACATTCACTCTCTACACCACTGGTGCACCGTGGCTGCAGTGTGTACCATCTACAAGATGCACTACAGCAACTCGCCAAGGCTTCTTCGGCAGCATCTCCAAAACCCGCGAAGTCTTCCTCCTCGAAGGACAAGGACAGCAGATGCATGGGGACACCACCACCTCCAGGTTCACCTCTAAGTCACACACCATCCTGACTTGGAAGTATATCACCGATCCTTCATTGTCATTGGGTCAAAATTCTGGAACTCCCTCCCGAACAGCACTGTGGGAGTATCTTCACCACAACGACTGCAGCGGTTCAAGAAGGCGGCTCACGACCACCTACTCAAGGGCAGTTAGGGATGGGCAATAAATGCTGGCATTTGCCAGCGACGCCCAAATCTCATGCACGAACAAATAACGTCTGGGAATCCAGAAAACTATGTTTCCTGCCCGGTTCCATGGTTGAGGACATCTCCTCGCGGCTGGAGAAAAACATGGAGTGGGAGGGCAATGATCTTGTTGTCGTGGTCCACGTAGGAACCAGCGACTTAGGTAGAACTAGCAATGAGTTTCTGCTGACAGAGTTTGAGGAGCTAGGGTCCAAAATGAAATGCAGATCTTCACCGGTAATAATCTCTGGATTGTGACCTGAGCCACGAGCAAGGAGGAAGGACTAATCAGCAATCTTGTGGTACGAGGCCCCCTGGGGAAGAGTGACCATAGTATGGTGGAGTTCTACATTAGGATGGAGAAGGAAACAGTTAAGTCAGAGACCATGGTCCAGAACTTAAATAAGGGCAACTTTGAGGGTATGAGGCGTGAATTGGCGAGGTTAAATTGGCAAGCGATATTTAAGGGGCTATCAGTGGAAGGGCAATGGCAGACATTTAGAGATCGCATGGATGAACTACAACAATTGTACATCCCGGTCTGGCGTAAAAATAAAAAAGGGAAGGTGGCTCAACCATGGCTAACAAGGGAAATCAGGGATAGTATTAAAACCAAGGAAGTTGCATACAAATTGGCCAGAAGTAGCAGCAAACCCGGGGACTGGGAGAACTTCAAAACTCAGCAGAGGAGGACGAAGGGTTTGATTAGGGCAGGGAAAATAAAATATGAAAGGAAGCTTGCAGAGAACATTAAAATGGACAGCAAAAGCTTCTATAAATATGTAAAAAGAAAGAGGTTAGTAAAAACAAACGTAGGTCCCCTGCAGTCGGAAACAGGGGAATTCGTAATGGGGAACAAGGAAATGGCAGATCAATTGAACAAGTACTTTGGTTCGGTGTTTACTGTGGAGGACACACACAACCTGCCGGAAATAAAAGGGGTCAGAGGATCTGGTAAGAGGGAGGAGCTGAGGGAAATCCTTATTAGTCGGGAAAAGGTATTGGGAAAATTGATGGGACTGAAGGCTGAAAAATCCCCGGGGCCTGATGGTCTGCATCCCAAAGTACTTAAGAAGGTGGCCTTGGAAATAGTGGATGCATTGACGATCATTTTCCAACATTCCTTAGACTCTGGATCAGTTCCGATGGACTGGAGGGTGGCCAATGTAACCCCTCTTTTTAAAAAAGGAGGGAGGGAGAAAGCAGGGAATTATAGACCGGTCAGCCTGACATCGGTTGTGGGTAAAATGATGGAAGCAATTATTAAAGATGTCATAACAGACCATTTGGAAAGTGGCGACATGATAGGTCCAAGTCAGCATGGATTTGTGAAAGGGAAATCATGCTTGACAAATCTTCTGGAATTTTTTGAGGATGTTTCCAATAGGGTGGACAGGGGGGAACCAGTAGATGTGGTGTATTTGGACTTTCAGAAGGCCTTCGACAAGGTTCCACACAAGAGATTGGTGAGCAAAGTTAAAGCACATGGGATTGGGGGTAATGTGTTGACGTGGATTGAGAACTGGTTGGCACACAGGAAACAAAGAGTAGGAGTAAATGGGTACTTTTCAGAATGGCAGGCAGTGACCAGCGGGGTACCGCAGGGTTCGGTGCTGGGACCCCAGCTGTTTACATTATATATTAATGATTTGGACGAAGGGATTAAATGTAATATCTCCAAATTTGCGGATGACACTAAATTGGGAGGCAGTGTGAACAATGAGGAGGATGCTAGGAGGCTACAGAGTGACTTGGACAGGTTGGGTGAATGGGCAAATGTATGGCAGATGAAGTACAATGTGGATAAATGTGAGGTTATCCACTTTGGTGGTAAAAATAGAGAGGCGGACTATTACCTGAATGGTGGCAGATTAGGGAAAGGGGAGGTGCAACGAGACCTGGGCATCATGGTACATCAGTCATTGAAGGTGGGAATGCAAGTGCAGCAGGCAGTCAAGAAAGCAAACGGAATGATGGCCTTCATAGTAAGGGGATTTGAGTACAGGAGTAGGGAGGTGATGCTACAGTTGTACAGGGCCTTGGTGAGGCCACACCTGGAGTATTGTGCGCAGTTTTGGTCTCCTAACTTAAGGAAGGACATTCTTGCTATTGAGGGAGTGCAGCGAAGGTTCACTAGATTGATTCCTGGGATGGCCGGACTGACATATCAAGAACGATTGGGTCAACTGAACTTGCATCCTCTGGAGTTCAGAAGAATGAGGGGGGATCTTATAGAGACATTTAAAATCCTGACTGGTTTAGACAAATTAGATGCGGGCAGAATGTTCCCAATGGTAGGGAAAACTAGAACCAGGGGTCACAGTCTAAGGATTAAGGGGAAGCCATTTAGGACTGAGCTGAGGAGGAACTTCTTCACCCAGAGAGTGGTGAATCTATGGAATTCTCTTCCACAGAAGGTTGTTGAGGCCAGTTCGCTAAATATATTCAAAAGGGAGTTAGATATAACACTCACAACTAGGGGGATCAAGGGGTATGGCGAGAAAGCAGGAATGGGGTACTGAGGTAGCATGTTCAGCCATGAACGCATTGAATGGCGGTGCAGGCTCGAAGGACCGAATGGTCTACTCCTGCACCTATTTTCTATGTTTCTATGTTTCAAAATTGGCAGAGGGTCAAACTGATTAGAATGTTGACTGCGTGTCTGATGGAATGTTGTGGGAGGAAGGGGTTTTGTTTCATGGAGAACTGGCACCTGTTCTGCAGAAAGAGGGAGCTGTTCCGTTTGGACAGGCTTCACTTAAACCAGGCTGGGACCAGTGTCCTGGCGAATCGAATAACTAGAGCGGTAGACAGGTCTTTAAACTAATGAAGGGGGTGGGGTGACGGGGTGGGTGTGGAAGGATTCAGCAAAGGATAAATTCAAATGTAGTAAGAAAAAAGTCAAGTTACAAGGGGCAGAAAGAGCTGGTGGGAATAGCTTATAGGCCCCCTAACATTAGTTGTGGTGTCGGGCAGAGTATAAATTCGATTAGAGGTGCTTGTAGCAAAGGAAATAAAGTAATCGTGGGGGATTGAATCAGCGCACAAACTGGGTGAACCAAATTACCATTAAAAGTGTGGATGACTAGTTCATGGAATGCATTCAAGATAGGTTTCTAGATTAGTATGTCAAGGAACCAACTAGGGAACAGACTATTTTGGATCTAGTATAGGCACTGAGACAGGGTTAATTAACAAACTTGTAGTAAAGGAGCATCTGTGGAAGAGTGATCATAATATGCTAGAATTGTATATTGCGTTTGATAGTGATTTAGTTAAGTCGGAAACGAGGGTCTTAAATCTGAACAAAACAAACTACGTAGGTATGAGGGGCGAGTTGGCGAAGTTAGATTGGGAAATTAGATGAAAAGATATGTCAGTAGATCATGAAAAACAGTTAAAAAATTAAATCACAATTCAGAACGAATAAATATTCCCTTAAGGAAGAAAAACGCCACGGGAAAAGTGGTCGAATCGTGGCTAACAAGAGAAGTTAAAGATAGTATTAGATGAAGGGAAGAGGCTTATAAGGTTGTAAAAAGAGTAGTAAGCCTGAGGATTTGGAGGATTTTAGAATTCAGCAAAGGATGACCAAGAAATTGGTAAAGAAAGGGAAAATAGAATATGAGAGTAAACTAGCGAGAGACATAAAAACAGACTGTCGAAGTATCTATAGGTATGTATAAAGGAAGTGATTAGCCGAAGTAAACGTGGGTCCCTTAGAGTCAGAGACAGAAGAAATTATAATAGTGAATAAAGAAATGGCAGAGACATTCAACGCATTCTGTGTATCTGTCTTCACGGTAGAAGACACAAAAAACTTTCGGGAAATAATGGGGAACCAAGGGTTTATTTAGAATGAGAAACTCAAAGAAATTAGTATTAGTAAAGATATTGTACTGGAGAAATTAACGGGATCTAAGCCAACATCCCCTGGACCTGATGGCTTACATCCTACCCGTTTGAAAGAGTTGCCTACAATTATAGTGGATGCATTGGTTTTGCTCTTCCAGAATTCCCTAGATTTTAGAATGGTCATTTTGAATTGGAAGTAGCAGATGTAACCTCGCTATTCAAGTAACGAGGGAGAGAGAAAACAGGGAACTATAGGCCAGTTAACCAGACATCAGTGCTAGGGAAAATGCCGGAATCTATTATTAGGGTCGTGGTGACAGGGCCTTGGGAAATCATAATATGGTAGGGCATTCAACACGGATTTACGGAAGGGAAATCGTGTTTGACAAATCTGTTAGATTATTTGAGGTTGTAACTAGCAGGGTAGATGAAGTAGAAATAAATGGGTCACTTTCGGGTTGGAAGGCTGTAACTAGTGGGGTACCGCAAGAATCAGTGCTTGGGCCTCAGCTATTTACAATCTATTTCAATGAATTCGATGAGTGGACGGAGTATAATGTATTTTAGTTTGCTGACGATACAAAGCTAGGTGGGAAAGTTAGCTGTGAGGAGGATGTGAACAGGCTGCAAAGGGATATAGGCAGGTTAGATGTGTGGGAAAGAAGGTGGCAGATAGAATATAACGTGGAGAAATGTGAAGTTATCCACTTTGGTGGGACAAATAGAAGAGCAGAATATATTTTAAAAAGGAGAGAGACTGGGAAATGTCGGTATTTAGAGGGACCTGTGTGCTCACGGACAGGAATCACTGAAAATTAACGGCCAGATGCAGCAAGCAATGAGGAAAGCAAATGACATGTTAAACTTTATTACAAAGAGATTGGAGTATAAGAGTAAAGAAGTCTTACTGCAATTATATAGTGCCTTGGTGAGATCATACCTGGAGTACTGTGTAGTTTTGGTCTCCTGAACGAAGGAAGGATATACTTGCCATAGAGGGAGTGCAAGGAAGATTCACTAGACTGATTGCTGGGGTGTGGGGATTGTACTCTCAGGAGAGATTGAGTAGAATGGGCCTATATCCCCTCGAGTTTAGAAGAATGAGAGGTGATCTCATTGAAATATATAAAAATCTTAAGGGACTTGACAGGGTGGATGCTGGGAGGATCTTTTCCCTGGCTGGAGAGTCTAGAACCAGGGGTCACAGTCTCAGAATAAGGAGTCGGCCATTTAGGACTGAGATGAGGAGAAATGTCTTCACTCAGTGGGTGTTGAATCTTTGGAGTTCTCCACCCCAGAGGACAGTGGATGCTCAGTCTTTGAAATTATTGAAGACAAAGATCTGTAGACTTTTGAATATTAATGGGGTCAAGGGATACGGGGACAGGGCGGGAACGTGGTGTTGCGATAGATGATCAGCCATGATCTTAATGAATTGAGGGCAGGCTTTACGGGCAGAATGGTCTAACTCCTGTTCCTAGTTCTTTTGTTCTTATTCATTACCGCCTCCTACAGAATCACATCGGTTTCCCCGAGTTCCCTCATTTTGACCATGGTTGTCGCTGCATTTACTCCTCACATTTCCAATCCCATTACTCACGGCGTTGGAACTAAATAGATTAGGCGGAGCTTTGGGAAACATTTGAAGAAGTGGCAAAGATTTCACCCCCAGGAGTGAACAAGAGCTTGTAACACTGTGTCGAAAATGGGTCAACTTATCGGGGGATGTGTGTTCTTGGATTGTGAGCTGAAACGGGAGAAGCTGTGGATATAATCTGTGGGAATGAGTTGTTCAAACTCAATCTATTCGAGTTTGTTCTGTTGGTGAGTTTAAACCGGCTTCATGTCCATTAAAATGGCAGCAAGGCTCCATCTCCCGTCGGTCCATCTTTAACCAGCAGTCGGTGCTGGCGCTCAGTGTTGGAGTTCCCAATAAGACCATCAGTTGTTCCCTCTTCTCACAGGAGATAATGGGCCGAATGGAGGGGAAAATCAGGCGGGGTGTGAACCGGGCGGCCGAATCGCTACCGCCCGTTTTGCGCTCCTGCCAAATACCAATTTCACCCCAATGCTCTTTGTATCGGATTATTACCAGCGTCTGGACCCCTTTATATTCTTTGGCCTAGAAATTCGTCTCAGTCGGTGGCGAAAAATGGACGGTGTCGAATCGGTCGACCGTTATATGCAGCGCCTGATATTCAGTTTCATTGTCTGCAACAGAGCTGAATATCAGGCGCTGCGTTAACGGTCCTTTAAATTTGTTTCTTCCATAATCTTCCCTGAAAAATTGTGTTGGAAACAATTTTTTTCGAAATTACCAATAACATGTTGCTGCCACTTACAGATGTAGGCGGAATTCTGATTCATTGAATATCAACGCTCCCTATAACTGGCGGCCGATCCGATACCGCCCGTTTTGCGCCACCACCAGAGATGAATTTCTCGGCCACGGAGATTACGGCAGGGCAACAGGCTATTCGGATTTATTGGTACACTATTGGTGTTTAACCTAATTCCATGTACCCGCCCTGTTCCTAAATCCCTTTATCCCTTCCCTTCAACCAACTCTCTAATTTATTATTCAATATTAACATTGTCTCCGCTTCAATCACTACCTCTGATAGTGAGTCACACAGCCTCACAACGCTTTGTTTAAAAGGTGTTCTCCAAGCTCTCTGTCCTAAACAGTTTACATTTAATTCTGTATCTCTGTCCCCACATCCGCAATGTGTTACTCTGACTATACACAATGATGTCTCTGCATTGCACTGACTGTTGGACAGACAGCGGCCTGTGTAGAATTAGAATCATTCTTGTGTTTGCTGTTTCCTGTATATATTTGTACTGCATCATTGTTAATATTAATCTGATTTCGGGTTGTTATTGTGAGGATGTTTGAAAAGGATGAATTGTTTAAATTAACATGAATAACAGGCATAGTTATCAAAGTTTCTGAATCAGTGTCTTTAAACTAATGTGCAGTGTGAATTAAAGCGAGTGTGTCAGTGTCGGGAATTGGATCATTAATTATTGTTTCTACCTAGAATGAGCCGGAAGGTGTCGGATAGGTTAGATTCAGAATGAAACTTCAATTCATTGCAACATCATGCCCATCCCGTTGAAAACTGTAGACTAAAACAAGGACACAGATTTACCATTGATTGGTGGAATCATCAATTACAAACCCGCTCGGCTATAAACAGTGTCCTGGGGCCAATATTAATCCCTCAATTAACATCACTAAAACTTATGGTCTGGTCACTACCATATTGGTTTTTGCGGGAGCTTGCTGTGCACAAATTGTCTGCCGCGCGACCCACATGACATCAGTAACTGCACTGCACTAGTGCTTCATTGGCGATACAGCACTTTGGGACATCCAGCCCTTCATCAATGCAAATATAACATCACTGTCCCGCTTTCTCTCTATAACCCTGTACAAGTCCCAAACTAATTTCCATGC